>JBAMYA010000003.1:1426733-1483731 GCA_037176975.1 Arrhamphus sclerolepis
CCCTCTCTCCTCCTCCCCCCCTCTCCCCTTTACTCCTTCTCTTTTGTCGTTTTTTTTTTCTTTTTTTTTTTTCTTTGGGTGCGCCTTTTAGTGAGGGGTAGCTGTGGCATCCTCATTTTACTGTTTCTGATGACAAAAAGTGTCAGTGTTTAAACAGGAACCGCTGCAGAGCATGTGCTGACATGTCTAAATCTGAGAGTGTCTCACACTTACAGATCTACACGGACGCACATGCGTGCACACACACGTACACGAACATGCAAACAAACATGCACGGTGGAGATTCCTGAGGCCCATCTGGAAGTGCAGAGCATTGCACAGCTGGTCTCCAGTGAGCATTCACTGACTCTGGACCCATCATCTCCAATATCAGACTTTTTTTTTTTTTGTGCCATTTACTGACTTGAAGTATGTTTGTGTGCAGATGCATGCATACAACTCTGAAGCGTGATCATGACTCACCAAGTAGCCCATGAAAACAAATTCCCCTAATACTCCTAGAAAAGTGCGTGGAAGAGTTTGAAATCAACCTCGCTTCCGTCCTTTGGAGACTTGAGGGTGTGCACACAGTTCAGGGTCTCTGACTACTGTGCAGACATTAAATGTAACTGAAAAATTGCCTCCATCTGTTGCCAGTGGAAATAATCTGAAAAGACAAATTGAAAAGATTTCAAGGATAAAGCCGTCACTGCAAATTAGTATCGTGACAGGAAGTCTTCTTGTTATCGGGGTATTTGTAAAATATTCAGGCTCATGGGGGTGGGAGGTGGGGGTATCGGGGAATGTGGCTGGAAGGAACTTGCTCTCAATCTGAGCTGATACAGACGTTTGCGTGACTGTACCAAGTGTGACTCTTCTTGGTAATGAGCCTAAAGATTATGTGCGGACATGTTTTATTTTTATTTTGCCTTATGCTATAAACCCCAACCACCTGCAGCTTTACTTACTGACCGGCTCTCGTTTGAATAGTTACATCTTAGATATCCCTCACACCTGATTCCTTTTATTTTCATCGAGTTCCAGGGACTTTCCTGGCAGAATGTGAAAAGTATGGTTTATATATTAGCAGCAGAAAGAGACTTGATGCGGGTAAAGTTTGAAAGGTATAGCTCACAAAGATGGCCAGCATCAAATCATATTCTGTATGTGAGTAGGGGATTTTTGAGTTTCATATTTATGAAGAATGTTTCTGGGCTTGTTATATAACTGGTCTGTTTTCAGCCACAGAGACGGTGAAAGAAAATAGCACTTAAAGACCCGGCAGAAAAGCGCATCGCATTTAGTTTTTACATTTTGTTCCAGTCTTATCCCAGTTCAGGTCAACATCGTCTTTCAGTTTCATGCCAGAATAACTCAGATGCGTCTCCACTTAACAATTATTAACTTTCACTTCCCATTTCTTAATGCAGAACAAGCCATGCACTTCTGCGCTGCATGTGACCGAATGGGATTGTTGCTGTTGTTCTTGACGGTATTAAGAGAAGATGTCTGTCATTTTTCCTACGTTTTTAAGAGTTTAAATCAGGAAGCTGGCGTGTGTAAGAATGCAAATGAACCTGATTGGCATTGGGAAGTGTTCGACGCACTACACTCATCCTCGCTCTGTTTTATTTTCTGGCACATCTGTGATAACAGCAGTCCTGCTGAGAAGAGGACTCATCTAGCCGCCAGGCCTGGACGTGTTTGTCTTATTAGCTGTCATGTAGATGAGTTCTAGATTATTCTGAGTTGTCTTTACATGATGGCTTTGCTTTACTTTTGACATCTGTGGCCCCCTTTTTTCTCTGTTCTCTTTCTCTTCACATAGGGATTTCTTTTCCCTTTTACGTTTCCTCTTTTGTGGTTTGTTGTAGCCTTTTTGAGCGTTTTGAAAACGAGAATTCTTCACATGAATGCTTTCTTTTTGAAAAAAACAAAAACAAATCTACACTTAAAAAAAAAAAAAAAAGATCCTCACTTCTGCACAAGCTACAGCTAAAGCGCACAGCTTTGCAGCACAAACGTTGTTAGCATGTTGCTTATAATTAGCCTCGGTGGGCTTGCAGCAGCTGTTGTTTCCGTTTTTGCAGCCACAAACATTCAACTTTTGAACGCAGCCGGTAATTGTCAGCCGACCTCCGACTTGTCAAGAGTTTGACCGCAAAACAAAAATATTTGTTTGCCAAAGCGGACCTCTGTGACTTTCCACGCTACAGTGCTAATTTGAATTAGCATAAGCTGGCTAATCAGCGCTAATTAAGCTAATGAATTAGCTGTCGAGTGTGCAGCAGCAGTTATTAAAGGAGAGGATGGAGATGGGACAAAATGGACAAGCACACATCTGGATGCACTCAGACAGATGCTGACACGTACTTTCCCCTCACGGCCCGGAGCGTAAATGTATAGAGGATGTGAGTTAGGGTCCATAACGGACATAAACGTACACTCTGCTGATGCTTCTGAATGGCAGATCTGTCACACGCATGTGTGCACACATAATCATCCTCAAACACGCTCGCACAGGAACATATGACAGAGCCCACGTACGCACACACCCCTAACACTCTGTCTCAGTCAGGGGCACACAGCCTGCACATCTGTTGTGTTCTCATGGGAACACACACAACAATATGCTTCAATTTAAAAACTTGTGTTTATGGGTAGCATGAGGCTCTTGTTTAATTACTGCTGGAATCTGTCCTTAAATTGTTCGGGAAGTGATGAGCAAATGCATGACATCCATAATGATGAGCAACTTTTCTTTGGGCTCTGTGATGCACCCCAACATCACGAAGTTCATTGTCAGAGTTGCGTGCAGCTAAAATATATTGATCTGATTTAAAAAAAAAAAAAAAAAAAGCAAAACACTAGTGTACTAACCGTCTCACTGCATTACTGTACAAAAAGAAATCCCTCTGGTTTATTTGCAGGCATCAGTCCACCAGACACCATTCTTTCACAAGCTTCCACACAAACTCACTTTGAAAGACAAATAAATTAGTGAAAGAACGATGTAGACAGGAGAGAGGTCCAGTAGGATAATGTAACAACAGTCTCAATAAGCAGCAAATTGGATCTCTTTCTCTCCTTTTTCCTGGAAGACGTCAGACTGAGTGAGGCTTTTTGTGTTTTCATCACCCTGAAGTGTAAGCTGGCTGCAGGGGAACAGGAGGCAGTGCAGTGAGGGTTCCTCAAATAATCTGAGATTTCTTTCACTAAAAGCTAAAATTATTAAATTACATTCAAATTCTCACTTGACCTCATTTTCAGACCAGTAGGAATGGAAAACAGACCTGCTGGCATGGCAACATAACCTTGTTTTCCTTTTATTCTTGTTTAAGGAAAAGAAAATGCAGATTTAACCTCAGTCTTTGGCATGTAGGCCCATGTTTTTTTTTTTTCCTCTCATGTTAAAAAAATCATTGAAGGAATAACTGATTACTTCTTGGACATGCCATCTGCCTCCTGGGGGCTGTTTCAGAAAGTGGGTTATGTAGAAACTCAAGAGTATCTTGAACCTGAACTCAGAGTTTTTTTTTTCCATTTCACAAAGCAAGGTTACTTAAACCCCGAGCCAGAGGGTTCAGCTGAGTTTAGTTTCAGAAACTGAGGTAACTGATACTGTTACCATGGTAACTAAACCTGGCCAGGAGCAGTTTCACCTCAGTGTAGCCGGAGTTACTTTCTGTCTCCTCCCCTTCATGAAGCTGAAAGCAGTTCAGTATCATCAGACGATCGATCACGTAACGATCACTTTGGGGACGTCTGAAGGATGACTTAAAGAAAGTCGCATGACTACAATCAAACCTCTAATTCAAGAAAGAAGAGTAGGAAGATCTCTTCCATTTACTGGCGTTGCCATGGTGATTCACCATATCACAGCTCCATTGATGATGGCTTTTTATATTCACAGTAACTCAGAGATGACTGAACCGACTTTAAACACCTGTTCTGAAACAGGAAACAGAGTTTGCTGACCCTCCTTCTGAAATGGACCCCTGAAGAACCCCATCTCACTATCTGCAAAAACCACCTAAAGTAACTTTGGACTTCCATCCAGCTCACGACAGACACGAAAATGCATTTATTTAACACATGAGCAACACAGCAGGAAGGACAAAATGTGACTGTTGGGACAGCTCAGAACCTAACATTCAGATGTGTTTTATGTTAAACAGCATTAAGAACGTCTAGCTTCTTCATTTTGAAGCTGGCAGTTTCTATCACTTGTCTCTTCAGTCCTAATTGTTTATCTGCTCACAGAGCTGCAGGACTGTGAGCAGTTTGGACCATTAACAGGTCAGCAGGTCCTCACTGATACAGAGCTGCACATCTGTCCTGCATCCTCTTGTATCAAGAGGGACGACAAAACAATCGCTTTCCTTCAGTGATGACTAGCAGAGCTGCCTGCTGGGGATGTGCAACATGGCCATACTGAGAATAAATCTCGGACAGTGTTGTAAAAGTGACTTAACCTCCGTGCCTGTAGGAACCTCTGAGCTAAAAATTATATTAAACATGTGATAGAAAAACAATGCAGTCCTCAACATAAAATCATCTTACAGATTTGTTACCTGTTGGATCCCACATTTATGTTTACTGCAGTCAGATGCTGCTCTGTCTTCTGGGCCATTACTTACACACACACACACACACACACACACCATCTAGGCAGACAGCTGGTGTGGAATTATGGGTAGAGATGGTTCCTTCGTCTCCATCGACAGGTGACGGAACGTCAATGTGAGGGCGTGCAGCTGTCGCCTGCTCACGGCGTGTGTCTGTGAATCTGTGCAGTAACTGTGTTATATGTTGCACAGAGCGTTGTGCACGTAGGTGTGAACGAGAGTTGAATTTTATCACAGGCTGTCATGTCCCTGCGCATTATTAGAGCTTTGCTAAGGAAGAGATGAGGGCAGATTCCTGACTGCAATATCAGCAGTCCTTCTCTCTGTGTGTGTGTGTGTGTGTGTGTGTGTGTGTGTGTGTGCGTGTGCATGAGAGAGAGAGCAAAAAAGCATGAGGAGCTTGGCTTCCAGCTTTGACCTGTCAGCTCGATCCATATGCACAGGAACACACCAATGGCAGCATCAGCAATCTCCGTCACACTTCTGCACAAGCTACAGTACATCCACAGCATCATCAATAGAGCTATAGAGATCTATGAGTGTGTGTCCAGTAACCTTCACCTTGTTTGGAGTGTGGTTAAATGAGAAATGATTTTCTGCCTCACGACTCTTTTAACCCCAAACCCAGATAACCTTTTATGGGGTTCTTTTCTTTTTCTTTTGCTGTGCTTTGCCTTTTCTTTTCTTTGCTTTATTTAGCTTTCCTTTCCTTTCCTATATGTGAATAAATAAACATTATATATGATAATTAAGAATAAAAAAAAAAGTGCTTTACTTACTCTTACTACTTCTTTTCTCTTTTCCCAAATTTTGTCCCTCTATTGGATAGCCAGTCACATGTTTGCAGCTATCATTTATTAGTTACTATTAATTTTTTGTTTATATATGTGTTTTTCTTCTTTTCTTTTGAATAGGACAGCAGTGATCCAGAAATTATATTTTTGTATTTGCACAATACCGCTAATAAAAATGACTTTTCTAAAATGATTGCATTTATATTAAATTAATTCAGTGTTTTGTTTTGTTTTGTTTTGTTTTGCTTTTTTTTTTACGTGACAATGATGCGTCCAATGATGCTATTGTGATCTTTTGGTACCATGATGGTGCCAGAAAATCTGCGAGACAGCGACTTAAAAAACACATTCTGGTTTAACAGAAAGTAGTTATTAATTGTCATTCTTCTCATCTTTCTTACTGCAGTTCACCTAGCCACCTTTTTCTTTTTTTTGCCTCACTCTGTCCGTATATTGTTCTCCACTCTTCAGTCGATATTGCAGATCTGATATGAATGCAGAAATGGTCATCGTTATGCATTATTCCGCAGTCACATTTTCCATCTCCAGTTTTCTCCAAACAAAACATTCTCTGCAGAACTCCCGTACCCTCTTAACAAGTCTCCATCGACTGTTCTCACTGGTGCAAGTCGTCTCAACGCGGCCGGGGGGGGGGGGGGCAAACGCAGACAACATTGGCACTTGAACGTTCTGATTTTCCTCACAAGCTCAAAGCGGCAGCATGGAGAGAGAAATAGGAGCGGCCCTGGCATAAGTGGGAGATATTGTGAGACTGAGTAGGGAAACAAACCGACAATCAGCGTCTAAATATTTTCATAAACCCGTTCCATCATGCAGTTGAAATGCACGCTTGCCAAAACACGGAAAAATATTGCGAACACAGGCACATTGTTACTCTCGTCCTGGCACACACACACACACACCCACATAGAGTCAGCTGTGTGGCGGAAGCAGGTGTCACTCTCAGCTCATTACCTCTGGCAGGGTTGATCACCCTGTTTGGAGAGCAATAAGACACACCTCAGTGGAGAAATGAGGTGGGATCAGAGGGCTGGAGGAGGATGGGTTGGGGGGTGGGAGCATCAGTCTCCTGTTTGCTAAGATAGCTGGACTGAAAAAGGTTGCAAGTCGAGAGAGGGGTGGATTGCAAAGATGCTTGAGAGACTCTTGAGATGGAAGGTGGAGTGGATTCAGAGAGATGGTGGAAGAGGGGGAGGAAGAGAGAAATGTGGAAGGAAGGCAGTGAAGTAAAAATGAGAGCAAAGCAGCAGGGGAGAAAAGTATAGTAAAAATAGATTTGCTTTCGGTTGTTTTTGAGCAACTTCTGCAATGTCTATATTTAAAAATGTTAATGCGAAAGTGTCTAAGACGATAAAAAAGTGTTTTAAATGGAAGTCATTGCACTGCTAAGTGAACATTAGCTCAGTGCAGCAAGTGATGATGATGATGCCCGCTCTGCATGTACGCGTCTAAATGCTGCCGCTTTGTCCAAGCTCCACTTTTAACTCCACTTTTGTTTTCGCTCTGTCTTTGCAGATACGACTACAAGGAGATGCTCCACAATTCCACCTTCTGTTTGGTACCTCGTGGCAGACGGCTGGGCTCCTTTCGCTTCCTCGAGGCACTGCAGGTAAAAGAAGCAGCACACACACACACACACACACACAGCATTTGTGGAAGAGCAGTAAATCTGCTTTGAATCAAACCCACCAGCAAAATATCTGCTACCCACACTCATCTTCCCGCTTAGCAACTGTTTCGATGGTGCTGGTTCTAGAATAAAAGGATCACCAAATCATTAGTACCTTCGTTTTCACAGACTAATAGGTTTATTAACATAAATGAACAAAACCTTCCTTGACTGCTTCTTACTGCCTCTGAACACACATTTATTATGTAGATGCTCTGTTAAATAATTGTCTGACTCTGAAAATTTATCGTTAATAAATATAGTTTTGTTTCGTATAGTTTTCATGTCTGTAATAGGTTACAAAAGTTACCAAACCTACACCACTCACTTCTAATCCAAGGGATGTTTTTTGTTCCTTTTACATGAAATTGGAACAAATTAGCATCATACCAGACTACTGGCTTCACACGTTTCTATATTTGGACAATCAGCTGATCAATCAGATAAAATTGTCATTTCAAGAGGGGAGATTAAAGAGACAGGAGCTAAAACAAAGCATTTTTAGAAAGGGGACAAGGATATAATAGTGTACACCATAAGACTGGGTGTTTTTTCCCCTGTTATTCCATTGTAGTAGAGCCCTAAAACAGAATTAATCAACTTTTAGTTCCCTTTTATAATCACTGAGGATACTTATTGCATATTTACAAAAGGAATCTGTGTTAATTCTCGCAAATGACAAGATTTATCTGCTCAGCAGTCTGTTGAAGGTAGTTTATATCTCTGAACTTCTAATGCTGCATCAGTCGCTCCTTCACACGTGCATGTCAACCCTGAGCATTTGCTGCACCTTTTCCTGAAAACAGCTGGCTGTTTTGTTTTTTTTCCTCTTTGGCATATTGAACTAAATGATCTTTTTTTTTTTTCTTTTCACCCTCTTTCTCTCCATCTGAGAGGAGCTTGTGCACAGAGAAATTATGGTCTTTTTCAGAACCATGAAAAGCTTTTAGGCAGACAGAATGGTGCAGGTTTAAGCCATCAAACTCTGAAGTTTGGTGACGGTTAAATGTAATGTGCACTAGTTTTATGGTTCAAAATTCTTTAAACGATAACATTACATTAAATTAATTTTCCTATTAGTGGTTCAGCGTACCTCATCTTTCCCCTGTCACTCAATATTCCCATGCTTATGGCTTCTGTCTGTTTGGTTTTTTTTTTTCCTTCTCTATTTATGTTCGTACTCTTGTGTATAACCACTGCACTGTCCTTTACCTCTCCTTTAACAAACACTACAGTCCACAGAAGTGCACTGGTCTCACTCTCAGCTGCCACACACACATCACACACAGGCCGCTCCACTTGGGAGTGAAATATGTCCTCTCCTTGCTTTCCTCCATTTTCACATCCCCTGACTTTGCAGTCCAGTTGAAGATGAAGGGAGAGAGTCCTGCAGGCACTTACTTTGCATGAGAAGCCTTTCTGCTTCGAAGTCAACTTTCTCTCTGTGCGTGTTTAGTTGTTTCTGTGTCAGAAACTATACATATACATATATATATACACACACACACACACACACATGCAAGTTTGTGTGCGAGTTTGAGCCTGAGGGCCAATTCTGGTTTAGCTGACACCTTTATGACCTGGGAGTGACAGGGCCGTCATTACATCAAACTGCCACCACAAAAACACAGACTCACGCACAGCTGGTCCCTCCATCTCTCTTCTCATCTGTCCATCCCTCCTCCACTCATTTGCCAAAGGTCACATTCAGTTTCACTATCACCTCCCTTTTCATTTTTTTTTTAAATATCCAGGTATTTCACTGTTTGATCTTCCTTTTAATGCAATTTTCTGCGTATTCTTACTCCTGTTTACTTCCTCAGAAAATTAATTATTGTACACCAAATTTCTGAAAAATTCATTTCTAAATTCTAAAAAGAAAATGACCATGCACTCTTAGTATTAACTGAAAAGAGTCCAAGCACCCAGAGCCTGGTCTATCTCAGACTCATGAATGATTCAAGTATCCTTTCGAAATCAAATAAACAAAAACAGTGAAAGTAATTAAGATATTCTTTTTGTGCATGTTTGAGTTGGGAAGCCTTACTGCAGGGGGAATAAAGCCAGGCTGCCTTTTTCTTCTAATGAAACCCACTCTCAGGTTTTTTCTTTTTTTTTCTTTTTAATTTTCAGCACAGAATGTTTACCTTACAAAAAAAAGGCATGTTTTTTTTTTTGTTTTTTTTGTTAAATCCTATACCAGTCTGCATTGTACACAGATATTACTGCCTTGCTCACCCATAAGATCTGTTCAAGCCAATAACTCTTGAGTCAAATCTTTGTTCTTACATTGTGTAGTTATGAGGAAACCAACATGCATTCAGATTGAAATAATGTTCTGCTGCTTATTTGCTTATTATTTGGCTTATAATAATTGTGTATTATGAGGCCTATTTAAAAGGCCACAAGGCTTCTCTGGCCACATTGTTCTGGAATTAAAGTGCATCAGGCCATTCAGGGTTGTGTTTAGTGCAAAAGTATTTTTTTTATATATATATATTTATTTTGTTCCCCCTTAAACATATAGACTTAAAGTGACGCAAGCTCACTCAGTCAGTTCTTACTTAACATTAAGCACCTGCAGCCTGGAATGACTTAATGAACCCCACAGAAGCATGTATGTGTCAGTTTCCCTGCAGATAATGACCTTGTTGCCTTCTTATTTTTGTTCTTTGTCAGGCATTTCTGAGCCGAACTGTATGAGCAGAGGGTGTGTCAACATCAGCTAGTAACGGCTTAAGGCTGTGAGGGGGAGAAGCAATCAGCGGTCAGCTGAAATCATCATCAGGGATGGTCACACGTATACTGCTGCACACACACGCTGTAACAGCAGAAAGTTGACCACGCAAATCTGAGTAACTCGCTAAATGACTCGTTTTTAGAGATGGGGTTTGTGCCATTTCTGTCAGTTTTTGAGCTGATTATCAATCCTCACATTTGCCCTCAAACAGAGAATAAAAAAAGTGTCCGATTTACGCTTGTGCAGCATGTTTTCCGTTTCCACAATAGCTGAAAACGCATATTTGTTAGGATGCGCTCGAATCTATACTGTGGGACACGACATAACAGGTGGCATCACTCGCACAGACCCGTCGGGTCTTCCTCCAGGTATTCCAGCTCTCAGGGACGTGGAGGATCCAAGCTACCCAATGAGGGGTGGTGCTGTGCCTCTTGAGCTACAACCAATGACATCCAGCAGTAAAGTTGAAGATTAAAACCCTTTCAGTTTCTTTCACCTACATTTCCAGTGAGAGAGGGCGTCTCTAGAGCCAGAGCTGTTCACAGAGTTGTGCACATTTTTGTTTTCCTACATCAATGGCAATATACTTATTATGTTGTGTTTATACCAACAGGGTCCCATAAATTCCTACACGCTGAAACTTTAAAGCCGTATTATGACAGCTCTGAAGCTTTTGAAGCTCAGGTGTTGTCGTTATGCCCTTTGATGAAATTCCCACTCGGGGGACAGCATGTAGTCCTCTGCTAATGAATCTGACAGCTTTAAAAAAGCATTATAAAAACCCTGCTGGAATCCTTTATGGAATATTGTTGTAACATTTGTTGTTGTTTGATGTTTCAGTATGCGCTGTCCAAATCACACCAACAAGGTTTGAACTTTTCTGAGCTGGTGGATAAAAGGGTTGAACATGCACCACGGGGGGGGGGGGTTACAATGACCTTTAACAACAGGGTCGCCGGTTCAACAGGAAGATGGACCTTTGCTGAATGTCAGTCTGTAAATTCTCTCCCTGCATAGCCTGTACCATCTCAAACACAACCCTCCCAAAAAACAATGCAAATTAAGTCTAACTGTCGTAAGTTTGCAGAAAGGGAGCCTCGTTTTGCAGCTTTAATAATCAGGATTGGTGAGTGGATACGCAGCCATAAAAACAGACATGTGCCGTCGCTGTGGCAACACTTCTGTTTGTGAAGGATAACATACAGACTTCCCTCCGTGTGTTTCAGGCTGCTTGCGTACCAGTGATGCTGAGTAACGGCTGGGAGCTGCCATTCTCTGAGATCATCGACTGGAACAGGGCTGCAGTCATCGGTGACGAGAGACTCCTGCTTCAGGTAATGGCCCGTAGAGACACTTTAAAAATAAATAAATAAATAAACAAACCAGTGCCTGTAATCAAACTGAAAGCTGGATTTTTTTCCCCCCCAAACATCATGAGTTTTTTTTCATCAAAACTCTAGCAAACACACAAAGTTCCCGACTGCCTCCAATTGTCACTCAGAGCCTCAGATTGTTAAATGAGAACGCCAATAAATAGAATGAGCGAATGGATTTGGTTGGAACTGCTTGAATTCCATGGAGAAAAAAGTAATTATATACCCATTAAATCGTAATTTGAATGAAGTATGTGATGATATTGCTTGACATTGTGTTTTATAGTGGAGGAGCTCAGTCTGTGCAGCACTGGATGTGCCAAGGCCACATTTCAAAGAGCCTACTTTGTTGTAATAAAAGATGCTCAACACCAAACAGAATCATGGTTTGCTCTTGAATGTGTGGTTCACCAATCGAATCAGTTATATTTCACGTATTCATGTTTGCATGTATTCAGAAAAATGACACGTGCAGTAGATATACGCCCCGTCCTTTTATTTTTTTACTAAATAAAGATAAACATTGTTTTCGTATTATTATTTGATGGTTGGGTTTTTTTTTTGTGTCACAAACATAAATTAAAAGAAAGTCGCAGCAGCAACTCTGTGGCTCTTAAATGATGAATATGTCGGCTTCAGCATTTAAAGGATTTCTTGTGAAGCTTTTATTTTGCTTTGCTTTGATTCAGATCCATTTTTCTCTTTCATAAATGCTTCAAAGCATAATTTATTCTTTCCTCTGTCAGCCAAGCTAGGAACTTTCCAGATTTGAACCTTTCAACCTCCATGCTGAGAAATGTGCTGGACTTTTCTCAGCCAGGCTGTTGCTGCCGGTTTAGACTTCAGTCTTGACTGGCCTCGGACTTAAAGGAAAAGTCTGAAGTTTTGGCAAGCGCGCTTATTAGCTTTCTTGCCGAGACTTGGATGAAAACTTCAATACGACAACAGCTTCAAAGCTGCTGTACGGATATGAAAGCGAGGTTTTATCCCGTCATGTAACACATGGCAGCACATGCGTGTCGTAGCATCTCCAAATATGCCAGAGCCTGAAGTTACACTTGATCTGAACTGAGTTCTCTCAGACTGGACTTCACGTGATGTCCTACTTAAAACAAAAACAGGCAGACAGATAATAGAGGCGAGATGACAACAGGAAACCCTCAAAATATTCGAGTTCAGTTTCTTTCAGTTCACCTGTCCAGCGTTCTGTGCTGAGCACCAACTGTTTTCCGTTTGCAGATCCCGACCACGGTGCGCTCCATCCACCAGGATAAGATCCTGTCCCTCAGACAGCAGACTCAGTTCCTTTGGGAGGCGTACTTCTCTTCGGTGGAGAAGATTGTGCTGACCACACTGGAGGTGAGCGGTCAGGATTCACAGGTTCACTGCACAGAGCCACAGCGGTCTCAGGACTTTCCTTCAGTCTCTTTGGTGCGAAAACAAAAAGTGTAATTACAGGTTGGTCCGTGACATTTACAGACAGCTTTCATTAAAACTTTTCTCACAGGTTTTATTTAAAGTACATGAAGCTGCATTTAAATTGCCATCTGCTGAATGAATTTTAGAATTAGCAGCATTTCGTGTTGTTGTGAATGGTAGCAGCGGGACTTACAGTTGTAAGAATTATTTGATTTGCACCTCAGCTAGTGTCAGAACCATTTGTGAACTGGGGTTGGTCTAAACCAGTGGTCTTAAAGTTTTATTTTGATGTGAGTATCAGTCAACTCAGAGGGCTTGAAGGAGGAACAACAGAGGCTTTGAAGAGCGTGAACCATTTTTCAGTGGACCCTAAAAGTGATATTTGGGTTTCAGTTTTTCCCCATTTGAAATGTCTCAAAGTTCAACAGAAACATCTCAGATAATATCTTAATCCATCTCTTAGTTTTGCCTTTTTTTTAAAAACCTGCTATGTGCATTAAACTAGTTTATCCATCATATCATCCGACTATGTCTTGAAACAAAGATAGCTGAGAGACGTGCAGATCATGGTCCTCCATACACCAACTCAGTTAGTCCACGCCCCTCCCCTCTTTAATCACACTTTAATGTGGGAAATTTGTGGAGCGTGAAGAATTAGTTGATGAACATCATCCATCCCAGTTTTTGGTATAGTTGACCCCCCAGTGTAAGCCCAATAGTTCTTAGTTCTCATTTGTACCAAGCACAGTGAGAAATTTAGAGTTGATGTTCTGCAATGGCTCCATGGTGTTAAAGGCAGCTATATATGCATATGCACCCTTTAAATCTAAAACAAATTTCCCATGAGGACATTAAAATCTTTTTTTTTTTTTTCTTCTATTCTATTCTGCTGTTGTGCTCAGACCTGCTGTGCTTAGCATTAGGCCTGCTTCATAAAACAAAGATTTTTAATGAATTAAATCACAAACTGACATTTAGAAAAAAAAAAAAGAAAACTGTCTTCAGTAAATTCAAGTTTCTTGAGTTTTTCAGCCGTCTAGCGGGATGATGTTATTTCATGTGAGTCCCCATGTTCTGCTCCATGTTTTACCATGTTCATGTGGCTTCCTAGTCTGGCAACGCCCACATACTGTTTTCGTTCCCTCCTCTACCCTTGAATAGAGCATAAATCACATATAAGATGATTTATGCGTCAATGTTGAACCGATGACCGCTATCGCCCACTGTGCACTGATTTGCGCTTCCCCAAAAATAAAGCTATATGTGGCCTTGCTGGTGATTTAAAAGATCGAAGAGGCCTCCAGCCTGAATGTTCACAACTGTTGCTCGCCATCCGAGCACTCACAAGCTACATGGCGGCGTCAGATTATTTTTTTTTCCTTTTTTCAAAGTTAGAAAAATTGGATCGGGGCTGATCCGCCTGGATGGATCATCTGGGATCTGTTACAGCTCTACTTGAAACCTCAGCTGAAGTGATAGGAAATGAGGCAGTGGGAACTTTTCACGGTGGCTGACGCAAGAAGAGTCCAGTTAAGCTGCACCATCCAGCAGAAACAAGTTTTTTAGCTTCAGACTCCAAACTTATAAACCCCCCTTCATTCGTCTTAACTCGCATAGTCAGGTGCATCAAATTCGGTGACATTAAAGCAGTTTAAAGAGACTTACAAACTTCTGTGCAATTCCCACACGTCACTATTGAATTTTAGCAAAGGAAAAGAAGACGAAAACTTGTTGGCAATACAAATGAGTTAGAATTAACATGTTAACTAACTTCTAGCCTCATGTTGCGCCTACAAATGCCTCATCCCTTTCCTGATTCGGGTTCCCCGTCATGCATTTAATTTCCTTTCTCACTGTGCCACTACGGGCCCTGAGGAAGACTCCCGTCGGTGCTGTGATCTTTCTAGCGCTAGCTCTCAAATAACTTCACGTTTCCAAACATCCCTTCAAACGCTCATTGCATGTAATCAGTCATGACTTCAGCATCCAGTGTTGGTGGGATTTTAGCCAGCTCATGCCTCCGGTCTGTTTCTTATCTTGCCTTGTATCCCTTGTGAGCTATCTCTCTCTGTCTCACACACACTCACACACACACAATGTCAAGAGCACATCTCCATATGTCAGGATGTGTCTGCCCAGACACACATAGCACCACCCAGGCATGGCCCTGCTGACACGTTGTCACACCGTTCAAAAGTGCAAGGTGGCACACTGAATGCCTTATATCTTGTGTGTGTGTGTGTGTGAGTTCATATTGAGCACAGCAATGGCTAAATACTTAATCCTGACCAACTGCTCTGTAAAAGATAGAGGGGAGAGGGAGAGTGGTGGCGAAAGGATGAAGAGGAGCAGGGGTGACATATGTAAATGACATCGCGGTGGCAGCTGTCGAGATAATGGCCGATGCACTTTATTCATCCTGTTGAGCCTGCACAAGCCGTCGCACCTCAACCGCAGATCTGTAACCACGCGCGCATACACATCTACAAACCCACTTTATTCTTCCTGACTCTAACATCCACTCAAAGGTTTCTTTATACATCTGCGCTAAGCTATATTTATGGGGTCCAATAAGCTGGGAGCTGGCTGTGCTTACGGGGGGTTATATCAAATTCTGGGTCCCCACAAATGTAGAACAAGAAGGAGTGGATCTTTGGCGTTGGCGAGCTCGCGCAAACGACCCTTCCGTGCAGTTTTTCTTGTCAGGAAGCAGCAACGTTTCGAGCAATCACAAGGTCAATATCTGCGGCTCTCTGCTGCTGGTACACCTATTAAACTCACCTATTAAAGCCGAGTCCATAGTGTGCTCTCATGGAAGCAGGATTTATCTATCATGCTCTAATTGTTGATTGTGGCTGTTCTGAGGCGAGATTGAGTCGTCCATCATGTCCGACTGAGGGCCGCCAACAGGGGAGGAGCCGCAGCCAAGCGAGCAAAATTGCCCCTCATAAGGTGTAAAGGGATGCGGGGTTTTGAAGGTGGTAGGTTCTGTTTTTCAGAAGAAGTCAACGGATTTCAAGTTAATCTGTTTGTTTTTCTGGGGCAAACAGTTATTGACAGCCCTTGGGGACAGAGTCGGAGCAGTAAAAGAAAGTCAAACTGCCCTTTTCTTGCGTGTGCATTTCCTCACATCGCTGCCCTCTTGTGATGAATTTTTATTTTACTTTGTCAGTATTATAACATGAGCCCCCTCCAGCTGTATTGTTAGCTTTTCCCACTATTTGAACAGCTATCAGCTGCTTAGCCATCACCCAGCTGACTCTTTTCCTTCTTTTTGCAGTGTATATATCGGTCCTGTGAGCTACCAAGCCAACAGCCGTCGCCTCCCTTTGCAATAGCAGCCATAAAACACGGCTGCAAACCTGTGTCTGTTTTACTGAAGCAATTTAGCATGGCTCAAGGGCACAGCAGCAATATCTCTCTCCCCCTGCCTGCCTGCTCAGCAGAAGCCCACTGCAGGCTGCAGCAGGGGAAAATACTGCCCGTTTCATGTCTGACCATTTGACTGACTGCTCTATTTGGGCACTGAAGGGATTGGGGCAGGGCTGACACACCGATGTATAGATGCAGCTGATGACTTTGGTTCGTCTGCAGGGGGAATGTTACACCATGACACAGATTTCTTTCAGCTTTCCTTTGTGCTACAGCGAGTTCACACTGCTTTTAAGATGGGCAAAAAAAAAGTTTAGTTTTTCATCTCCTGTACGCAGACTTGTTGAATAAAACGCTGAGCGTCATCACAGTGTTGTTGGACGTTGGGACATTAACTCTGTTGACATTCATTTCCATTTATGACAATCTGCTTCTGGCCAGTTTTGTGTGGAAACATAGTAAAAGGCTTTGATTAGTGTAATTACAAGGCTCATTGATTAAGCCTTTATTTCGTCCACCATAATCTGAGAAAATAAAAGTTTTTATGCGATTTCTGAGTCCTTTGTGATCCGAGTTAAATCTGTCAAAGGCATTTCTTACAGCCACTTCATTTTTATGGTCTGAATTGCTTGGATACCTTGAAAATAATAAGGGAGTAATCGAGATAACAGCAATGGTACGGTTTACTTTAATTACCTCAGTTTTAACCTCTATTTTTATGCAGTTATTTATCTCAACTGCAGAAGGAACAAGCTTTTAATAAAATGAGACAGATATTAGAGGAAATTCTTTCCCTATATCATTTTTTGGTAACACTTCACTTTTTCCTTGATTTTATTTATTTCCTTTTCAAAGCACACGAACACCACTACAGCAACGCTAACTACAGAGTCATCTGCGCGTCAGCACATTAGCAGCAACCTGCTAACGACGCGGTGACGCGACGTGGTTGCGTTTGGAGCTTGAAATATGGAGTTAGAACAGTCTCAACAGCCACAAATGCGCAGCACAATTTGCAAATGCACGGGAGGGTTTACAAATACACAAGATGATTTGCAAATGCACAGGACAAGATTCACACATGTATTTCTGATGCACACACAAATATAACTTGATTTACAAACGACTTCTGGTCTGTTGAAGCAACTTTTTGGAATTGGATAATAAAGACATAAATCTACCTTCATTCAAACTGACTGAATTTTGCATGCAGAAAGCGCTGTTTGAATGGTTTAATGTGATTGGATCGCGAGTAAAGTTGTTTCCTCGTGGGGTGGGCTCTTATGATTAGCTGAAACAAGGAAGGTATCTGATTGGTTGCAGATCATTCGTGTTAGAAAAAATGCATTTGTGAGTTGCAGGCACGGCAGGAGAGTCTCAAAATTCACTCACAGATGCAGCAAAGTCCACAGACAAGAAGTTGTTTGTAAATCAAGTTATATTTGTGTGTGCATCAGAAATGCATGTGTGAATCTTGTCCTGTGCATTTGAGAATTGTGCTGCGCATTTGTGGCTGTTGAGACTGTTCTAACTCCATATTGAAAACCCTCGGATTCACTTCTGTCGTAACCACGATTCAACAAACGTTAAATCGCACAGCGTGACATTCTGTAAATTAATTATCTACATATTTCGAGCCGTGCTATGTGAGTTGAAGTGACTTGAATTAAGACTAAAAATCGTACAGTGAGAACCTCGCATTAGACTGCCTACACAGAAGGAAATCAGAGTATTTCAGGCTCTAAAGCAACGTTAGTAAAATCTTGATGACTAACTCGTGGTTAAGTAGTGGTTACTTGATGGTTTGTTTTCTGATAACAAAGCAGTAATTAAATGGTAATTAAGCAACATTTGTGCACCTTATTGTAAAGTGTTACCCATATTTTTGCCTTAACCATATAAACTTAAAATACTAAGTCTAGGTTTGTGGGAGTTGTTTGTTCATGTCAACCAAAGGCTTTAATTTTAACTGACAAATGCTTTTATTTGTAGATATACCCTTTTCCAAATAAGCTCTTATTTTTTTATGCTTTCACATTGAAACAAATAATTTTCTTATAAAGCAATAGTGAATAAAATGACTGGAGTTAAAGACCAGTTTCTGGACTCCTTTGATCTGCTTGGTGATGACTTTTGTTTGTATATAATTATGTGTTGTTCACTGGTGGGATTTTGGTAGAAAGTGACAGCATCATTGTGGTATTTCTTGTACTGAATGCTGGTCTTTGGGGATGCAAATGTAATTACAGTGTATAGCCTGAAGTCACGCATTTATCTCCCTTAATTCTCACCATTTTGTGAGTTTTACCCAAACATCCTGTTACTCTTCTAACTAAGCCAGTCATTTGGTCATTCCCAGTCGGGGCTTAAATGTAACCCAAAGAAATTGGCATTGTTTGACATTGGGAAATAAAGCTTGAGTTTTTCTTTTTGTGTGTATGCAGATCATCCAGGACCGTGTGCTGGAGCAGAGCTCCAGGAGCAGCCTGATGTGGAACAGTCACCCTGGGGGACTGTTTGCTCTGCCGCAGTACTCCGGATACCTGGGAGACTTCCCCTTCTACTACGCTACGCTAGGTCAGTGACACACACACATACAAATACAAAGGCAGACGTTAAAGCCATGACATGACAAAAATCACCCTTCCTTTGAGGAACTTCTCTCTATCACCTTGCTCTTGTTACAATCCATGTCCAAGAAGACCGTTTCCAGAGCCTTGCGTCCATCTGCAGCTGAACCTCTGGTCCTTGTCTGAATGATAGAAATACAGCCCTCACCCTGATCTGCTGCCCTCCTCTGCTGGCTTTGTATAGCAGCACGTAGAGTGGACCAATGGGCCCATGACGGATGTTTGTATTAGTCCTGCTGACACTCCACCCCGTCCATCATTGCTTTTTGAGTCAGCATTGTTACTGCATTGCACTGCGGTGAGGCCAATTCCTCCCGTTGCGGTTCAGCGGCGCCGAGTTTTCCCCCGCCACATATCTGCGACCTGGGGGCTGCTCCATCCGTCACTTCTTCACTCCATCATCATCCAGCGCTGCCTCGGACACACACACACACACATGCAGGGTGGGGGGGCAGTGTAAACTCAGCTGATGGAGCACCTAAGGTGTGCAGCAGATATTAAAATGGATGGAGACGGTGACAGACATGGATTAAGGCACAGACAAGTGTCTTTGTTTGTCAAAGAGGAAACCATAAAACACAAATGGGTTTTTAGGAGACAAGGAGGCTTGTCACTGATGGGTAAATGAGTCACATCAAAGACTGAATTTGTCTCTCAGAGACACTTCCTCTTCTCTTAGAGCCAGTTGCAATATGCACATTGGGCAGTTTTACTCTCACACAGCTTTTGTTTAAAATTTTTTTTTATTGTTTTACTAGGATGAACTTTGATTAAGAATAGCAAGAAGTGTTTATTAGCTGGATGGAGAGTGTGGGATGGATTTTATTGATCTTGCATCATGGGAAATTCACCCGTTTACAGCAGCTATTGAAGCAAGTTATTATGATATAAAACTTATTTATATGAGATACAGTTGAAACCAGAAACTTACGTACACTCTACAAAAAATAAACATAAACTTTTCCTGTTTTAGGTCAGTCAGGATTTCCATCAACCGTATACGATGTATTAAAACAGATGTCGGTCTGCTCTATTTCTGTGCCTGTGAATCAGCATTTGGTGGTTTGTTTGTTTGTTTTTTATTAAAACAATCCAGAGCCCTGAAAGATCCTTTGTCTGCCTCATGTCTGTAACTCGCTTTTAATTTGCTCCAAACCTTTATCCACTCGCTCATCCTGGTCTAAGGGCTTATTGCATCATAACTCTAAACCTAACAGCACAATTTACTGCTAATTATTGTCTAATTTTTTTAAATCTGTGCTTGCAGCATAGATTTTTTAGCGTTGTAACATTTTACATACATTCATTTCTTTGGTGTTATATTCCAGTACATTATAAAGTTTGCAGGCTCCATACTTTTTCATTACAAATAATAAAGATACCGTAGTTCACCGAGTTTGAAGACTGCATATATTTCTCTTCAAAGAATTTGCTTAGTGGCAGAAAGTAGAGTTGTCTAGTGCTATCTCCTCCCTGCCATGCTTTGCTGGTTTGGGTTAGATTAGATTTAAATTAGGAAAAGTTGGGCGTCCTCTATGATCTGTCTTTCTCAATATCTTATTTCCTTCTCATTTTCAGCCACAATTACTTTATTCCAACATGAAGTCAGACTGAATTTAAAGTCGCATCAGTAGTCGGTTGTCTGTTTATTTGGTTGAAGACACAGCTGAGGAGTTTTCAAGATGAAATATTCAGTGATCAAGAGATTCTGCATTTTCAAAACTCATTAACACTGTTGAATATTTTAAGACTGTTTTGGAAAATGTCCAACCGTGACAATTAAATCGTCTATATTTTTAAACTACTGACGGTCTCATTTCCAGTCGTATCTTCTTCTGATGGAACGTTTCAGTTTGAACTCCTTCAAAGAGTCAGAAGCGACATTGGTGTGTGACAGTCTCTGCCTCTGGGAGGCTGCCGTCTGAATTAAATGTGTGTCATGTTTTGTGTTTCAGGTATTAAACCGTATCCCAAGTTCACAGCGGTCATCCATGCCGTCTCCCCTCTGGTGTCACAGTCCCAACCCATACTCAAGCTACTGGTAGCTGTGGCCAAGTCCCAGTACTGTGCACAGGTAAAGGAATTTGCTTGTGTGTGTGTGTGTGTGCGTGCTGGTTCACCGTCCCAGGAATCCACCACTCATCTCCACCTTGTGACTCTTGAAATTGTGCCGCACCACATGGCTGTTATGTAATCATGTTTTCCAAATAGAGCAGCAAAAGAGAGTTAACTTTGGAAGATTGAATTAGGACGGCAGTGTGCGGCTGTGCTGCATCTGTCTCCATGGCAGCCAGACCCCCTTCAGCACAGCTGGAGATGGCACATATTGATTCCCCTGCCTGCTCCTTACCAAAGCAGGAAATGAAATGGAATTTGCTCCCTGGCGGTTGGCTTTTGCGTGCGGGTACGCGCGTGTGCGGGATTTGTTACGTTCACACGCCAGAGTAAGAAGAAAGCAAGTTTGTAATTAAATTAAACGAAAAATGGGGGGATCCATTTTCCGGTGCAACGCATGTGTGTTTGCTAGTATACAGTAAGAGGGTAATGTGAGTTGATAGCTTAATTTTGTTTGACATCTTCCAAACTCTGCCATTCCAGTACGTGACAGTAATGCAAAAATGATGCTACAGTTCTTTGCATTTTTTATAGACTTCACAGGAAATCATATTTGTTGTCAGCTCTTAATATACTTTTACTATTTTTCTTTTTTTTTCTGTCACCAAAGCTCATTTTAAACTGTCAAATGAGAACAACAACAAAAAAGAATAAATAATGCAGGCTTTTAAATGCAGCACTTCATCCCTTTTCCTCTCTGCAGTGTTTTATGTTTGTGTTGTGCACCGCGTCTGTTTCTTCAGGGTGGTCGTGAGAAAACTTAAGTTTAGATTTTTTTTAAAAGTCAAAATTACACAACTCTGGCTGATTTAACACTGCAGGCGTTTGAATCCAGGTGTCCAAATCCGATTAATTTATTTATTTTCAGCTTCGGCCCTGGATCACTTTCACATTCGCGTCCGTATCTGATGTCTTCCAGCGCAACTTCAGTGAGTAAATTTCGGGTCGCATCTCATCCATCTTTGATGCGACGGATGTCACGGTTCTGCATTACCTCTCGTTACAATTTTGTTTAGGAATTTCTCAGCTTCCACCGCACAGAAAGTTAAAAAAAATAAAAAATCATCGCTGCGGCTGCATCACTCTCGTACTCGCGTTGTTTGTCTCTGCACGCGCAGGTCACCTTAAAGTCAGTTCACATCAGAGTCCAATACAAGATCAACTCTCTGCCAAATAAAATATATCTAAACGAAATTGAGCATTAAGAGCTGCAGCGTGAACAGAGCCTTCATGTTTGCAAAGAGCCACCAAAATGAAGCTATACTTTTCTTTTTTGCAAAAATCGTCAGGTCAGACATGTTTTACTTCATATGTGATCTCACAACGTTCTTTATCTGAAGGAAAAAAAAGCCTCATGAAGCAGTTCTTGAGGAATCTCTTAAAAAATATATTTTTTCAATGATATTAAGAATTACTGATCTGAGCAACTGTTGAATCAGACTGCCGTGAGGATAAAAAGATTCTAAAAGATGAAATATCCTCAAAAGCATCATTGTTGTTTCTTTTCCTCGGAAAAGAGCGCAAATCATGAATGAAAGTATTATAAGAACTTACAAGCATGAAATTATATGATGTCAATATCTGTAGAATAATACGTTGCCAGGAGGACAAATTAAAGGAATTGCACTACCTCATGGGGAGAGATAACTAAATGTCTAAAGATGTTACGCATCAAGCAAGTTACTGAAATCTTCAGCTGCAATGAAGAAATACTTGAGTTAAAATGTACCTGATAGTCCCAAACTCAGGATTAATCCCTTCTCTAACCAAACCAGATCCAGAATCAGAGCCCCAACACAAATTAACTCCAAACACTCATCTTCCAAACCTACAAATGTAGGTAAAAGTACCTAAAGAGACAATCCCCTAATCCACCTTAACTCTGAAAAGCAGTCCCATTCTCCGCCTTAATTCCATTCATCGATCCCTCTACTTCCCACCTCCTCAAGAATCAGTCCCTCAATCTAACCAGTCCCTGAGAACTTCAGATTCTGGCCTAGAAAGGGAGATAACATTTCCAACCAAAATGGAAAAATTGCAAATAACAGAACCGTGAACTTTTTTTTTTAAAGTCTCATTTTCTCAATGTGGTCGAGTCTGTTTCAGCCGGAGGTCTACATTACATTATTTCAGTAAAGATTTGATAAAATGCCTTGGTTTCCTTTCCTAGGTTGGCATTATTCTACACGAATACAATTACAATAAATTGGATTGAACTGGATTATATATGGATTATAATGACTTGGATTTAATTGAAATATAATTGGATTTTAATTAGCGTGCATTTAATTGGACTACTTTTGTTGTGAAATATGGCTTTACAAATAAACTGAACTGAGATTTCGAGCAAAGGAAAAAAGAAGATGATGCAAACTCTTAATTGCATTTTAAAATGTCAACTTTTGAGTGATAGATGACTAAAACAATAACAGACAGAAGGCTTAAGCACTCTTGGTTTTGTTGTTGTTTTTTTAATTGATGATCCCTTATTCATCTACCGTCTTTATTTAGATGCAAACAGAAAATACAGTGATGGTACTAGAGGCAGGACAATTGATCAGCTGGTTTATTATTATCGGCAGAATGCGTACAGGCGGTTACGCCTTATTGGCACACTTCCTGTAACTCATTCTCCCATAGCAGCATGTTGAATGAGGAAACTCTGGACTTATTATTTTTTTATGCAGGTTCTTTTGTGTTTTTCGTTCTTCGGGCTGTGCGTGCAGAGTCTAGATCCAGGCGCACAGCCGGGCTGCTTTCTACCACTCTTACTGCACAGAAAAGATGAGAGATTGAGGGGGGGGCACTGCTGTGCTGTGAGCGGGTGAGAAAAAGGGTATAAATAAATTAATGGAGAGAAGAGAATGAAACAAGTCTGAGGGTGGGGGGGCTCTAATTCTAATGTAATTTTACATACATATATATATTTATACACACACACACCACCATCAGCACCCTGAGAGAGTGGGGAGCGGACAGAGACGCCATCTGTCCTCTAATCAAACAGCAGTGGATTAACACTCAGCTGTGTGCATGTGTGTGTCCACATACCTGTTGTTATCTGACATTGACAGACATTTTTCCCACCTACACTCATGAGGGATTTATTTCTTTATTTTATCATCAGTATTTGCAGAGAATGCTGAGATCATTTCACAACTCATCAACCAGCTATACGTGTTCTTTTACTTACGCTGGTGACATTATTTGCATACTAACACACGGCTTGACAAGGGCACACCCCCACGCAGGCCGGGTGTAACGCATCTAAATATATCCGGAAACATTATTTGGCAGGCCCAGTCAGGAGCAGAGTCGTCGTCCCCCCCCCCCCCCCCCCAGGGGAGCTGCTGTGCGTGACGTAGTTAATGTCAGAGTAATGTGAGGCTGTATTGATCACTGCAGTGAGATTGTTGCGGTTCGCCACCATCAGGGATTCCTGTGCACAGTGTCAACTGTGGTTCTGCACAGGGGAACAAGGATGGATTCATTTACTGACTCGCTCAAGGACATCTCAGAAGGGCAGATGTTAGGTGAAAGAGTCCAACCAAACAGTACAGAAATGGATGCTGATAATGTGTCCCTAACACAATATTTTCAACGTATTGCTCGTTTGGGTTCACCGTCGTCAGTCCACATGTCACGCTTGGTCCCCACCGGTCAAATGTCTGACAACAATAGAGTAACTGGTGAAAATATTTCAGACTTTATATAAATATGTCCTGTCTGAAACTGCTGTCCTGTCTGAAACTGCTGTTTTCATAAACTGTTTCCAATCTACGCCTTAATTTGCGAAGGAAATTATGTTGTTGTAGTATCGAGAACAGCAACAAATGAGCTGATGACGTAACATGCAGCGTCACCAGGTAACACGGGGGAATCACCTGCGTGGACGACATGGATGGAAGCGTACAGCGGTCTGTCCAGCGCGGTGGTGCAGAGATGCTACATAACAGTCACGTGCAGAATTGCACCACCTGTTGCTAACGAGCGCTTGTAATCCCTCCTACGTTGTTGCCGCTCTGGCTGCAGTCTCTCGCTCTCTCTCTTTTTTTTTTTTTTTGTTTTTTGTTTTTTTATTTGTATTGTCCAAAGTCTGTATTGGGAGGTGTCCAGGAGTCCAGGATGTGTTCCCAGTATTACAGCAGTGTCTTTGTGCTCCAAGCTAGTTGGTAAGAAAGTCAGTTACAGGCCTTTAGACTGCTACAAGAAGGAAACACAAAATAGTTATTAAGGAAACACAAGATGACCACAGAGAAATGTTTAAAAAAAAAAATAATAATAATAATTAAAAAAAAAATTGTCCTGTGTTAAAGCCACTGTCTAGCCATAACTGGAAATATTTTGTCTTTTGTAACTTTTGTATCTTTTTTATTTTTTGTAACGAGGTGGCATTTGCTGGGCACAGGACACGTGAATGTCGCGTGTTCTGCAGGTTGGCATGACAACAATCCAGGAAAACGTTTGAATGTTTCTCTCTCTTCCAGATCATCGTCCTGTGGAACTGTGACAAACCTCTGCCTGCAAAGCACCGCTGGCCCGCGACCTCGGTGCCCGTCATCGTCATCGAGGGGGAAAATAAGGTGAGCCAGAGCACGTAATGCAGTCGTTTCCTCTCAGACAACCACAAAGGTGCGATCGCTATCGTTTCTAATTACTTTGCATATGATATTCTCAAATGCTTAAGCTACTGTATCTTGACATATTTTCACTCACTCCGAGAGTTTCTGGAAGTTAATGAGTTTCGATTTCTGCCGCGCTGATTCCATTAAAAGACAGTTTGTGCAGTTTTAATTAAACCTCAGTAATGAGAATTTTATACACTAGTAAAAGAATGACTGAAAGGCTAATGCATTTTTGCACATTGGAAAGATAGGCTTGTAATAATGGGAAAACGCATATGCATGATGAAATATTTATTCATCTTTTAAAGTATTTACTTCTGTTTCTTGACTTTAATTACAACCGAGTATCAAATTATATGAAGAAAGACAAAATTTATGTTGAGGAGCAGGTGGGTTCAGTTTTTGTTTAAATCTTCAAGCGACCAGATCTTCACACCTGAATAGAAACTTTAGATGTTTTTTTTTAATTTTAGGTTTAAAATTGGGGACCACTTTTCTCAGCTGTTCAGGAGATATTATGATAAATGTGACCAAAATGATCCTGCTCATTCTTTTATGTATTTATTCATTTATTTTTACATTTATTCAAAGGGTGCCAGGCTACTTGTCTGGAAGGTTTGCATCTGCCCCATCTGTAAGTGAGAAAACATGCAGCACATACGAAATGTACACAGCAGTTAAGTTTAGCAATTCACCTCTGAAAGTTGCACCAAATTTCCATCAGATATATTATTTAGTTGTTTTGGTCTGTAACATTATAGGTCAACCAAAAAAAAAAACAAAGTCCAATACCGAGAAGCTGAAAGGGAGCTACCTATCATAGCGGAGTCTGGCATACTGTCGATATATTGATTTTCTTCTCGTGTTTTTATACTGGGAGAAGGGCAGTTGTCCAATTAAATGGCCGAGGTATAACCGTATGTTGACTTAACCGTGCATGTAAACATACTAGGGCTTGTTGTGCTCATTTTAACCTCTGTCCTTGACTTTGTACAAGTCAATATTGGACCATAAACTCTACGGATGACATTTTTCATGGAAAGCTGATCGCAGCGTTGCTTTCCTGTTTCCTAACCTGCATTCAAAGTGCTTTTATTTAAATGTCTCATTTATTTATTTATTTGTTTTGGCGGAGTTATATTTTCCCGGGCATCAGACTCATCTGCCTCTTTCTGCACCAATTGCAAGGACTTAACTTCACCTGCCAATCAGTGGAAGTGGTTTTCACATCAGTGTCATTCACATGGCTGGAGGCGAGGTTTATGGTTTTCCTGTAAGTGGTTTCTCCCAAGCTGTCAGTCACAGCAGGAGGCTTCAGTGTAGCCGTGTGTCCGCGAAAAAGCGAGCAGATTAGGCTCAGTGTACTGCAGCGCGTGCATGCGTGTGTGTGTGTGTGTGTGTGTGTGTGCGCCAGGCAGCCTGTGGTTTGTTGTGGTTGTGGTGTTTTCCGTGTTTACCATGGCGAGCCAAGCTGTGTCCTTCCACCCAACAGAGAGAGGGAGGCAGGGAGTGTTTTTCATGCCTCTTGCCTTCTCTCCTGCCACTTCCTTGCTTATCCCTGCTCACTTTCATCCTCTTCCTACCTCACAGATTTTCTCCTTTTTTTAAAATATTTTCTCTACTAAAACTTATCTTCTCCTTTATATATTTACATTTTCCCTTATTAATGTCCTTGTTCTCTTGCTGCTGCTGTTGTCGAGGTTATTGCCAACATTTCAGACAAATTGAGTTCATGATTCTGGTTGCCTTTTGGCTTAAAGTTTATGAATCTTTCTTATCCCAAATAATTCTTGGCCAGCTCGTGTTTCTTGATATTTTAAAAGCAGATTTTGTTGCTTTTCTCCCAAACATTGACTGTAAATGTTTAAGGAAAAGATGTAACAGAAGACTGTACAGTTTCAGTTAATATGCTGATGCACAACACCTGTACCTGGAAAATAAATAAGGAGGAAAGGAAATACAGCAGGCATGACGCTGCGTTGTGGCGTTGATGCCGTGTTTCTTCCCTCAGTTTAAACCAGCAGGCACCGTGCTACTGCTGCAAATACGTGTCTGTTAAAATGCACCTGTAAAGATTTCTCGATAAAATGCCCTAATTTACTTTTGCTGCTAAAGATAGCATTTGGAAAGCAGTGCTGTTGTAGATAAAGGGCAATCACTTGTCCTCTGTCCATCTGGAACGGTGGCCAAAAAAGCTTGTTTATGACTGTTGGTTTAAGCCGTGTGCAAATTCCAGCAGGGCTTTATTTGGTTTGCACACCCCGGTGGTCCTGCTGTCTCCTTTCCTCAGTCTTCTTCATCTGCCACTGTCCTTTACAGAGGAGGAGGAGATGAAGTGCTAGAGGCAGATTCCTGCTATAAGAGCTCACATTCCTTGAGAGCGACAGGAAGCCCCAGGCTAATATGTCTCACTTCTAACATTTCAATCCGTCTGGGAGCTGGAAACATCAGCCTGCCATTCTCTCTTTGTCTCCTTTCCTTGTTTGTCTCGCCGTCGTTCCCTCTCTTTTGTCTCCCGTCTTGTCCTCCTCTTCTTCGCTGGTAACCTCGCTGTCGAAGTTGTGGTGGAAGACACGGAGGCAAGAGATTGGAGAAGGGTTTTGTTTCTCTCTTTCTGCCCTCACGACATGCCAGCAGTGATGATGACGCTGACGGTCTCATCTTTCCAGTAAACTCATTTTCTCTGTTTGTCTAAACACAGCACTCACTCATACACTCCTGCTCTTGCAGAATGTTAAAAAATATGAGTGACATTCAAGACTCCGTCCTCTGGAGTGTTTTGTGAAAGATGAGAAGTGGATGGCTCTTAACTGGAGCGACTTTTTAAATTATCCTGCCAGGTGCTGTGAGGACTCAACTGTGTGATGAAGAGGGAGCGAGAAATATGAGATGTAAATGTACTTTTGAGGGGGAAAAATGTTGTTTCTCCTTTTTTTTTTTTTATATTGATGGAGCACTGACATACGTAAGACATTCTGCACTGATTTTGTAGGATGTATCGTTACATCCTACATATCCTACATCTTTGTTTCTTTAAGTTAAACCACCACCAACATCTCAACATCTGCACACCAACATCATTATTTTCTTAAATCCAGAATTTTGTAAAATAAACATAATTTTGATATGCCACAAGACAGATTTGAGCTGGCTCCGTCTCTAAATGTGTTGGTTGACCTTGGACGTAGTTTTTCAAAGAATCTGTACTCTTGTAATTGGAAAAAAAAACTTCTTTTGTGTGCTTACCTAAAGTAAAGAGACAGGAAAAGTACTATTTTTGTAAGACTGCAAGAGGCCAAAAGAGCTGGAAACAAACGTGAGTGTTTCATTATATCTGCTTTGTCATATTTTAATCATTCATCTATAGAAATATACATGTTAAAATACCCTTATAATCAAATATTCCTTCAAATGAAAAAAAACAACAACCTTGTGCACTATAGAATGCAATCACCTTCTCTTTAACCATTTTTTGAAGTGTTTCTTTTTCTTCCTAACGGTGGGCCAGGTATTATACTTCTGTATACTTATGTTGTCCAGAACAATCACCATACAGCTGCATCACAAATAGTTTCCTAGGAAACCTTGGAAACGGAAGAAGGAGTTTAAAAAGGCCCCATAAAAGCAGTTCCATGCACTAAAATCATCTGCAGTTCCTGTGATGCAGAAAGAAGAAACACTTCTTCCATTGTGTACAGGAACTAGAAGGCTCCTACTGTCCAAAAGTTATCACTTTTTCCTTTTATTTTAGCATAAAACGCATCATGTTTTGGACCGTTCGTTAGATAAAACAAGTGATCCGAAGCGACTGTAGTGTGTTGCGGCGCTGCAGAGGATAAGAGACGCTCGCTGTGACACTAAAGCCGCGTATTCCTGTTTTGCTGCAGCAGTTGTTAAAATCTGTTGAGTGCAGGGTGACGACCGGAGCGCAGGAGGTAGATTATTACAGGTGTTTATGGACAGGAGAAGGCACCGTCAACAATTCTAGGAAGCAAGTGGCTTTTCAGCGCTGGTGGTGGTGAATTCTGACCTTAAGAACTGTGCCGAATAACTAAATAACATGCTTTCTCGTCTCGTTTATGCGTTTAAATGTATCGGCTGGTTTCATGCGTGTTCCTGCGCTCATTAAAGCCATGAACGCGTGAGCCGTTTCATGGTTGTGTGGGAGGCTGTTTGAGTTTGAGCACATATTCGGTTTACAATTTGCACTTTCTTTGTCGGGGAGAAGCTGTTGTTTTCTCATCCAAGTGCCTTTCATCACAGGAACAGACCAAAGACTTCCATCTAAATATCCTCAAGATGTTTATCCTTCCATCCACCCACCAGGCCCCAGCCACCACACGCTCTCCCCGCTTCCAGTAAATATTCAAGGACTGTCATGTATTATAAAGTTTGGCTTCATCCGCCATAAAATATACATATTCTGTCTCTGAAGATAGAGGAGCAGAAAAGTGAATTTGTGCCGCGTGTATAACACATAACTCACGCTATGCGTCTGTCCCTGTTTATGTGTTTTTATTGATTTAAAAGAGAAAGACGACCCTGCAGCAGTAATGGAAACTTGTATCTGCACTCCATCACTGTTGAAAAGGACAGGGCACACCCTGCAGTGAAGCGCAGGATATTGGCTTCTCTCACTTCCCTATGCGCGGCTGTTTGTTGTTGTCATAGTTTGTTGTCCCTCCCCCCCCTGAATCTCATGAAGTTGTGAAGAATTATTAAAAATGCATCGTGTAGCTATAGGAAGTAAAAAAAGAGATTTGTTGTAGAATTTATCTCAAGGTTGAAACTCTTTGATCAGCTCTGGGGTTGTGACTCGGAAGAGGTCAGTCGGTGGTGCTCGGGTTGACACTGACATTTTCACAACACAAAACTTCTAAAAGCCTATTTTTTCAGATAATTTTCATCAGCAATATAAGCAGACAATTTGATATTAAAAGATCAAGTATTTAGTATTATATGTATATATTCTACTTTGAGTTTAAAGGCTATTCTAGGTTAATTTGTTGTATTTAAATTAGTAATCACGTACTAATTTCTTCTGAGCGTGTTGCGCAGGAGCAGCCGTAACAAAAAGCAATTTCCCCTGAGGGATCGATAAAGTGATTCTGATTCTGTCAAGCTTACCACGTTCAACTTCAAAGCAGCCGGGATTCATATTTTCAGCCCTCTCATCCTGCCCTGAACATGCCGTGAACGCCTTTTCAAACACGACTGGTCAATACCACTCTGACTCCAGACTACAAACCTACTGCACTATCAGATATCTGAGCGTGAAAAAAAAAAAAGAACCCCACAGTGCGCTCGATTAAATAAAGTCTCCACAGTTTCTCCTTATTTTCATTGGAGTGTCCACCCGGAGGTGGGGACCCTGCAAGACCACGATCTGACATCTCCCAGCGAGAGCTGGCAAAAAAAGAAAAAAAAAAAACACTTGCATCTTGTTTAGTCTACATCTAAACTCAAATAAGAAAAATTCCCAACTGAGTCAACAGAAAATAATTTTCATAGTTAAATTGCAGCCTTTTCTTGAATATTAAACATGTCTCATGACTGGAACAAAAGTCATGCCTTTTTTAATGTAAATATTAACATGATGTGGGAACCGTCGTCTGTCTGAGTCAGTAGCTCAGATGATGGTTTGCATAAAATGAGCAGATTAACGATAAAAAAGGAACCACAAGTTTTAAGAGTTCAGGACTCGAGCATTTTTCAGATATTTCCTTTGGCCGTCCGATCTGCATTTCCTCTTTCAGCCATTTTAAACTTTGCCATTCAACCAGATAATCATTTATTAATGCTGCCTCAAGTATCCAACTGTTCTTAATGCGGTCGTGTGGTTTTTAACCCTCTGTCCTGTCTGTCTGTCTGTCCGTCCCCGTAGGTCATGAGCAGCCGTTTTCTGCCCTATGAGACCATAGTGACAGATGCTGTCCTCAGCCTGGATGAAGACACGGTTTTGTCCACTACAGAGGTATTTAAAAATATTAGTCTCCACCTGCTTCTCTTGAGATCAAATGCTCTTGTTTTCTCTTCGTCAACTGTTCCTCAGTTCTCACGACTGCTTAAAGGACATTTTGTCTGCGTGTGTGTCCTCCTTTAAGCATTCTTTGTAAAACCTGCATCATATTTTTTGTCACATGTATGTCGTTCAGTGCCCCTCCAATCCCCTGTTTGAAAGCAGCACTGGTTTGGGGCATTTCCGGTCCACGTGTTGTGGCTGTTTTCTCTGGGACACGTTCTGGCGCGGCACCATGGGAAGCCAGATGCTGCTTTGAACAGCGTAAAATTAGATCTCATAAAAGGCTGTTTGTGCGGATCAAGATGGCACGGCAGAAGTAGAAAAATCAAACATCCTAAAACTAAATACACCTGTCTAACTCCTGTTAAACACAAACAATTCTTGTTTTTTTTTTTGTTTTTTTTGTTTGTTTTTTAAGAGGCCAGGAGACGTCGACGTTGGAGCGAGCGCAGAGGAAAATGAAAGCTAAAAACAGCAGTCTAGCCAAGTGCTAGCCCCTCAAGTGGCACTTCTGGCCTTTCACCAAAAACAAAGTGCTTCTTTTATTCTTCTTTTCGGCTCACACTTAAGCCCGGAGTGAGAATATTGAGGAGGGTGGATTTTTATTTTTCAGCATCGCATGTTGAAATGCAAAGGGAGTTGTTTCAGGAGACGTGAAAGCTTCTCTCTTTTTTTTTTTTTTTTTTTTGGTGTTTTTGTCTAATAATTTGATTGAATGCTTTGATCATAACCACACAAGTTGGCTGCCAGCAGCTGCTTGGGAAGACTGCGTTTTATTTGATGAGCTTCTGCCTCTGTTGTATTTTCACTAAACTATATTTGAGTGTGCATTTCCTTTGTTAGTTCTCCCAGTAGTGCCTTTTATTTTTTTATGAATAGTATACCATAAATATTCTTTTGCTGCTTTGATATATAAATAATAATAATAAAAACACAGAAAAAGCTTTCATGTAATGCTAGCGTTACATTTCAGCTGTGTTAATTATTTATTCATCAGTTGCAGGACTTTTTGTGGTTTGTTATTTATGTTTTAAGGACAAACGGATGGTTTATTTGTGAAAACAAAAAAGAACCCAACATTGTCCTTAACAATTTCTCATGCTTTTAATGTATACATTCACACACACACAAAAAGATGAATAAATCAGCGCTAAACTGACCCTCAAGTGTTTTATGACCGGTAAGTGGTATAGATGCAAAAGCATCAACTATTTGAAGCTTGTGAAGGACAGAAATAAATTAAAGGTAAATGATGGAAGCATTCATCTATAATGTAAGGGATTCTTCTCTGGCACCTGTCTATAATGTATCCTAAAAGCTTGAGCAAATCAATACCTTTGCGTGCTTGTCGTTGTACATGGATTAAGACCCGTGTCCGATCCGTCTCTGTGTCTAGGTGGACTTTGCATTCACGGTGTGGCAGAGTTTTCCTGAGCGAATCGTGGGCTACCCGGCCCGCAGCCACTTCTGGGACAGCAACAAGGAGCGCTGGGGCTACACATCCAAATGGACCAATGATTATTCCATGGTCCTGACCGGTGCCGCCATCTTTCACAGGTACGAATCACGCCTCACCTACACCTCACCTCTGCCCTGCGTGTCTTCCTTTTGATGGAGCACTTTTATGAAATGATCTGTAGATCATAAAGTTGATGTGCTGTTTAGTGGAGCCCCCCCCCCCCAATTGTTCGTACATTAGGTTGAACTACATGAGCTCAGCCAATCACCAGGCTGAACGCTTAATCACTTTCAGTAACACGTTAAGTGCACAATTATACTGACCATAGCCCAAAACTGAACTTCCTAGAACGTGTGATACATTCATGCGTGTTATAAATGATTGTTCCTTCGGACGTATTCAGATGTTAATACAGAAATAATCCTATTTTTGTTCACTGTCAAAGAAATTCTGAGCGTATATCCATCAAATTAAGTCTTGTGTGAAGATATATGGATCTAATCAGGCTATTTTATCACAGCAGTTTTTCACCTCTTCAATCTTTTTTTTCTTTTTCAAACATTTGCAAACCATCTGCTGCAAGTTCTGTTTGTTTGAATAAGTTCAGAGATGTTCAAGTCTGACGCTGAGCCAGGACGATGGACTTTAGTGTCAAAAAGAAGGGCAGCTCTTGGAAGAAAAAGAACTGAGCATTTAATCATTTTCTTGTTTCGTTGCAGGTACTATCACTACCTGTACACCAACTACTTACCCGCTAGCTTAAAGAGCATGGTGGACCAGTTGGCCAACTGTGAGGACATCTTGATGAACTTCCTGGTCTCTGCCGTCACCAAGCTCCCACCAATCAAGGTCACACAGAAGAAACAGTACAAAGAGACCATGATGGGACAGGTAAGAGTTTCAAACTTTCTTCACAACATCTGGAGATATGTGAAATCTTTCTGATGCTTACTTTAACATCATTTCTTATTTAAGACACTTGTTAATATTCTTTCTAAAAGGAAGGCAGTCAGCCCAGAAAATAGTCTGTGTCACCAAAGGAAATGACTGAGCTAGTAAAACTTTGCTGTTTACTCCTGCTTGAATCTGTCCTCTCTTTTATGAGCTGTGACTAATGCTGGAGTCAGTGTTTCCTTCAATAGTCGCTTTCAGCTGGAGCGAACTCTCGTCTGCTCCAGGAGTTGAATTAATTATTCTCTTAAAATTCTTTGGTAGGAGTCATGGGTAAACAAGACGAGTCACTAACCGTGAAGAGTCCAAAACACACAAAGAGTCATGTCAGCGCCGCAGTCCTGCGTCCTCCCTCAGCTGCTCAAATATAGAACTTGATGCAGCTGATGATGGGCTGAAAACGGCCACGTCAGTTATCGTTCAGTAATGGGTTTCTTATGTCAGCGTGGCTGAAGCTGAGCCGCGATTGAATCAAAGGATGCAGATGACTGTAGACTGTAGCAGTCTGTTTATGTCTACGGTTAATATTCTTACAAATCTCTTGCATGTTTTGTACCATGTGTATGGTTGTTGTATGTAACACCAATGAGTAAATGGAAAAGTCCCTCACGGTTTGCCTGATAGACCAGACCCACATCTGGAAAGTAGGTTCTTAAATCAAACCATACGGCCTCCTTATCCAACGATTGCTCATCAAACTGCAGTTGGTTAGTTTTACAACCAATCAGAACGACACGAACGAGACAACAGGAGAGCATGTTCATGAGAAGAGTTTGATGGATTCCACTTGTATTAAATTGGCATCTCTCCAACAGTTAGTGCTGTTTTTGCAAGATCTCCATGTTTTTTCGAAATTCAAGGATCGCAATATGAGTAGGGGGGAAAGATCAAATAAAAATTATAATGCTTGATTAATGAATGAAGAGGCTGGCCTGCTAACTGCATCCTTCATCAGAACATTAGCAGCATTGCATTCAGTTTCCTAACAGAACTTTATTGTGGTATGCTGCCCCCGTGTGATCAGAAGTGGTATTACTACATAGAGTAGCTTTAATGTTTCAGACTCAAAGATGGTAATTATAGTCATGAATTTGAACAGAATGTCTTGATATCGCTAATACTATGACTCTAAATCAGTCATCTCTTGTTCTCATCTTCCTCTTCACTCTCACCAGTCTTCGAGGGCTTCTCGCTGGGCTGATCCGGACCACTTTGCCCAGCGGCAGACCTGCATGAACAAGTTCGCCAGCTGGTTTGGCACTATGCCGCTCATTCATTCCCAGATGAGACTGGACCCTGTACTTTTTAAGGACCAGGTCTCCATCCTCCGCAAGAAATACAGGGACATCGAGAGGCTCTGACAGGACCGCCGCCCCCTCGGGGGAGACCCCACCCAGGGGGAGGCGTGAGAGCGACACTATGGAAAATAAGCCCACAGCAGGATGGACAGGACAGGAAGATACTCTGATAACAGCAGCGCCACTGCTGCTAGGACTTGATGTGGGAGGGGATGAGAGAAAAAAACAAAACAAGATGATGGCGTTTGGATATGAAAAAAAAAAGATGAGTACACAAACTGATGGACATGCCAAACAGTACTGTATGTTTCACAAATGTGCAAACACACAGCGCACACTACTGACATCAAGAACTATTGGATAGAATATTTTTTGTACTACATGAACAAGGATGGTATCGGCTTTCCTGCTCTCTCTGCACATGTGCAGGATGGTAGAAGAGGGAAGGTGTCGGTGATTGAAAACCTGGCAACCCACAAATTCTACTGGTCCCTAGCAACCCTTCCTCATCAGCATCAGGATATTATACTGGACTCATTACAAAACACCTGCTTAATAGCTTGGGATTATTTTTCTTGTCAGAGGAAAAAGAAGGTAAACAGCAGTGTTCATGCTGTTATTGCAAAGTCCTGCTAGTTGTTTTGTTTTTTTGGTTTTATTTGTGTGGGGGGGTCATTATTTCCTGATATTTTTTGCGGTCGAGACACATGCTTAAAACCTGGAGTCTGAAAATCAGTGTGCTCTGCCCTATCCTTGGCTCATACCTTTGTTGATATGGCTGTTTTAATGGTCTGATTCCCTGTTTTCTCTGAGATAAGTTACAAAAACATTTCATTTCATGTCCAATTTTCCTCTCATTCCTGCTACAGCATTTGTCCTCATCTCCTCCCCCCCTCCAGTTACCTTCATCATATTTTATTTCCGTGTTCAACCTCACTGTACTTTCACTGTGTCGCTCTGTGTGTGTGTCTGTGTGTGTTTGTGTTGAATACAAAAGCTTGAAAAGTTGGCTCATCCAACCATAAGCTCAAGCAGAGTACATTTTCCCTCAGTTGAAATGAGTGAAATGAACATTTCTAGATGAAATGGACTGGAACGTTGCATTCGAACCTAAACTTGTTTCTTTTTTTTTTGTTATTTCTTCCTGCATGGTCTCTGAGCATTGCCCTTGCAGGGAGAAATTTAAGAAGAAGAAAGAAAAAAAAAAAAGAATCAGACTTTAGTAGGTCAGTAGTGACCAACATCGTTTTAGAAGAGTGCGTGTGGAGATTCTCAATGCTGAGTGCATCAGTGCCATTCTGACATCTAGGTCTGCCTTCAGAATTGTTTATTGCATGTTGCCTGTATCAGTCTAGATGCTCTTATGTTCATATATTCTCCTCATGAGTCCACCATAGCTCTGCTGTTGCCATATTTATTTTTCCCCTTGACATATCAGTTGACTTCGGAGCCATTAAATTTATGAAAAGCTTTTCTCTCCTATTTATCAAACATAGATACATTCAGGCTTCAATTAACTAAACCAATTTTGTTGAGGGAGCTATTTTATTCCAAGGGCATAAGCTGTTTATAAATGACTGAATATTATGGACTATTGTGTTGTGACCAGCTAGCCATGGGGGGGCCAGTTTTTCAGACTCAAACCCTCCACTGCCTCACGATAGTTGAGCTTCTTCATTTACAACATAAGCTTGAATCTCTGTCACCTCCATGCCGGACCACGCTGCTTTGCACCTTGAATGATCTTACTGGTGTCGCACAGACAGATCAATATGCCAGTTCTAACCAGCTCTCTGGCCCTTCAGTTGACGCTTTCAAGGAGATAAGTTGTCTGAGAAAATGGCTGGGTGCATGCTGTCATTGGGCCTGAGAGCATGGGCCGTACTCTCACATTTAGTCTGCAGACTCTTGAATGAAAGCAGCATGCTTTTAGTGGCCTTTCTGTCAGGCAAGTATTCAGCATTACGTCTAAGCCAAAGCTATTCAGCCTCTATCAGTTAACTGTTATCAGTGGCGCATCCAACCAACCTTTTCTTTTTTTTTCTGGTTGTTTTTTTACTTTGAGTTGATGTTAGAATTATTGCAAAGGTGTTATAGCTTCAACAAGGTAGAGCAATGACCGTCTGTCTATTAAGCTCTTTTTCCTTTGTCCTTTGTTTTGAATGTCAGGTTGCATTTACAGTGCATTCTGGGATTTAAAGTTTTAAATGTGATTTTTTTTTGTTTGTTTGTTTGTTTGTTTATTTGCTTAATATGGACACAAAACTATCATGAGAATGTGATTCTGGATACAACACATCCCTCATTTAGTTTGCATCTGGTCTCGATTTCATTTTATTTTTTTTTTTTCCTTAAAAACATTGTTTTGTATCATCTTTTTCTTTTCTTTGTCTGATTGCATTACAGCTCTTGCTCATTTCCATAAAACCTCCAGCATATCATTTCCACAAAAAAGAAAAACACCCTCCTATTTCAAAATATCTGAGATCAGCATTGTATATAGATATTTTCTATAAAAAAAAAAAAAGTGCAAAAAAAACAACTGAAGTGATGTGACAAGAACATTAAGACAGATCCTGGATCACTGAGGGACTTAGTGGTGTTTATTCGGTCGACAGTATTTACTACACACTGTGCACATCAGTCCACAGAGATGCCAATATACAGCTCATATTATGTCTCCCTATGCATCAGCTTTTTCTTTCCCAGGAAAATATCCATCACACTCTGGTGTATTTCTAATACAGAACTCCTCAAGAGAAAGATAACATTTTCAGAGTCACAGCAGTAGTTTTAACTCCTGAAAAGATTGCATACACCAATGATTCAGAATTGGATTGGGCCGCACCATCTTGGCTCTTCACAGGAGTCAAATTATAAAGTCCCAATAAAGACTACACCAGCTGACACATGGGAAATAATAAGCAGCTGGGTCCCCTGTACCAGATGGAAACATTTTCAGATTCTGCTGCAACATCCTCCCCTCATGCTTTATAATAATGGGTCTGAGGCAGTCGCAGAGTTGCGTCTTTCACAGCTTAGTAATAGAAAGTTTCCCATCTTTCAGTTGGCGTGCTATACACTAGCTGATGTATGTTTGTGCGTCTGTACGTTAGGTTCCCAAGGGGAAAAAAAAACAACAACAAAACAATCTTTGCATCCGCCAAAAACACCTGTCATTTCATCGGGGGAACATTATGCAAGCCATAAGCTTCATCACAGGTGGAAAAACATTTATCCAGAATGTGCCAGGCAGTTAGTTTTATCGTGGTGGTGGCATGTGTGATTGAAACTAGTCTGTTCTTGATTTGTGCCTTTTTATCAACCGTTGAGTTCTTGATGCTGAGCACTGTCTGTCCTGCACCTTCTTCCAGTAGAGAGGAGGCAACAGCGCCATGTGCAGGGGACTAAACATCCCTAACTTCATACACTGGATGAGTCACAGCTTCCATTCTCATAACGACATCCCATTGCCATGTTGTTGCTTGGACACTGTTGCTAAGGTGACAACGCATGATCACTTTTTGTTTCTGATTATTTATCCGTAACGGGCTGTATTACATAGCCAGTTCTTGGTAATAGCTGTTGATCTGTGAGGACTCTTAAGCCCAGTTGTCCTGATGCCTTCTCCTCCCTCCTACCTTGTAATTAAGAGAAAACTTTTATAGAGGCCACAAATGAAATAGATAAATGCCAATTTTGTAAGAATGATTTATAAAAAATAATAATAAACTCATATTTGATTATAACTACATGTCTGTTTGTTTTTTTTCCTTTGTAAAAATGCAACAAAAATTATTTCATACTCAAAATGTTCATAGGAACCCCGAATGGTTTTGTTAAAAAAGAAAAAGATGGTGTCGATGGTAACATTCATTCTTAAAGCCTTGTTTCTTTGTTTAAAAAGAAAAAAAATAACTTCTGTTTACACGTTCTGGGGCCTTTTAGAATTTAGCCTTGCTCCAGGTCTAAATGTTTAAGCTCAAATTGTTTTCTGGACGCCTGGTGTTGCTCAGCCGTTGCAGAATGTCGGTTGTAGTTAAGATCCTGTTGAGTCAGTAAGTGTACCAGGAATGGAAAATGACAACTACATGGACATTAAGCTTGAAATTAATTAAAAAAAAAAAAAAAAAGTTGAAAATGGTTAACCAACTGAGAATAGTAACGCCACATTTAGCAAGGTTTAATGCTCTAAATTATATTTGGATGTGATGTAATTGCAGTGTATATAAATTGTCAATGCTTTGAAATAGTCTAATTAGCAAAAATCTGTAATCAGATTAGGTTTCTGTAAAGACACATCTGGGCTGATTGTTATATGTGATGGTCACAGGGACTGATGGTTTGTTTGTGTATAGGTTGGATTTTGTGCACACGTTACCAGCATCACAGTGCAACCCTGCACTTTTCTTTTTAATTTGTTCCATTTGTGACGGAGTATGAATGGACAAGTACTCTGTCTCTGACATCTGGCTCAGCTGAAAGACAACACAGTTCACTGGTACAGTGATAACAGTCCTTCAATGCTGCATTGCCCTCTAAGAAATAATGACCAGCCCAGTGTTAGACCACTGAGGAGGGTTTATTAGTCACTACTCAAAACATTGATTTTGAGTTTTTTTTCTTTTCTTTTCTATGTTGAGAGCCCTCTCACAGCTCTAAAGCTGCATCTGTCCATCTGTCTCCCTGAGGATAACAGCTTCAAAACCCATCTTAGATATGGCTCTGGTTTGTTCTGAATTATTAAACGCACTCTGATATCGAAGTGCATATCTGTGACCACTAGTGCATGTCTGCATGCACATGTAAGAACAAATTTCATATTTGTCGTCTTTCTTTTACCAGTGACTGAATCTAATGAACTGAATCGGGGATTTAACTTGTGGTGCGGTCTATGAAACATACAGTACCTGCCTTAGAAAAAGGATTTCATCAACTTTAGAAATTACAAGTCCAAACTTTAGACAACAAAGTGCATAACAAAGTGTTTCTCATTTATCAACACACACACACACTCATATGGTGTCTGTTACATGCATTTCATCGACACTGAGACTACATGTGGGTGACATGAACCATGGTTGCTTTCAATAAAATTAAAAATTGTTGGAAATTGTTGATTTTGAAAGCCAACACTTTCCCCATGCAGTCAATATATAAATATTATCTACATCTATAATTTTACCAATTATAAATCATATTCTTTCTAATATAATCACTATACATCTTTTTAATTGAGACAGGGTTAAGATCAAATGTTTGAATAAAGAAAAAAAAAAGTTTTTTTTGTTTTCTTTATTTTGCTTATAAAAGAGCTGTAGGCAAATAGCAAAAAAAAAAAAGAGTCTTAAAATTAAGACTTTAATTAAATGTGAGAACCGGAGGAAGCTGATCCAATATCCAGATTCAATATGGTGTGACTTTGCTCAAACATGAATAAAAATAAATAACACAAGCAGTTCCTATTATGCATGGTAGTCACTGCTAGTCATATAAGAGAGTGCTCTTATATGACACCGTGTCCAAGCACGATTGTGCGGTTCATCTGGGTAGCGTGAGAGCTTTGTTACATCGCTGGAAGAGGTGCGTGTTTGGGGGAGGGTACAGTTGCACATGTAAGTGTACAACATCAGGAAGAAACTTATGCCACATGATGAGCACAAAGTCATCTTGCATAATCCAGAAATACAAAGATGTGACAGGGCTCTATACGACCACCTCCAATAAGCAACAAATTCACTAGTTACTCTCATACAGTATTTGGAAAGTACTCAAAGCACTTCACTTTGTCCACACTTTATGTTCCAACCTTATTCCAAAATGGATTCAATTCTTTTTTTCCTCTTCAAACTCTACACACAATATCCTGAACTGATGCTGTTCTTTTTTTTTTCGCTAATGATTTTTGCAAATTTATTAAAAATGAAAAACTAAGTACATAAGCTGAAAATTGTTCTGTTGTGTTGCTTTAATTCAGTAAAAGGATTTTTAACAGTGATGTAAAGTCATGTGGGTGTCAAGTGCCACAATCCTTTCTGTGTTCAGGCACAATTAATAGAAAAGGGCTGTGAGTGCAGGGCAATAAGGGAATCAGGAGGGAGAACCAATCACGCCTGGGCACATTTGGGGCCTGAAATTCACCCTGAGGTGGTGGTGGTGTGGTTCTGCTCAGCTGCAGAGAGGAGGTGATGCAGCGGCTCCGGAGATATCACCTGTGCTGCATGTACCAATCAAGGTCCCTCCATTCTGAGCAGCGGCACTCTGGCTCTTGGGACCATCAGATCAGCTACGGCTGCGTTTGTTTGTGTGTTTGAAATAAACATGGAAAAACTGTGTGGAGTTGTCTACGCTGAATAGAACCCCAGTAGCTGTTATTTGCTACATGGCACTTGACTTAGAAAAACAAGTCAGCATGTCAGAACAACAGACTCTGGCGGTCCTGGGCCAGCTGCTGGTGGAGGTTGTAGCTGCCAGCCGCGAGCTATCGGAACGCAACCTACGTTACGCAGCTGCAGGTCCAGGCTGAATTACAAACGGAGACCGCGAGGTCAGTGGTCATCCTGGCAGAGGACTACCTGGCTGTCCATCGAGAGGGACGACCGCTGAGCAGCCAGCCAAGCACCGTCGCCCACCTGGTTCCTGCGCCACTGACACGAGCACCATGGTCAGCTCCAGCTCAGCCCTCCACCACTAACTGTCTCTGTCTCCAAGGAGACCAGGTGCTGTTCCCAAACGGCTCCTCAAATACCACAGCAGGAGCGTTGGCGGTGCTGGCAGGCTGGCCACCTACAAGGTGATTGGTCCATGGGGCTCTGCTGGAGGCATCGTGGATGGAAATCAGGTGTGTGCATGGGGATGTTCACAAATATCCTGTTGTGCCGGTGATCTTGGGAACTGACTGGCTGGGTTTTAATACAGGCTACTCATGGGACAGTGTGTGGGGGCGTGGTCATAACGCGTAGGTTTTTGTGGAGTGTGGGCTCAGTGGTGATGCGAGGACCTGACCCCCCCCCAAAAAAAATCAACTATTTCCATTCAACAGCATTTGTTGAAAGGCAACCTTTTTTTCTTTTTTTTGCCTTTATATGTTTTCACTGTTTCCTTGTTTAAATTGAAGAAATGTCATCTTTTGACAATACAAATACAAGTTTGAAATGAATCTGTATGAAGCATGCCTTGTCACTCGCTGCCTGGACACTTAAAGTAGAGGAACTAAAACTAAACATTCTGAAAGAATGCAATAAAAGATGCTGCAGCGATGCAAAGTATGATGATAATAATACTGTTCTTTGATGTATTGAGTGTTCTGGTATGCCCTGAGAGTTTAATAAAAAAACAAAACTGTAATACTGATAGGCATTTGTTGATGACTGGGTTACATCAATAATTCACATCCTTAAAACCACTGGTGCTTTTTTTTTTTTGTTGTTGTTGTTGTGACCAAAATTGAGCAAACATGGCCACAACTTTCTACATGCAACTATGCTGCACAGCCCAGACTGTAACACCACTGTGGTTTTAATGTTTGGGTTGTTAAATGCATGCTAATACATTTATATTATTTTCTAACACTGAAGCACTGAAAAATAAAGAAATTGTATGTCCTCAACAGATGTGTCCAAAGCCCTATTTGCAGAACCACCCATTTGTGTCCACAATAAATACAAGATGTGGTGTTTGCTTGCTGTAAACAGCACACTGGTAAATAACACAGAAATGGGTGCTGTAAATAAATAAGTATTTTGCTTTGTGTGATGCAGTTGGGTATAGCATATGAAGAAGCAATTCAAAAGTCATATGAATGAAATATTTAGTTGTTTCCCCCTTCAAATCCCAAAATACAGCTGTTAAAAACACACTATTCATCAATACGGCCACGCTCTCTTCTAGCTGTGTTCCTAAAATATGCTGATAATTCTCTTTTTATTAGCTTCATAAATTACTATGACGTGCTTTTAGTCTCAGGTTAACTTCCACAGTGATTTTTGTAAGACATGTTGAGATGATGATGATGTGCACACACAAATGAAGAAAAATATTACACAAAATGACACTGATCTCTTTTTTTTTTTTTAAATCACATGAAGATTTATAGTTCATCAGAGTTCTTAACAAGGAGTTGTAATTGCATGTCAACTCCAATCAGAGCAGAGCAAAGATGAGTTTACACCACCCTTAAAAAGCCAGACAGCATAATGCCTTACCTCTATTAGTTCTTAGAGGACATATACGTTTCTAATCCACATCTTCAGAAGCTTCTAATACAAACATATATGCATTTAAAAGATGTGCAGGTTGAGGATTAAATAGAATATATCCATATGTCTCTACAGGCATAAACCTTCTATTGAGCTAGTACCTATAAATAGATAAAACCTATCAACTGTTCTGATTAATTATGATTCATAATGCTGATGGAAATGTAGAACATTGAGGTAGACAGAACGTTTTGTTTCTGCCATCACCCCCACTGACACCGCACCCTTCTCCTGTTTCTGACCTCACCTGTCTGTGGTGTCAAGCCCTTTTGTCTTTATTCCACTCCTCTAATTGTCCTTCTATTACTTCACATCTTCTGAAAGCAGGCTGATATTGTCAAAGTTCCCAGTTCTTGTGCAAAGTGCAACCTCATCCAGTCTGTGGTAGCAAGTCCTTGTCCAGTTATCAACATCCCGCTCCTGTCTTTTATCTGTAGTAAGTGTGTTTTGTGGGGTACTTGTGTGTGTGTTTGTCTGTCTGTGTGTGTGTGTGTGTGTGTGTGTGTGTGTGTGTCTCAGCTCCTGACAGCCAGCATGGAGTTGATTTCCCAGATAAGGTTGCGGAGTTGGTCCATGATCTGCTTCAGCTGCTGGTTCTTCTGTTTCAGCTTCTGCAGGGAAAAAATGCATGATAGATTACATGAATAAATAAGCTTTGTGTGTATGTGTGTGTGTGTGTGTGTGTGTGTGTGTGTGTGTATGTAAATATATATATGTAAGCTAAACAACTGCTGCTTAGACCTAAGAGACCATTTAAATTAAAAAGAAAGTTACAGCAGGGTTGAAAACATCCCTCTGAAGACAGAGTTAAAAACTGGTGTGTCCACTTAAACATTTTTTTTACACCTGAAAAAAGTGTAATTATAGATTAAAAAACGTTTTCAAGTTATTTCTTCAAGTTTTATTGGATTTAAATCTTGTACCCTTGTCTTAATTTGATGATAATGTTCAAAGACACTTTAACAAAGTTATATTTTCAGCCAAAAATACAATTCTTCAGATTTACATTTCACTTTCACAGAAGATCTTCCACCCTCAGTACTCCTCTGGCACCAGAAAGAAAAAAAAAAAACAGAATAACATTCTCACTTCATAATTGAGAATATAAACGTTTATAAGTCATCTGGTTACATTTTATTACATATTTCAGATTGGTTACTATGACAATATTATCCAGCGACTGTCATTACAAAATGAATACTTCTCCCTTGCAGGAAGGCCTTTATCTTTAAAGCTTTTCAAATGTAACATTAGTCAAAGCTATTCTAAAATTAAATGAAAGTGTTAAACACAAAACTGTCTTTTTTTTATGAATCATAATTTTTAAGACATTATTGGGAAACGTTTATAGACTATTTACAGCTGTTATTAAATCAGTATCAAAAGTGGGTGTCATCAAAACACAGCTTTAACCATTTTAACAAAATGACTATCAAGCTATAAATGAGTCTCACACATTAACATTAGCACATGCACTGAATCTGCCGACTGACTCAAGTAACTTCATCTTTATCAACAGCATCTTAATAGCTGGAGGAAAATGACAGTGGCTCCGACGGCGCTGGACCAACGCTAGGCTGCAGCTGAGGTCTCAATATTTATATTTCAACATGCATGTTTTTGGACCTTGAGAGGAAACTGGGGCGAGCTCTTTTCTACTTTGCTGTTTCATTCATGGTTTGATTATGCATTGCGTATATTGCCTTTATTATGTATCGTTTTCACTCCTGCGCACACGTCCAGTGAGCATGGATGATAAATGACTACACTGGTGTAACATTGAGCTGAGTTGCTGATTCATTTTGTTTTTCAAACGAACATTTTAACCAAAGCAGACTAGCATGAACACAGACTAACTTTACCTTGTTAATTTTCACCAGGATTTCACTAAGTTGCCATAGACGGGATACATGAACACCAGAAACATGGATGGGAATTACCACCACTAACAACCGTGGGGATCAGCACCTGCCTTATCCTTTGATGGTACATTAAGAGTTGTTTGGAGGAAAGATTAAAAAGAGTATGAAAGCCACATTTAATTTCAGGTATTTCCCCCCACATACAATAGACCAAGTGTTCTCACTTGTCTGTTGAAATCACCAGTTGGCTTCATCAATCATCACCTGCATTAATCGCTAAACTAACACACACATCTGTTCTTTTCAGAAATGTGCAGGGACATCTCAGAGGAGCAAACAACCAAATCTCCGAGCCATTCACTGAGGGTTTTGTTTGCGTCTAAATGCTGTACTATGATCTTAGAGTCAACATGTACTCTGGACTGACGTTTATCATCCGAGCTTCATGTTAAACTAACATTTGGTCCTGCACTGTTGCAGCTTCTACTGCCTTGAAATCAGAAGAATAAAAGCATGTATAGTGCTGACTTCTTCCTCTACATCCACTACTCTCACACCAACTAACTTCACGTCCTCTTTCACTCCATCTATAAATCTTTGGTCTTCCTCTAGGCCTCCTGCCTGGCAGTTACAACCTCATCGTTCTTTTATTGGCTGCATTTAACAAAATAGACAAAAAGCATATATATACACATTTGGAAGTTTAGCAATGTTGCAGCAGCAGTACATCCTGGTGACTAATGCAGCTAATTTCCTTCTCCCAGAAGTCCAGGGAGCAGGTGAACGACAGAGGGAGAAAGAGGAGCACTCATCCACTCAGGAGCTACTGTATCTGCAGTGCAGTGAAATCTATTAAGATTAAATCCGTCTCACTCTCAGTAACACTTCTTTAGCCATGACTAATTACTAGCTATTTTTGCAGTGCAGATAACACCTTGAGCAATCGATTTCACACAGCTCTCTTAATATCAACTATTTAGCTGATTGTCCTTGAAGATATTCCAGAGTGGAACACTTGGAGGGTGTTACATGATTCCCAAACGCCCTCGCTCCTTCTTTCTCCCCAACGTTAAACGCCGAGTGTGTGGATGGCAGCTAGATGATGATGTTTAGAATACGCCTCATTGCTCTGACAAGTGACTCTTGAAAAAGAAGAAGAAAAAAAAAAGGGTCACTACTCAGACGAAAGCTCAAATATCAGAAAAGACTTTGTAAATGGAGAATGCCACATTGATCATTTTTATTTTCTTTTTTGGCTGCACAGAGCTTAAAACACCACTAAGAATCTTTAGAATTTTAATTTGATTTAAAAGAAAATGATCCTTTTAGGTAATCTCATCTAGCCTCTTGTCCCTACTCAAATCCAAATTCAGCATAACTTTGGACTCTTTTTTCCGGTTGTTTCTTACAGCCCTGCATCATATATGTGTAAACAATGAGAGGTGGCTCACAGAGCTCCAGTAATTAAATATAATGTAGAAAAAGGAAACTCGAGGATTTACAAGAGTAAATCTTGGACATTGTTGTAAAAGTTACGTACCTCTAGGGGAACCCTAAGACCTAAAATTTACAAAAGCTCCATTGTGTTTCTTTAAAAATGCACATATTTTCATTTTAGCCTTAAAAAAAAAAAAAGGCAGATTGCACTTCAAACATACGTCCATCTTCCATAGCCTCTTCATCGCATTCAGGATCACAACACTCACAACCTGCTCCAAAAACTATTTAACCTGGAGCACTCTTGCTGTTGGGTGGCGGTGATAACCACCAACACACTGTGTTGTCCGCATCCTCTCAATATTGAACCCATATTCTACAACAAAAATGAACTGCAGATTTTGTGCAGCAAAAATAAAGCCTCCAGTAGCAGCAAAGCCTTCATGGTAAATTCATTATAAAAGGCTCCCTGGCATATCTAGATGTATGAATAACAAGGCTGCTCTTATCACAGAAATGATTCTGCAATTTAAAGAAGATATAATTCCATTCATAACCTCATAATTAGAGCAACTGTAATCCTTCACACCTATAATATGATATTTAGAAATAGGGTTTACTTCTATTTACTATCATATTGCCACAAATAAGAGATTTTGTACACAGACGGGGCTAGAAAATTGGTTTACTATGGAGAACAAAGCAAGCGAAAGAAGCTCTGAAGTGTGTGCTTTTTATCTCAAATGTGAGGTTTTTACACTGACGCACCTAATCATTCTGGCCCAACAATAATGTATTGATGCCTTTTAAATCCATGGCAGGCCTCTAAAGACATGGAGGGCAGTCAGTCAACAACTCATGAAAGCAGGCAGGATTCACTGTCTGAGCTGCAATCTCAGAGGGCTTCCTGCAGACTGGAAGGTTGTCTAATCTGCTTGTTGCATTATAACCTAAAACAATGACAAGATCCAGAAGACCAGAGAGGAGAGAGTGAAGCAGCTCAGTCACCGTGTGTTGACAGGAAATGATAATAGGCATGGACCGAGGAGATGCAAACAGATGCAGTGAGCAGAAATGTGTACATAAAGCATGCACTCCAGGAAAGTGTTTACTTGGTGATGTGCATGTTTCTGTGTGACTAAACAATTGTTGCTTTCGAGTTCTCTACCAGAATCTAAACTGGTGCATTTATGCTAGTACTTATCAGTAAATACAGTTTTAATAACAGTTATGTCAGTCTTAGTGTTAGTGATTTAAGTTTTCATTTGAGAGGACAAAAGAAAAAAAAAAAAGAGAACCAAATGAGATGGAGAAGCTAGTTGGTCAGTGAAGCTTTTTATTCGCTGCCTGATCAAACAAAAGAACAGCCAACGGAGCTCTGATCACAGTTTTATCACAGCAGCACGGCGCTATTAGCAAGGTCTGAACATATATATATATATATATATATACATATATATATAAAACAAAGTCAGACTTCCACTGTGTATTTAGCTGGGCACAATTGTATGCATAAACAACAGTGTCTGTTTGCAATGTGAGAGCAGAAAGCTGAGCATGTTGACTGACGTAGTCTGAACGCAGGTGCACCTGCAGAACATGTGAGCAGTAGACAGACCAGACTGAGATCTGCTTTTCAAACAGTGTAGTTGAAAGCAGATCATATGGGTGTGCCACATAATAACTTTCATAAAGCCAGGATTACTTTACATTTGCTGGCTAGACCAAACATAAAACCTCAGTGTGTCATATAGGAATTGTGAATGGCCCTTTTCTTTGTGAATGCCATGGATACAGCTGGTGCTTCCCATCTTAGCGCTTTAGCGTAATGTAAAGTACCCTGATATGGGATGAGGATATTGCTCACAGGGAACACCGTGAAGAAAACGTTAATTTTTTTTACTTTTAACACAACTCAGACCCTGTAAACAACTTATACATGGAGTTAGAACAGTCTCAATAGTCACAAATCTGCAAGACATGATTCACAAATGCACAGGATTATAAAGGCTAGGGTTAGGGTTAGAAGCTTGTTGTATTGTATATATTGTGCATCTTGTATTTTGGCCGGACATCTGGGCCAATGAGCAAATGCTCCACATGCACCGTTTCGCCGATAAAACTTTTTATCTGGCTGACGTCAGAAAAATGTAAGTGTGGGCTGCGCCAACAGCAGTGGCTGACCCAACTCCGACTGAGCCCACAGGTTTGACGATCTGGGAAAATAACTGAAAAGATCCACTTCTTTGGACCGATGTTTATCAGATGTTAGAATTAGCGGGTCGATATACTCTTTTATGGCTGATATCAGCCAGATGTATGTGTGCTGTCTGGGATAACGCTGTGTGAATGGTTTAATGACATTGGCTTATGAGCTAATCATTTCCCACGTGGGGTGGGTTCTTATGATTGGCTGAAACAAGGAAGATATCTGATTGGTTGCAGATCATTTGTGCTGTTCTAACTCCAAATTTATACGGTCAGTGTTTATTAGAACATGTAGCTTTAACAGCAGCAGGAGTCAAAAAAAAACAAATCTAATTTAATTAGATTCACTTCAGTTAAACAGATATGTCCTTAACTTTCCTGTAATCTGTTTCAGTAAATAGCATTTTTAAAATGTTCTTAAGCATTTTTATTTATTTTCATTTTTTTATTAATCCATTTTTTTTAAACAACTGTCTGGATATATATGAATGATCAACGCCATTATCTACCAAAAACCCCCAAAACTTTGAATGTTAGATATAAATGCATTTCAATCTTGCAGCAGATGTGTTTTCATGTGTGCGCATACATGAAAGCGAGTGTGAACGTGTCCTTCAGCAGCCCTCTTTCAGAGCTTGATCCAACATCTTTTATTAACACCTAAAACCCCGGTTCTGTCAGAGAGGACCTAAAAATCACCAACAGTGAGACATTAAAAGACAGGACAGACAAAGAGAGAAGACAGTAAAGGTGTGGTGTGGCACTATTGTACATTCCTCAACAATCTGTGGTTTGGGGGGAATTCATCAAGTGCTCTTTTTACTATTTTATGAAATCAGAAAAGTCTGAGCTCTGGGAAGCAATACTTTGCAACATGACTAAAGGATGTCTGGCACGACATCACAGCTGTTGTTTTTTATGAATCTTATTAACTGTAGTTAAATAATGCAGCAAACCTATTCATAGCACCTTGAAAAAGGTAAATCTCTCTCTCAAAAGTACGACGATTACTGCAACTTTAATCTAACAGCCTGAAGGATCAAAGCTGTTGTGGCATTTTATTTTCACTTAAGGTTTTAAAATGCTGAGTTATTAAGAAATACATTCCATATGTTCTGTGCGCCACAGGAAGATCCATTATGATAGGATATGATTTGTATCTGTAGGTTCTTATCCTGACAGCATCTAATACCTCGTTCCCACCAACGTTCAAACAGCCCTATCACTTGCTATCTCTTTGATAAAATAATGAGAAGCTTACACAGAAGGGGGTGCGCATTTGTCTAAAAGAAAAAAAACAAAAAAACAATTATTTGTACAAACAGACAACGGAGAAAAGACAAGCTGGCAGACAGAAAAAGGACAATGAGCAGCCAGGATGGTTGATTCAAGGTGTTCCTCCATATCTTCCATCCTCCTCTTTTTTTCCCCGTCTGCTTTTCTGTTTTCCTCCACACCACTTCTATCCCCCACTCATCCAAATCAGATCAAAGAAACCGTCCTCAACAGAATCTGAAAATGAATTTTTCATCGAAATCACCACATTAAAATTCTGCTCCATGGAAAATAAGAGAAAGCCCTAACAACTTTACCTTTGTGTGTCCAGTCACGACACACTCAGGCCAGCAGAAGAGATGCTGACTTGAAATTTCAAGTCACAGTATATTTGCATCATTATAGGTGCAACAGTACGAAATATAAATCTCTAAACAGTCAAATATATGACATTACACATTAAACAACAGTGCTTCTCTTGATTTACTGGACTTAATACAAGCTCAGTGTTAATTATTTCACTGGCTTTATCCTCACATTAAAGCTGAGTAAGTAGGGTATTTTTGATCCATTAAACATTGTAGAAAATCTAGCTAATCGTGTAATTTTATTCTTATACGAATGAGAAGTATTTATCTTCTTTTTTTGGTCATTTAGATTATTTCATCAACGGTTAAAAGCATGACCACCATGCTCTCCAAGCAAATTAAGAATCTCAGCTTTGATTTTTGACACTGTAAAGATGACTTAGATTAAAACATAGACACAAACACAGAGACAAGAGGAAAGAGCAAGAGTTCAGCAAATGGAGAAAAAAAAAAAAAAAAAAAAAGTGCCTTCACTCAGGATTTCTCTGCTAATCCACCCTGTCGCTGGCAACTCAAATAGCAGCTTTGACTCCGACAGATCTGGCCGGGAATTACAAGTGTAAGTGTCTGTGAGTGAGGAGGAAGGATTAGAGAAGAGAGGAGAGAAGTAGAGGAGAGGTGAGGCGAGGATTGTTTTTACGTTCCATTAATGAATGATTCCAGGAGAAAACGATTACTGTGAAAATATGGAAAGTTAAACAAAAGCCGTTGACTGTGTTCTTCCAAGCAGTCCTCCAATTAGCAGTGCTCCCTCAGAACATGAAGCAGCATTGAAGGCCTGCATATTGTCCACCCAGCTGACAAAGGGAGTGCTCCATCCTGAGCTGACGCTATAGAATCAGCACCAGCTCCACAGTACCAGATGGCAAGCTTGGCAAAACCAGATTAAAAAAAAAATTCTCCAGAGGATGAGCAGCTTCCTATTTCCCATTTTTAAAAAGACCAAAGAGAGCTGGTGACTGAGTATACTGAACACATAAACCCACCAGGAAAGAAGAGAATGTAGACAGCTGAAAACAACATCTACTCGATGCAAGTAAAGCGGAAAGTGTATTTTTCATAACAAATGACTCCACCTGTAGTACATAATAGACTGCATCTTTTATAGTAAAATTGGTCATACAGAGAACTTGATTCTCAAAGATCATGCACCAGTTTCTTCTGCTCAGCTTGAAGTAACCAAGGACAAATGTCTTTTTCACATGATTTGAAAGGGCTAAAGAAAACCCCCTAGCAGTCCTGAGACAGTGAAATTGAATACCTTAGCAGAAATGCAAATACCATGTAATTAAATTTTGTGGTTTAGAATAAGCATGACAAAATCATGGGAAGGCGCCTTGGCTAAGTGAAATGGTGCTTTTCCAGAAATCAGAAAACCAGTATATCATGCAGAAATGGCTAAAATCCTTGAGGGAATACGGCTCCCTACCAGGAAAAAGAATTAGGACAATGCAAGCTCATGGGGCCAACATTTTTAGCAACGTTTCTGTCTATAATAAATGCTGTAGGACTCCGCACCAGAACTATTTTGTGCTGTCATCTTTTAAGATTCATTCATTGACAAGATGACATAAGTAATCATTCACTAAATATACATCCAGTGCAGGTCAGCTTGTCTTCACCTTTCCTGTGGTGTGGTGCAGTACCAGGGGCTAGGAGAAACACTTGTGATAACTGAAACTGTGGAGCTAATTGAAATGAAAAAAAGCACAATGGATTATCACTTCACTAATATCATTTATCACCGTTTAATAGGAGATGATCCGTGAAATTTCATTTCACTCCCAAGATTCATCATCCATCCACCAAAAACACCTACAGCTCCCAACCAAAATCTGACAAACACGTATGAGCGCTTATGTGTGATAGTTGCTGATTATGAATGTGTATCTTTTTTTAATTATTATTATTATCAAGAAAAAAAATCAATTCTGTTAAGACTTCTAAACAGTGGCTTTATTTTAGGTCCTGGTAAAAATGTAGCTTTATCCATTTCAGAAGAATTAAGTTGATTTTTTTCCACAACTTATGATCTGCATACCATTCAATTTAAATCTTTTTTTTTGGCAGCAAAACAGAGTTGAATTCAGGATGGTAAAAACATAACCTGAATTATTAAAAATGATTATTTTTAATCAACTCATCTTTCTTTTAATAGACTCATCTGTGAGTTTCAGCTTATATTGCTAAATACTTTGTTGATGCACCTTCGCAGCAATTACAGCCTCAACTCTTGTTGAATATGATGCCACCAGCTTGGTATCATCCATATTTGGCCAGTTTCACCCATTCCTCTTTGCAGAACCTCTCAAGCTCCATCAGGTTGGGTGGGAGGTCATGGTGCACAGCCATTTTCAGATCTCTCCAGAGATGTTCAATCAGATTCAAGTCTGGGTTCTGCCTGGGCCAGTCCAGGACATTCACAGACGTGTCCTGATGCCACTCCTTTGACAGCTTGGCAGTATGTTTGGGGTCACTGTCCTGCTGAAAAATGAACCGTTGCCCCAGTCTGAGGTCAAGAGCGCTCTGGAGCAGGTTTCCATCCAGGATGTCTCTGTACATTGCCGCATTCATCTTTCCCACTATACTGACAGGTCTCCCAGTTACTGCTGAAAACATCATGATGCTGCTACCACCATGCTTCATTGTACTACATGGCATTGGTCATGTGATGAGTGGTGCCTGGTTTCCTCCAAACATGATGCCTGACATTCATGCCAAAAAGTTCAATTATTGTCTCAGAACTTTATTTCTCATGGTCCGAGAGTCCTTAAGGCAGGCAGCCATGTGCCTTTTACTAAGATGTGGCTTCTGTCTGCAGCAATCCACCAATCAGGCCTGTATGGTAGAGTGGCCAGAGATGGTTATCCTTCTGGAAGGTTCTCCTCTCTCCACAGGAATGCTGGACATCTGACAGAGTGCCCATCTAGTTCTTGGTCACCTCCCTGACAAAGGTCATTCTCCCCTGATAACGGGTTTAGATGGTTGACCAGCTCCAGGAAGAGTTCTGATGGTTCCAAACTTCTTCCATTTACAGATGATGGTGGCCACTGGGCTCATTGGGACCTTCAAAGCAGCAGAAATGTTTCTGTACCCTTCCCTAGATTTGTGTCCTTTGAGACAACCCTGTCTCGGACGTCTGCAGACAATTCCTTTGACTTAATGCTTGGTTTGTGTTGTGACATCACTGTCAACTGTGGGACCTTATATAAACAGGTATGTGCCTTTCTAAATCATGTTTAATAAACTGAATTTACCACAGGTGGACTCACCTGAGCTCAATTTTCAGCTTCAAGGCTGTGAATACTTACGTACATTTGATTTCTTAGTTGTAAAACTTTTCTCATGTTATGTAATATTGTGGGTAGGGTTTTAAGGAAAAACCTTATTTAATCCATTTTGGAATAAGGTTGAAACATATCAAAGTGTGGGCAAAATGAAGACGCACTCTGTGTGTCTGTGTAGATTCACACACACACACATATATATATATATGCTCTCATACATTGACTTCTCCTCTGTTGTTTTCACAATATATATTATGACATTAAGTTCATATTTTAATGTGATCCATTTTTTTTCTTTTATTAGTCATTTGCTCATTATTTATTATTCCTTTTAGGTAACAAAAGAAGAATCCAAGTCATATTATTCTGTCTGTATTACATAGTTATGTTTATTTTGTAAAGGTGGGCCTTTCTCATGAAATGGATAAATGGCTACACAAGTCTTTCACAACCATTGAGCTGGACTGGCTGGAAATGTATCCCTCCTCTTTAGCATCCTGAGCTTTTAGAAGTGGTGCTATTCTACTTTCTACTGCTGCTCTGATGCAGCAGATCGGCGTTACCAACATGGCAGGAACATATTGACTTTTGGCATCGTAACATCTGCATATTAAAAATATGTATTTTAGGTTGTGGTAAATTATTTGGAATGATGACCTAAATATATGTGTATACTAAAAGATTTAAACCAAACTGAAATCTCACTTGGGGGGGAGTTGTGGGGAAGAGATAAGAATAGGAACAGATTGCCACTCTATGAGTACTTGTAAAAAGCATAAGTTGGAAGTAAATAAGCCACTTATAACACTCTTTCCCGTCAAGGGAACCCTATGACACTAAATGTGTCCTACTTTACCATCTGACAGTGCATCCACAGGGAGTCAGGCCAAGCAGATTTAATTTGCCTGACATCAGTTAAAAAAGCTTTAATTGACTTTATAAACTTTATGGCTTTTTCTCAAGGGGAGGGTTTAAGAGCCATATTGTTCTGTGTTTGGCAAGAGCTTTCCCAGGGGAATGAAGCCTTTAAAGGGATTTTGAAGGCAGATAAAAGCCTTCTCTTCCAGCAGCAGCAGAAATACAATAGCCATGTTGTCATCCTTGCACACGCCTACTGTATCAACAGATTTCTTTCAATGCATCTTCAGTTCTGAGGTGGAAAGCTTGCAGTGTCAGTCGACTGTTGCAGAATGGTTGAAATCGATTTAGTTTCTGAGGCTAGTTGCCCTCAAGCTCTCTCCTAAGCACTTACATCTCTGACAGGTAGCCCCATCGACTGGGCTTTCCTCTGCCATTTTATTCCCAGTGATAATGAATGAGGGAAGGGGTAAGAGGGTTAGAACATGGACGCTTTAAACTCAGGGATGGGTAGCCATGCAAGCAGCAAAAACCACTGTCAAAATCACATCCACATCAGAATCCTGTTACAAGGCTTTTATTATTGTAAAAAAGTACAAATAGGCAAGCGTCAGGATCTAGATTGCTGTGTATGGAGCTTTACCTTTGAGATCAGTCATTTCTGTCCATGGTATCACCTCCCCACTTCCAGCACCTACAATGGGTATATGACCCTCAGATCTGGACTACAGAGAAGTTAACCATCACAGGGCCTTAAGCCCTAACCACCTATGTCTCTGCCTATGCATCAACCCTGGGTCATTCTGACTCAGGTCCTTAAGGCCTTGTGACGGTTATAGAGATCCTGCAGGTCTGAGTAACCATATTTCCCTCCACATCATGTGAAAACTATGTCCAGGCACACTATTTACTTGGGGAAGAGAAAGCAAGAGGAAGCACTGATGGAAGAAGGTGGACCAGCACAGGTATTGTGAGGCCACCGATGGCTTTTTGTTAGTTTTTTGTTTTTTATTTTTTGCAATTAACAATACAATTTCATGCCAACATTGCTCCCTGATGGTGGTGGCCTCTTCAGCATGAAAACCTCTCCTTGATGCAAAAATAGTATGAGGCGAAAAAGATTTAACTGTTGACTTTGCCCCTAAATCCTCCAAATCTCATTTTGATCAGGCATTTGTGGGACAGACTAGGGGTCTGTTTCAGGAAGGAGGTTCAACAAACTCGCAGTTGAGAAACTCTTGAGTTTCTGTTTCACAACTGGTGTTCAGTGTTGGTTCAGTCTCTGAGTATGTTGACTCAGTTACCGTGACTGTAAAAAGTCATCATCAATGGCGCTCCGATACCATGATTCACCATGGCAACGCCAGTAAATGGAAGAGATCATGCTACACTTCTTGTTGAATTAGAGATTTTATTGCAGTCACGTGACTTTGTGTAGTAAGATGACTTCAGTGATTAAGGAAAGACAGTTGACGAGGACGAATAATAATTTAAATAAATTTGAACCAGCTGACAATGAATTATAAAACATATTTGAGACAAACATAAGAGGCTTGGTTGGATTCACTTAAAATGACTTTTTGTTTTTTTTGATTTAGGAGGAATGGAAAAATCATTCAAGTAGCTGAGATGGGAATATGGATGATCAATACATCCAGTTCCACCAATAAATCCAGTAAAAGGAATATTTCTTTGCTCAAAGAAGGGGGAGCAGGATACTAATAAAGTTATTTAAAATAATCATTTATCATTTAATGATAATTTTTAAATCATATTGATTATTTAATGACTTTGTGGAGAATGGAAAAAGAAAAAAATTTATAGGCTATATGCATGTTTAAAAGAAAAAAGGGGTGGGTGGGCTTATGAGCTGGACCATTTTTCTCTAAGTTCTGCTTCACTTACTTTCTAATTTAATATAATGAGGTATGTTCAGTATCCCCACTGTCATTAAGAACACTGACAAATCAAAAATAAAATTAATAATCCCAGGTGTTTCATGTGAAGATGTGAAGTATGGACATACTGTGTGTAATGTCTATGATGCACAGAAGGATAAGATCACAGTTTTGGGGTGTTTTTTTGGTCACAAAAAAGACCTAACGCTCTTTAAAAAAAAAAGAAATCCTCAAGGTGTCACAAGTACAAATCATGGTTGGTGTGTCCATATTAAGCCATCTATTATGATCCTATTACATATTTTAAAGATGCAAATGTGACACGTCATCATTCAGACATCTCCAAAAAGGACTGTTATATGATCAATTGTTTACTGAACTGAACCTGTTTCAGCTTCATGAAGGGGAGGAGACAGAAGGAAACTCTGGTTTGTTGAAGTAAAACTGCTGAT
>JBAMYA010000003.1:1483831-1497927 GCA_037176975.1 Arrhamphus sclerolepis
GACCAGGGTTGAAAAACACTGGTTTAGATTTAGACCAGACTGGATGTAGAATAGACGTCTTAATCCTCTCATTTGTCCTACATGGTATCGTAGTGTCGGTTATACTTTTGTATATGTTGCAAAAATAAGGCAGACTCTTGGTCCATTATTTCAAATCTTCAATACAAAATAGAATGGCAAAGAAACTATAGGCAGTATACACATTATATGCAATAACCTGACATTTCTTTGCTACTGAAGTTTCATGACAACATAGATCAATTCACTGGGAAATTTCTTTTACACTTGGCATATATGCACACAAAACAAATGCTTTGTTCAGCAACACATCATTCTACAATTGTCTTGACTGCACATTTCATGCTTGAAATTGCTCTGTAATTATGGTACTTGCAGTTATTAGCTTGGGCAACAGAACACATTTCATTAAAAAGAAAATCTGCAAAACATACTCACCATCAGGGTAAGTAGTAAGTTTTGTCTCTTTACTATCGCCTTGTGTGTGCAGTATTTTTTCTGAAAGTTGATGTATATGTTTCTTAATTATAAAATAAGCCCACTTCATTGAATAATTTAGCAAAGTTAGCCAGCAAAGTTTCAATTTGTGAATAAGCTGAATGTATTGAATTAAAAATTGAGTTGGATCAGTGCCTGAAAGCACTTGATTATTTCTCATCATCATGGTGACTGCACACTTTTGGCTTGTTGCCTGCAGACTGCACAAGTGTAGATTCTGTGATACATATTACGTTATTTGACTGTGGGTGTTAGCAGAGAAATGTTTGTCTGGACCTTATTTAAATGGGTGCTTAGATTACTATACCATCCTTTTTGTGGTCTATGAACAGGAAGCTCACAGGAAGTGAAAAAGCATATTCCCATACAGACTTTTTCTCAGACTCATAATGTAGGTCGACCTGTCTTTTGACCACACACAGCCATGCGCTCAGACACATTCAGGTACCAGTATGGTTTGGCACATTCATAATGTGGGACATGCTGAATGTAAAGGAGGAACATAGCCATCCTGTAATCAGTAATGTCATGACTGCTGGTCTTTAGATCCATCAGCCACATCAGGGCAGCCTGGGAGGCTTCAGACTGTGGGCTGCATAAAAACATTTAATAAAAGAACAGCTCTGAATCTTCTGAGCAACTTTTGGCTGACATACAGAAGCCAGAATCTGTGTAAAGCAAAAATGCCTCCTGTGATACTCCCCGTTAGAATCTGAGAAGTGTTAATATGTTTTTGTTTCGTATTTTTTGGTGTTTGATATTTTGAGTTAAATCATCTTTGAAATACTGAATGTGAAATGAAAAGCACTAATTATATAAAACATTATTGGCAAGTAAAAATATAAAACCATCATCTTAAAGGCAGCCCCGCATGTATGCTAAAACCATTTATTCTTTTTGTGAGCCAAAATGGTAAAAACATGCTCTCTAAAACAATATGAAATGAAATGTATAAAGTAATTTGTGGTTCATGGATGTTTAAATTAAATGTGTAGAAAATAAAACAAAACGTTCTGGTTATTGGTGGTGGAAACATGAAAGAAAGAAAAGAAAACATAGAGGGCATCAGTGATTCTTTGACTGAATATGCATGATACTGTATATTGTATCCAAGACTTCAAAGAAAAAAAGTCAAAGATGAAACCAGAAAGAGTTTTACTTGTATTTTCTGGTAAATTTTACCACATCAATGTGAAATAGGAAGAGCATCAGAAGAGCCAGCTCTTAACTTTGCAAATGAGTTCCTTGATGTTATGATGTATTTGAATATTTATTGCACTGTCAATGATATTTGTAACGGTGTATTACCACAGTCATAAATAGAAACAAAGCGTGTAATTCAGTTTGTGTGTAAGGGGTGAAAGATAAGTTAAGGGAGTAAGAATTTGGATGTTTAGAAACTTGTAGTGACTGGGAAATGCAGGCCGATTTGAATGGAAAGCTGATTGTTCTTCAGGAAATAGTTTGTACTAGTTTAAGGCCTGACATAGTTTTGTGGTCAGCTAGTCAGCAGATAGTTTACTTTACTGAGCTGACAGTTCCCTGGGAAGATTCAGTGGAGGAAGCATATGAAAGGAAAACACTTAGCTGTACAGACTTGGGGGCAGAAGCTGAGCAGCGAGGATGGAAAGTTAGCGTTCACCCAGTGGAAGTTGGATGTAGGGGTTTCATAGCTAGATCAACCTTTTCATTATTGGGGAACTAATAATATGTGGACAGAGTTTGAGGAAGATAGTAGAAGAGAGCCATGAGACAGCCAGATGCAGTCAGTGGATCTGGATTAGGAGAAATAATGGGAAATCTAGTTTAAGATAAGATGTACTTTATTGATCCCAGGACTGGGAAATTAATGAAAGATAGTAATATTTCCCCAACTCCATTGGTACGCAGACACACATAACCCTCTTTGACATTAGTTTCAGCTTCATGAAGGAGAGGAGACAGAAAGTAACTCAGGGTATGTTGAAGTAAAACCGCTCCCGACCAGGTTTAGTTCACGGAGTCAGTTACAACAGCACTTAGTTTCAGAAACCGGCTCAGCTGAATCCTCTGGCTTTGGGTTCACTAGTCTTGCTTTCTGAAACTGACCCAAGGTCTGTGTGTGGCAGGCTGAGGTAAATAAACAATCCACAACTGTTTATTTACCTCAGTGTGTTTATTTATCCCATAACATTTATGGTTGTCAATCATAGACATCATGGGATAGTAGGATAGTCTGCAGAAAAAACACTATGACACCAATTGTGTGAAGTGCTTTGCAACACTCACCAAACAACAGAGAAGTCTGAAAGGTCCACGTCTCCATCAATACGACTGTGTGTCTATGGAGTGATGGGAGTTGGAGAAATATAACAAGTAATTTAGTTGGAAACCCAAAAGAAAGTCTAGTTTTAATAAATTTCCTATGTTCATGAAGAAGGAGTGAAGGCAGAGAGATGAAGTCCACCAGTCAGGCCTCCGAGGATGAAACCCAGTAAGAGGATGAAAGAAGTGGGTGTGGCCTTTTTGAATCCCTTTGTTTGGGACCATGCAGGCAAGTTTATTTGCTTCTGTTTCTGTTAGAGAAAATAGTATCAGCATTGTCACTACCTGGAGCTTGCATGTACGGAGCCTGGGTCTGTTTAAGGTACTGATGGCCAGATGAAGCCTCATGAAGCCTTGAAGCTTTCCATCCAGCTGGTTCAAAAACGTTTCATTTCTCAAGTCTTCATGCACGCACACACACACAAACCTCCCTGCTGGTCAAAATCTTTACTGTCATTTCAGCTATTTGTGATGGCCTCTTGGCTGTCTTGTCAGTATGGGAATACAGTGATTCCTTGAGGTAAGAATTTCATTTGTGCTGTGACATGGCTTTTATGTCAAATAGCTCATATGTCAAATCAATATTCTCCATTGAAATTAAATTAAATGCCATTAATTCACCCCCCCGCCCACAAAAAACAAAACAAACAAACAAAAAAAACAAACAAGCAAAAAAAAGAAGTGTTTTCATCTTGCAGCTCAGATGCTTGGATTATCGGAAGATGTGGAGGAGGGGGGAGCGGAGGGGGTTTGCCACTTAGGAAAAAAAAGAAACCTAATCATTTTAACTGACGTTTGGCTTTGTCGCCACACTTTCCTCATTTTCATCTGCAACGCATTTCCATAAAAATTCTAGGAGATATGTTTAATCCTGCCTTTCAGAATGTTTCAGAAATGAGTGAGGCAAGTCTCATTATATTTCGTTATATTCAATTAGCTATGAAAGTCTGGCTGAATAACTGCTCAAATGCGAGCACAAAACACAAGAGATGCTTCCTTGGTCAAGTAACACAGTAAAGTGAACAAGTGAGATGCGGGATTCACTCGCTAAGACAATTAGCGGTTGCATGTCTGAAGCTTCATAACTCGAAACTCAAATTTCTGCTTGCAAATCAAAGCAACAAAAAATAAATAAATAAATAAAATAAAATAAAAATCAAAGTAATGGTGGCTCGTAACTGGGAAAACTCATACGTTGTGACCCTGTAATAGATACCGCTGTAATCACTGCCAAGAATAGAAATAAAAACATCCATCCATCCATTATCTATACCCGCTATTTCCTGTACAGGGTCATGGGGGTCTGCTGGAGCCTATCCCAGCTCACATTGGGCGAAAGGCAAGGGTACACCCTGGACAGGTCACCAGTCAGAAATAAAAACACCTTAATTTAATTTTCTGTGGTTCATTAATTTATTCATCTAGTCTGTTTTTGATTAATGAGTAGGTAATGGTAATAGAAGTCTCTTAATGTCAAAAAACCTGACAGTATGACTATGAAATGTTTATGTTAAAACTGTTGCAGTGCTTTCGACAGATGAGACAGTGACTGTGGAGTGGTGGTGACTTTATTCATTTTTATTGAGAAACAATATTTTCTTCCAGTGTGCTTGGACTCAGTTGGATTCTAACACGCAACGTTTGCAGGATCCATTGCCCTTTACATATATGTTCATAAATCTTGCTGACACTTGAACCACTTTCTGAACCAGTGAGGCTTCGCATGTATCCAGTGACGTCACTCGCCCTTAAAGAAGCAAGCCTTGATACGTGCTTCATAAACAACTTCCTGGATTTCTTGACACAAGCTCCGAAACCTCTGTATCATTTGTCCATCACCTGTTTAAAGATGCAAAGCTTTTTTGCCTTTTTGTAGGTGAGATAATTGGTGTTGTGTTTGTGTCAAAAATGGTAGAGTTGAGGGGTGTGGCCTATTTGAATCTCTTTGTATGGCAAAATGAAGGTAAGTTTGTTTGCTTCTATAGGTGTTCAAGAGGATAGTGTCAGTATTGTCACTACCTGGAGCTTGCATGTACGGAGCCTGGGTCTGATGAAGGTGGCAAAGCTATTCTGGCTGTGGTAGCCATTCTATAGGAGGGATAATGTAGGTAGTCATTTTGCAGTTTAGGTAATGGAGGTTGTTGTTTTAGTAGGGAGCAGTGACAGCTGGCATTAGGGGAATGGCTTTGTATATAGACTGACAACGACACAGCCAACATTTGTATATAGGGGCACTTTTTTTTACATTTAAGTGTGAAATAAATTGATAAATGCTCTTGTGTTCAAATGTATTGCTGTTTCTTAAAATATGACCAAAAAGTACTATTAATCAAAATTTTCATTATTAAAGTTGTTTTTGCAAATGAACTGTTCAATTATTCAAAACATGAAACAAAGTTAAAGGTTAAAGGGATAATTTATTGTTTCTTACTCACATACAGTACATGTAAGAAGCTCCATTTATAATTAACTGACTGAAAGCTGATTACCTTCCACTGCACATGCAGACTGCATCAGCTTAACTCACTTAAAAACCCTTAAAAACCCAATAGCAGTGGAAACAAGTGAATTTTTAAAGTCTGTATGACTGTATCTGCAGTCAAATTGAAACAACATAAAACTGTTAGCAAGAGGGTCTCCTGAATCCGCACAAGATAGACTGAGGTTTCTTTAAGGTCCTGACTTTGTTTTTGTTGATAACATTTAAATTCACACCTGAAATCATCCACCCAGCATGGTTGGTTTGTGAAATCTAATGCACCTTTTACTGTTATGTCAGAGGGACTCCATACAGTAGTTTAGGCATTATGAGATGACTGAATGTTTTGTTTTCAACATGTCTTTTCCATTTTATTTTGTCATGTTTTCTTTTTCATTTTACCCTGAGCCAGCTGTATTTCCACAGTTTATAAAGTTACCGTCTGTTAATCTCATAACCTTTATCACTCTTTATGGTTTTCATATTTCATGCAACATCTGGCAGTGCCATTTTCAAAAAAGACAAACATTTCAATTTCCAACCAGCAAACGCCAGAGCACGGCACCAGCTCTCTCACTCTCTTTCTCTCTCTCTTTTATTTTAACCCCTATGTCATCCATCACAGATGTATTTGTCCAGGAGATATGCTAGAACACAGAGTGCACAAACCACCAAAGAGTCTGCGAAGGAAACTTTCTTCTGCAGGGTAGATTCACAGCCAGCAACCCTTTTTCACATACCTCTGTTGAAGCCCACAGCTTCAAGGAAAAATAAAGTCTTTAGGGAAATACCTCTTTTTACGAAACATTCCATCAATGAGGGTATTATTTTTTTCACTTAGGTCTCCTGTAATGAGAGAGATCGGAATCTTTTAACATGAAGTATCTATTTAACACATATTTGCACACAGAGAAAACGACAGGACTGGAATACTGTTTGTCCATCCACACTTTACATCATCATACTGTTCTAAACAATGCACATGTATCCTAATTATAATACTGTCTTGAATAGTTGCATTTTTATAAAGGTCATTATTTATATTTCAAATTGAACACAGCTGATTATATCACTCTGCAGCATGCAGCAGTGCAAAAAATATTCCCACAAACAACACATTTTATTCTCCTTTAATAAGTTCTCCTGCTTTCACTGCAGTTTCTCAAGTTGCATTTAATTGCCCTGGTTCCCTTATTTTCACAGTTTCTGTGTAGTTTGGACAGCGTTTGTTGCTTTGGAGTCCTTACGTATGGTTTTAATTTGAATGGCATATGCATCATTCAGTAGCTCCCTGTCTAATGGTGGCTCACAAGATGTGGCATTATGTCACAGCTTGTGCCATTTTGTGGATAACTGTGCTTTTTTACTGCTTACTACTTACCATAAAAACGGGAACTGGGCCGCATGTATTGACTTACGCTTGATGTGCACACACACACACACATACACACACACAGTGTCCTGTCCTTGATTGGCCCCTGACTAAAAGGAACCCTTCCTCTGATGCTGTGTGGGCAAAAGTGCCCAGGACTGACAGACAGAAAATACATAAGCAATGATGACAGAGGACTAGTTTTCCTGTTGAACTTCTCTTTTCCATGGACACACTTATACACAGTACCATATTTCCCTTTTGTAAACTGTTATTTTTGTTTCAACATCATCTTTCGCAATGTCTATTCTGCTGTTCTTTAAATTTCCCTGAATCTTAGCCCATATGTATACACTTTCTTTCCAGCATGTGTCTATGAAAGTTAGGTTGGCTGAAAAAGGAGCAAGCAAAGTTTTGGAAATTCACAAATAGAACACAAGAATAAAACAAAAAAAGAGTTGCAGTTTTGTTAATCCAAAAATGGACAAACGGGCAGAATAAGCAGGACTGGAGGCTGCCTGGAACACACCCCACATAACTCAGTTACCACAAGTTAACTATTTTAGCTTGGCATAGCTTATGCTGAGGTTTGATTCTCACTTGTGCTGCCTTAAATTAAATCTGATCCATTGTATCAATATATCGTAATTTTTGATGTTGCCACTGAAATGATATTTGAAATGAGTGATGCTGGAGTTAAAACTGGGGCTGGAACAACTCCTCAAGGAACTTGTGTCACAAGGAGCATTTCAAGAACAGAGCACTCTGCCTTCTCTGCTGGACTTGTGAGATTATGAGTTTAGGTTTCAAGATCACATAAGGGGACGTGATCATGTGATCATGTCCCTTGGTGGGGTTTACTGCTAGCACACTCCCATCCTGCATTTGGAATTTTTTAATGTATGTATGGTTTTTATGACAAACAACAAACAAATAAACAAACAAATGAAAAAAAGCAGATTTATCCAGCATTCATCAATCTGGACTTTCAGAATGGAAGGATGGATTTGTGTGCAAATCTACTCATGGTTTCATGAATGAGGCCCATGATCCTTAGCTAGCTGATCTTCATGATCAGCTAGCCATTTACCAAAGTGAGGTATGAATTAAAGAACCACTTTCCAAATTATGCATACATTTGTGGCATTATATAATTTCACAAAAGTACAACCCATTATGTTATATATGAAAAATCTAGATATATAGATAGTTTTTTTTGTTTGTTTTTGGACTTAGGCTATAACTGTGTTTATTTCTTCTGCTGTTGGACAAGTAACATGGGGCCAGTTGAGACTTTTTTGAACCTTTTGAAGTCAGCCCCCAGTGGTCAATTGAAGAAATGCTATTTTCTTCATTTCCTGGAATGACTCAGACTAATAAGCCTGATGAAGCCCCCTTGGAGCCAACAAACCACATATTTTAAAAGGGTGAGTATGGCGATTATCTACAGCAGTGAAATTTCACAGCAGGCTGGTTTATTCCAAATGCAGGGGTAGAATTGTTCCCATAATCGTCTTTTTATTATTTACACCTTCTGAATTATGTTATCAGAGCACAGGTTTTATATTAAATATTTAAGAGTTGCTGTAAGTGTTTGTAGAAATATGTATATGCCATTGCAAAAGGCAGAAAATAACACCCAGACAGCTGCACCAAAAAACAAGGATCACCCTGAGGATAAAAAGGCGTGCGTAAAAATTTGCAGATCTTATCCAAGTAGAGATCTTCAGGGATTATTGCGGTTCCGAATAAAATGGTATGCATGTGTCTTGTCTTTGTGAAAATACAGCACATTTGGCAGTCAAAAGCCTGTAAACTGAACAGATATTCAGTAACCAAAGAGAGCTTTAACATGTTGTAAGATCGTTACTGTAGATAGAGCTGTAAAAACACACTGTATGGGCTGATATAATATTTTTAATATCTGTACAACAACCTGTCAGTCACTGCTGATTGAAAAACCACATACATAATACAGATGGAGGTATCATGACGGTGAGGCTCCTGAGCTGGACTGTATTAAGCTCTTTTCTTTTTCCTTCTCTGTTGAAAGCTGAGTCTCGGCTGTAAGCCACAGCGGCTGCTAATAAGGAATGACATGACACCCTAACCTATGCAGTGATCCTAAAAAGCTTTTCCTTCATGCACATAATGAAAACTGGGCCCTTAAAATCTTTGGCCAAATAACTGAAACAGAAGTTAATAGTTTGTTGCTATAAAACATCTTGATATATTCTCTGTAAGCCTGCGATTATATCAGTAAAACATACTTAAATGTCCACAAAAGTTGCTTTTTCCCAACTTATGTGGCTTTATACAATCACATTTTATAGTTGTGCTTTCATGATGTGAGCAGTGTACTCGTCTGTGAAGATTATGACAATATTTTGAGTGAAAATATTTTCTCCTAGGAAGAGTGCTAGATGGAAGCACTTACACTTTCTTCTTTGACTTGGCAGAAGGACAGGAAATCTGATTCCCAAGATTTTTCCTCACTGGCACCACGAGCAGCCATGTTTTGACTGCACTGAGCAAAAGTGTGGCAGACGTCAGATGGTGGACACACCGTCCACCATCTGACGTCTGCCACACTTTTGATGTAAATCCATAAAAACAAGTGCTGCCACACAAAGCCAGAATTATTAGATCAGTTACAGTGTTACAAGGAGTACAGTCGGTGGAAAGTTGGTCTGCAGGTCTGGTGTGGAAAGCGAGAGCAAATGTGAGGCACTTCCAGCACAGTGTGATCACTAATTGTATTTACAGCTGGTTCAGGACCAGCTCTGCCAATAAGACCACAGTGGAGACAGAATTAATGGCAACCCAGTCTCAGAACAAACTCTATTATGGTGACGTTAGTTCACAGTGCAAAAGTTGTTTGTATCACAAGGAATTATGGCATTGGTACATTAACCTGCTTTTTTTATGGTGTAAGATTCAGATTGCTATGAGTGTATGTGTGTGTATATATATATATATATATATATATATATATATACACACACACATATATATGCATGTACATTCATGCATATACACATATATACAAATAAATTTTGATAAAATAGTAAATCATAAAATATGGATTTATGAAATTTGCCAGTCATTGTGTTCTGTTAATGTTACAGCATTCCAACGTTTTGGGAACTGGGGTTTGTAAAAGATTCAGGTACCCTGCCAGCAATGGTCACAGCGAGACTGCAGCTTCACAATAAGACTCTTTATTTAGTTGCACTTGTGCAGGCTGGTCTGGCAGTACTCCCTCCCAGAGCCAGAGTGCCGCTGTTTAAATAGAGGGAACTTGATTGACACTTGCAGCACAGGCGTGCCAATCAGTCCCTCTCAGGTGCCGTTCCCTGAGCTGCAGCTTCACCTCTCTGCAGCCAAGCAGAACCGCACCCCGCTGCCACAGAGTTGTATACTGTAATGCACACGCACACAGGGACAAGGAAGCCTTCTATTCTGAAACATGAAGCTGCTCACTATATCACTTAGGCCTGAAGAACTTCCTGGCAACTGCAGTGCTTCCCCAATATTAGGCTCTTACCCATTTGCGTAAATGCAGGGGACAATTGTTCAGATGAGAAGCATACATGAAATGAATCAGGGAAGGGAAATTTAAGATACAGTCTCAAAAAGACGGTAAAAGTCAAAACTGTGGCTCAATAATTGCCTGAGAATCAGTAGTCAACCACCCACATTCTACAAACTAACAGTAACTTATCATGAAAGCACTGACCGACTTCTCTTCAAAATGCAATGATGTCATGATGAAGACATCAGACGATTTCTAATTCACTTCACAAAACTTTATGTTCTGAGTTTCAATGTCTTTAAAACATCAGTATTCACTGGAACCTTATTTACTTTTGGATTTACTAAAGTTTAAAAGCCTGAATAATGTGGTTTACTTCTCAGGGTATACATGTGAACCGCATGCACCACAACAGGAAAATTAAATAGTTAACAAAACTGCTCTATACAGTAGAACGGTAGGACAATGCTTTAACCACTAAATGCGTTCTTAACCCTATAAATACAGTAACACAAAACAGAAATAATTTAAAGTGCACTTGAGAATTAATGCAAAAAATGCTAGAAAAAAAAAAACATTTAACCAAAGGGGGAGAGCACAATTCCCTGATAACTGCCTCAGAAGAGGACAGACTCCGGCAAAGCAATTAAAAAGCATTTTGCCTCCAATGTGGTGCATATGCAGCTGCTAATAAGACAGAGGTACATGCACCTGCAGTGCAGAGGCTACCAATTCTGTACCACAATGGTAGACAATCAGAAAAACACAATGCACAGGAGGAGACATGGAAGCGAGACAGAGATATAGAGAGAAAGGGATGCAGAAAGAAAAGAGAAATGGAGCACAGCAGATTGGAAAAGACCTGAGCGCAAAGAGAAACAAACTGTGTTAAGAAAAAGAAAAGGGTAGGATAGGGAAACAGATAGTAAAAGTGCAAAATATAAAAAATGTAAAAAGAAAAATGAGTTAATGTGCCAACCAGTCAGCATCCCTCTTTCCAGGTCTTGAATTTGTTTAATATCAGGCCTCAGCAAACTCCCTGCACGCTCTTCAGTAACGCCAGTACCACTGAAAATTATTATACCCACTGAGCCAGCAGCTCATGTGGGTCTGGAGGGAGGAAAGAAGTCCAAAGCCAGACAGTGGATGGCTGTTCTATCTGAAATTACAAACAACCTCTTGCTTTTAATTTCTCCTTTTCTCATTTGAATAAAGAGGACAGGCTCGGTAATTAACGAGGTATTAAAAAAAACCAAGACAGTATGTGTGGGGGGTGGGGACGGGGGTGAGGAGACAGTCACAGCAGTAGCAGAGTGGGAGAGATAGTAACTAGAAGAGGAAAAGAGAAAGAGAGGGGCTGTGGAGAATTAATAACAGGCCAGATCTCTCCAAGGCCTCCTTAATGGGCTGTGACAGGAATTTATTCACACTTAGGCTGGTATTAAATCAAACACGAGGTGAGTGGCAGTGGCAGGCTGCAGCACAGGGGTGGGGCAGCAGAGGCAAGTAGATCACTAAAAATGGAGAGGTTCTGCCACGTGGCGCAGGTCTGGCATTACATCCCTTTTCCAGGGTTGAGGGTCATCTTCAAGGCCCTTGGGAGAGAAAGAAGGATGGACAGATGGAGCATGCAAGGGATGTATGAAGAGAACAAACGATGATTGATGTGCCAGCGACAAGGCAGCCTGTCCCACGCCCCAGATGGAATGATTATGAAGCAATCCAGAGAACCACTATGAATCATCCTTCCTCCATTCTGCAAAATGCACCGTCAGTCAGCCATCAAGACAATCAGTAAGTCAGGGAGGCAGAGAGGAGAGTGATTCCCACTGACTTAGACATCACGTCATGCAAGTGCCAAAAATGGCAGCTACACAAGAAAGATTTAGTCAAATTTAGTCAAAATTCTTTCTTCTTAGTTTTCCTCTAAGAAATTGTGTGATTTTGGTCATTTGGGTACCATACACTTTTTTCTTCTTTTAAACAAAACTTGTGGGTAACTGGTGACAGCATACTCACATTCTAAGGTGTCAGATGTGCATGGCACAAACATTGAATAGTTGCAACTCATTAAACACCAATAAATATGAGTAATGTGCCTTAACCATTTACAAACTTTCACATGCATAAAAGAAAAAGTATATATACACTGGGAAATGCAGACATCCTAATGCATTTAAACTATAATATATCTTGCTACACAGCGTGCTTCCGAGTACAGACACTCATGGAGAAAGAGAACGCTGTCTCCCGCCTCCATCCTCACCAACTCCAAGCAGGTTGCATCACCATCCGTCAGCCTGACTCCGACAAACAGCAATTACCCCAATCGACAGATAACGAGAGCAAGGCGATTACTCACAGCCCGGATGCCCCATAAAGCAGCCAGACATTACCATGCGCCTGTCATTTATCTACCCCTCCTCTAGCCACACGTTTTCTACTACCACTCCAATGCACTCTCATCTTTAAGTACACTACCTATTTATACCACCAACTTCAGAAAAAGACCTGTGGCCTATGATTATATGTAAAGAATAAAAGTGCGAAGAAATGACACTCACCACATGGGTTACTTCCCTTCTGGCTTAAAGCAACACAACGGAACTTGAAACCCTCCCCCAAAAAGTTTATTTATTTATTTTAGTGGTAGTTTGACTTATAACAAGACAAATCGCACTCGCGCCACAGCCTGGTGCCACGACATTAGCATACATTAGGACTATGTAAGATGAAACCCACAATCAGACAAGCTGCCTCTCCACAGCTTTCCTGTTTTTATCATTTATGTGTCTCAAACTCCAACTGTGGATGCGTGAAATATGTCCACAACTAAAACGGACAAGTAAACTACCAATGTTTGTAAGCACATGTACAAAAAGACAAGCAACTCAATCTCGCTTATAATAATCTGTCATGGTAGCCATGGTCACGTTGTTTACTGTACAGAGTTAGCTTCATCTTATAGCTAGCATCTAGCTATCAAATGCAGAGCTAGTGAAGAAAGGTAAAGAGGGTTTTCTCAGAAGAGGCAAGAAAAAGAGAACGTGATTAGCAAGAACCCGTAAACTAGTCAGTACTGAACTGGTATAAACTCTCTGGCGTGAGATGAGAGAAGCAGAGCTACTAGTTAGATTGTGTCCTAGCCTTGCTGCCATTTATTGGTAAGTCATATTATTTTTTCTTTCCACATCCTGTGTGTTTGGATTTGGTTGATAAAAAGCTCTATTACAAGTTCTGTTTACTGGTTCACAGTTTATTCCATAATAAAAGCCAGGAGGTGATGTAACTTTATTTACAACAGTGGAATCAGACAATTACGCTTCTCAACCAGTGTGCTGAAGAGCACAATCTTACCTGGTGTTGCTTTTAAATGCTGTTCAGACAGACACTTTTCCATCCACCTGTTTTTGTTCGTACTTTCATACTGTCCAAAGAAAATAATTACTGTAAACAAGACGCAATCCAGCAACAGCAAAAATTAAGAGTGGCGCAAAAGCTGTGATGATCTTAAAGTGATATTACAGGAGATCCTTCCTGCCCACAGCAATAACTTTCAACAAATAATCTTTGAAGAGACTTACATCAAGATAGTTACTGCAACAATCTATTAATCAGTGAAAGTAAATTAAGACTTTTGAATTTAATTGAAATTACAGATTAAAAGTATTAATAACTGGTAATAATGGCAGAATCTCCAGCACCTCAAGCATGCTAAATTTTCATCACCATGACAATAAATCTCAAGTTGCTTCCAGTGGCTGACCAGTACAGCTCTAAGTGTGTCAGAATTGGTGAATTATGTACAGTATAACCACTAAAGAAGGTTTTGGCAGGGAAGTTTTTGTTTTGTTTTGAAAAAAAAGAAGGTAATTCAGGCTATTTATATG
>JBAMYA010000003.1:1503276-1526366 GCA_037176975.1 Arrhamphus sclerolepis
ACTTGAAGAAAGGGAGGTGCAAAAAGCGCAAAGAAAGCCAAAAGACTAGCTGAAATCAATCAGTAATTATAAAGCAAACCTGTCCCCTGTCAGAGCAAATGAATACCAGCTGATTCAGTCACAACTGACCAATAAAAGAGGGCTATGAAACCGTGTCTCATTACCAAAATGTCACAGAAGAATCATTTCATGAAAAAAAGTTCTCATAAGACCTTTGCAAACCTTTTTGTTGCAAAACATACTGGTGGAACTGGTTGCAGAAGGATTTCAAATCTTTTTGTATGTTCTCTTGGGCACTGTTAGAGCCATAATCCAGAAATGGAAATAACATAGTTTCACCATAAATCAACCATGACCAAGTTCTCCTTTCAAGACTTCTGACAGAGGAGTGAAAAGAATTATCAGGAGAGTTGTCCAAAAGCCAATAACCAATTGTGAAGAGCTTCAGAAAGACCTGGAACTAGCATCTGCACAGCTGTTTAACAGAAGACAATAAGTGATGTACTGTCAGTATGCACACTGACCACACAGGACTCTGTTGCTGAAGAAAAATAATCTTGAATCAAATTTAAAGTTTGCTGTACAACGTTTAAACAAAATTGCGAAATATTGTGACAATATATTCAAGTAAGATGAGACTGGAATTGGACTCTTTGGAAGCTACAATACACATTGTGTTTGGAGGACAAATGACACTGCATAACACCCCCAAAACACCAAATCAACAGTGACGTTTGGAAGATGGAACATCATGATATAAGGCTGTTCTTCAGACTACGGCACTGACAAACTTGATATAATTTCAGAAATGATAAATAGAAAAATGTACCGAGACATTCTTGATAAAAGTCTGATGCCATCTACCACGAGGATGAGGAAGAAAAGTGGATGGACATTTCAGAAAGTCAGTGATCCTAATTACACAGCCAAGGAAACTCAATTAGTTTCAGAGAAAGAAAAACGAGTTGCTAGAATGGCCCGGCCAATCACCTGACTTGAATCCAACTGAAAATGTATGAGAAGAATTACAGATCAGAGTTCATAGAAGAGGCACACAGACTTGAAGACTGTTTTTATGTAGAAGATCCATCCATTAACTTCTGCCTATCTGCTTTCAGGTCACAGGGACAGCTGCCTGAGCAGAGGCCCAGACCTTCCTACATCCAGCCACCTCTTCCAGCTGCTCCGAGGAATACCAAGGTGTTCTCAGACCCGCTGAGAGAGAGAATGTCTCGGGGGGAGGGGGGCATTTTCAACATATACCTGAACCTCCTCAGCAAATAAATCTAATAAATTATAAATAATATGATAAAAACGGGGGGTGGGGGAGAGGGGATCTACTAAAACTTTAAAAACAGCAGCACTATAATAAAATCGATAAAACAAATAAAATATGAATAAGATTTTCTACATACCCACATGCAAAGAGTCAAGTTATGGTGCTCAAGCTGAAGGAGAAATGTGAAAAAAGGGTGTGTTAACTATGATTTATACCAAAAGTATTCAAATTGAACTTGTGGTTGCAGACATACTGATTCCAATATGGATATGTCGTTTTCGAGCAGAGGTCTAAAGCTCTCTAAAGGTCTCAAGCTGTGATTTACAATATCAACACAGATTCTTTCATTTATGTCGCTCGTATTTATTTTTATTCCTCTAATATTTATATATTTCTTCGTATTTTTACTGGTCATGTTAATATTCGCTCCGCCCTCAGCTCATTGTTTTTCCCGGAAACGGAAGTCCCTGTGCAGGTAGGGGCAGCAGCGTCTGCTCGGTGACTGACAGTTAAACCGTTAGTAGCGTTAGCTCCAGTCGGGCCCGGTGGGGGGGTGGCTTACCTCGAAGCTTTTACTTTTATTTTCACCCAATTCATTGAGCATTATGGCTGCCGCGGACTCCCGCTTCTCGAGCGACGGCGGACCGGCCAACAGAGGAGGGTTCCCCGCCGGGGAGAGCAGCAACGACCGCGACGGGCCCGGGGGCAGCAGCAGCGGCGGCGGCGGTGGGGAGAGTGAACGGGAGCGGGATCGGGCTTCCTTCGAGTGCAACATTTGTTTGGACACTGCCAGGGACGCTGTGATCAGCATTTGCGGCCACCTATTCTGGTACGAAGCTTAAAGACTTGGAGGGATGAAGCATTGATGTGTTGGCGTGTTTGTCTCTTGTTTCTGAGTGTAGTTTGGCCGTCCGTGCGGCCTAATTCACGGCCACTTTGAGTGATTGTTGACTCGGAGTCACGCCCCACGACGCTCCGGTAATCAGTATGTTGTCTACGCGGCCAAGATGGCCCATCTCATTGCTCAGCTGTAGAGCTTTAATGTGACCAGCTTTACTTCATTTTCGGATCTGGACATGTGATCAGTTCAGAAGAGAGGTGGTCGAGGCAGACCATATGCTTAGATGCAGGTCAGAGGTCATGGATCCACACCTTCATTCTTTGTTACACATTATTTTTATCTCCCAAACTGTTCAAAGTAGCACCCTGAAAGTACATCGGCCTAAAATCAATCATAAACTCTGTAATAAATAACTATGAAATCATAATGTTATGGTTTGTACAGTTGGTGAGAAAGGAAATATTATGCAGTGTATTGTCTAGTGTTTGATAGAAACAATCAACTATATCCCGTTTGTTGAAGTGTCCTACTGGGTACATTTTAGTGTAAAATAGCTGTGATTCTAGTAAATTCTCTTATCTCGGTGTAATCAAGATTTGCGCAAGGCTCAACCTTCAGTCTTGTGTACACATGCACGGTGACGTGTACATCTCATTCATGAGTTGCGCATGTTTACTGGTGGCTGTGAACGCTCACAAGCTGAGGCTAATGTGAGATTAGGGTCAACGGTGCAGGATTGGGATCATTCGTAAGGGCATTGTGACCCAGGAGTAAAAGTCTTGACCGTACGATTTTCTAATATTTTGATCATCACAACGTATATTGCCTGAAACCTAGACGTGATTTCTTTTTTCTACTGATGAGTCATTAGCCAAACAGGGAGGCCATGTGAGTAAAATGCATAAAGAAGTCAGTCAGATGTGTTAATTGAATTCTGCATAAAAGCTTCACATAACTATTACGCCACACACTCTAGACCAGTGTTCCTCAAATGCAGTCCTTGGAAACCACAGTCGAGTATGTTTTAGATGTCTGCCTGGTCCAAGACTTCAGATTAAAATGTTCAGTCTAAGTCTGATTTACAGCTGCACAACAAAAATGCATTTAAAAAAAAAAAAATCCGTAATAAAAACTGACTTGAAAGTTTCAAGCCAGGTGGACAATTTATAACCAAAGTAGTCAACATTTCTTTGCACAAAGTGTTATCTATTACTGTATTTAAAGTAGTCAGAGCTAAAGATTAACATGAGAACAGTTCACCACCTCAGTCATTTAGTTTTATGTAGATGGATAGAATAAACCACTTCCTGCCTTTGGGTCGTATTTTGCATATATGTGGTTTTATCAGTTCTTCTCTTGACTACAAGAAGAATGTTTTTGTATCAGCTGCATTAGGAAGTATCGAAATGTCAGTGCCTTGGCAGGTAGTGAGTCCGATTAGGAAAAACAATATTCAACTATTTTCATTATTGACTAATAATCCAAGTTAAGCAGGTTTTCTCTGTTGCCAGCTGTCATCAGCTGTCAGTATATAGTGCTTTTCTCTTTGGATTGTTGCGGCAATACTACCCCCCACCCCCAAAAGAAAGGGGGGAAAATAGAGTAAGCCTCCTGAATTTGTTTTAGACACAACAACACATTATAGCCACAACATTTACTAGCCCACACATGGGTAGATTATAAATTCCACTTATGTTTTGGGCCCTTTGACCAAAGCTGCAGTAGTTCTGGTGTGTACACTGTAAAACATGGGCACACATTTGTTGAATCATATACATGCTACAAGTTTGTCTCCCGTCAGCAAAATTTAAGTCCTTTGTTTATCGATAAAGGGTTTGATAATACAGTTATGGACTATATTAGATATACCGTAATAGAAGGAGAGGATATATGTAGGGAATAATAGTCCAACTGCACCTGCTGCACAGTCATGTGCTGGAGCTCCTGTGTAACATGCTGATGTAATGTAGCTGCTGCGTTTCTCTAATCCCCGCTTGGATGTCATGTGTAATATGATGAAACTGCAATGATGAAACTGTCAGCAAGGAGTGCATGTGCTGGCATCAGCTCACCTTCTGAAGCATCAAATGAAAATTGCTAACGTGCTTCAGTTTGAATTAAGTGTTTAATAGTCTCAAAATGCCATTGATGCAAAACCACCACAGCAGATTATGCACTAATATACGATGGTAAAGAAGATGTGTCATTTACACTTTCTCAGATTTTAGTCTGAAAAGAAGTAAAATGAAGAAGCAGTGTAGAGAGTGCAGTGTGTGTGTGGCACTTGTGTGTCTATTAATTTTAGACTAATGACCATGTGACAGATTTACAGAAGGAACATGGGACACTTGAGGTGACTTAAGACTTCAGCCACACGGCATGATGCACAACTGAGTTTCCTCCTGCAGGACTGAATGTGAGAAAAATCAAATTATATTTAGAAATGGAGAAAAAAAAGGTGTTTTATTAGACTTGGAGGAGGTCAGTCAGCACCCTGATATTATTTTTGCTGCTCAACAACTTCAGCCTCCTCTTCCGTGATGTAGATGGACTCGGTCTTGGAGCTTGACCTCTGAAAGACGAGTACAGTCTCCTTGGTGCTGAAGACACTTGGCAGCAGATGATGCCTGCAGGACCATTCCACTGTTCGCCCCACCACTGCAAAGTCATTAGAGAGCATCTACATATGGCACAATCCAGAGTTGTACCGAAAGCCTGAGGTGTAGTAGGTGAACAGAAATGGAGACCCTTGTGGTGCTCCTATATTACTGACCACTACATCAGACAGGGAGCTCCCCAGCTGAACAGATTGAGGCCTGTCTGAGAAATAGCAACCCAGGAGACCCAAGGGTTTAGATGGTATTTAAGAGACCAGAAAAATATAAAAACATGTTTCCAAACAACAATAATCTAAACTCCTGCATTACTATTAAGGTGAGGGTTAGTGCAGCACAGAAGGTGGATGATGGCATCATACACACCCGCATGAGGCTGGTATGCAAACTGAAGATCATGAGTGTGTTTCTTCTGGAAACACTCATCAGGGACAGCAAAGACCGATATCTTTTGTACATTCATGAAGTGTGATGTAAAGTCAGGTGGCCTGAAGCTGCTGAAAGTCACATTTGTACCGTACATCTGAACTGCTGCTGCTAACATTTCAGAGGCGTATGTCTGGCAAAAAAAACGACCGTTATTCCCGAGTTTGATTATTACTGTATTTGTCTCCAGATTAGAGGAGATGATCTAGATTTAGCTTTAAGGATCATGACATAAGACTGCGTGCATGTTAACTATTTTAGGGGTCTCGTGATGGAGTCTGTTGTACAGTGTTGTTAGTCCACAGAGGTGCCTTATTGATTATACAGGTCTTTTGTTGGGGCTGACACATTGTTCAATTCACATTCCTGTTTCACAGAAATTATTTCTCTGCAGCGGTCTGATATTATACTGCCGTTTGCTGAGCCTTTAAACCTTGAAATGTGTGTGACTATATTAAAATCCTGCAGATTGATAATAGGCAGTTTTGTTTTCTGGCTAGTTTGGCATTTGGCGACAGGCCCAACCGAGGCAACATGGATTACTGGGTTTGAATGTTTTGTGATTACGACAGTGCTTTAAAAACAAGTCCTGCCTGTTCCTCTGCATGTTACAAGTTACTCAATGTAAGTTTATCTCTCCACGAATCTTTTAACCTGTATGGAAATTACGTACACTGGAAAATTAAGTATGGACTCAACTTCGAGGAGCCTCTTTTGAGATAACTTCAGCTACATTCCACACATGCCATGTGTGCATTTGTTTAAAAATACCTTTTTAGGAGAAACATTGCAATTTGTGTAGTTGTGTGTCTCTTTACTGAACTACTACTTCTTTTCCTTGCAGCTGTTGCCACAGCGAATCATCTATTATCTAAACTTTTACAAGTCTGTGCTGAATGCAGTCTCTGTCTTCATCTTATATAAATCAGAGGTGTCCACGTCTCCTTCCGTTGCCCTGATGCCGTCTTTCAGTCAGCTGAGGCTTTTTTTTTTTTGGCCTCTTGTTTGTAAGACAGCCATTTCATTTTCAGCCTCCGAAGGCCCCTTTTACTTTCATTTTTGTTGTGTTTTTGAGATTCCAGAACTCAATTTGGTAAAGTTGCTTCTTCAGTCGCAATTGTTGTTGTCATGCCTGCACAGCTGTGGCGCAAGAAGTGCTTCATATGTAAATGAGGTGCTGATTTCCATTGCCTGTTTAAAACCAGGCAGTAGAAATCAGGCTTGTGGAGGTATATTATGTTTCTTGATGATTGATGTTCATGAAGGAGAACCACACTTACACACAACTTTATAAATTTGATTTAAAAAAATGCATCTGGATTCATGAAAAACATGCTAAGTGGATCCAAAGGATGTTGGGACAGTCATCTGCTCATGATTTAGACCTGCATAACTGAACAGAAGAGGGGAAAAAAATGTAAACACTATAAACTGTTGACAACAGATGGAGCCAATTAATACTGAGAACGGAGAGAAGGGATGATTTTAATCAGCAACAGCCTCAGGAACAGCTTTTTTGTAGAAAGGCCTCAGGAAAAAGGCTTTTAGAAAATCATTTCCTAATGTTTTCCAAGGTTAGAGATTTATATTAAATGCAAATCTGACCTCTCACAGAGCAAATACTGAACCAAAACAGAGATACTGTATTACCTATAGTACAATATGTATAATACGTTTTCTCCATGAACATTTTGAGAGAAATGAACTATGTGAGGATGGGAAAATTGATCCTTGCTTTTCTCTGTCTCTACAGCTGGCCCTGTCTCCATCAGGTAAGAACATCCTCCATCATTTACAAGCCTTACACACACACTGAGGTGGTGTCGGTGGATTAGACCTTAGATGAAGCTCAGCTCTATGGAAGAGAAGCTTTAGTGATAAAATAATCAGCGAAATACCAGATTAATGATTAGATTAAGCTTTAAGCAATTAATCAAGGTGGAAAAAGGTTGGTACAATTAAGGTATTTCTGTGTGGGAATTTGCAGCATTTGTGGTGTCGTTCCTTGTCTTTTGAACTGTTATGTAAGAAAAGTGCGATTATAAATAAAGATTTGATTTGAAGAAAAGCGATATGAAGGCAGCAAATCCATTTATTGAAAATGTACATCATGAAGTGACAAAATTAATGAAAACCGTTGGAGCCCAGATGGGGATTGAACTTCCTTTCATCTGAGATATCGTAATACTCAGACTATTAATAAGAATAAAATGAGGGGCCGCTGACCTGTAAACATGCCTGGAAGGAAGAACGATCACCCCCCTGGTCTGAAAAGTGAAGCCAACACAGAAGCAACTCAAATCTGTCCAATGTCTAAAAGAGCGTAGTTCCTTTTGATTGCAAAAAGTCCAGTTGGAGTCCGTGAGAAAATGTGTTTTTTATTTTGTTTTTTATTGTAAACTGTAGGTGCATTTAAAGTAAAAAAAATAAAATAAAAAGATGATGGCTACCATATGATTAACATGTCACAACTGTATGGCTTTACATGTGTCTTTTAAAAAAAAAAAAGCCAATAAAGGCACCAGGAATGTCGCTAAACTACAAACTGACACACAAGTTGAACACGTGTGTGCTTAAGCACATGGTTGTGATGCAACACTAGTGTGGAAGCTGCACGGTGCAGCTCAAAGACATTAATGAACTTAGCGCTTCTGTTTACTGCAGCTTTCTTACGTAGGTAAGATGCAACATGAGATTACGCTCTTTACAATATTTAGTCTGCACATTTGTGCTGACATGCACTGACATACAGTGTCAGTTAATTAAACTGGGAAATATTAGTTAATACTACAGTTTTTAATTAACCTCCTTAAATCCAACTTTATCATTTTATCCGTCGTGCATCATGAACATTTTAGCATCCCCCTTGTCTGCTGTTGTCCTCAGTGGTTGGAGACACGGCCCAGCAGGCAGCAGTGTCCTGTGTGCAAGGCGGGCATCAGCAGAGAGAAAGTAATCCCGCTGTACGGCCGAGGAAGCTCCAGCCAAGAGGACCCCAGGTGCACCTCTTTGCGTACGGTTCTCAGTCTCGGCTCTCTGGCTGGTTTATGACTGTTTCTGTTGTTGTACAGGTTGAAAACTCCACCTCGGCCTCAGGGACAGAGAACAGAGCCTGAGAGCAGAGGCGGGGTGAGTGACAGACTATTTTATGCTGATGTTTTTTTGTTTTTTAAATTCACTTCATTGGTGTGGTTTTTTTTTCTTTGTGTGCAGATGTTCCAGGGTTTTGGGGACACTGGCTTTCACATGTCCTTTGGCATCGGTGCTTTCCCCTTTGGCTTTTTCACCACAGTCTTCAACACAAATGACCCTTTTCACAGAGCAGGTAAATACCATGTTTATATTTTTAAGAATAATTAGTCAGTTATTTAAAACTGAGCAGGATAGCGTGATTATAGCATTTCTATAACTAGGACTGTGCAGATTTGCATCAGATGTAATTGTCAGGTATTTTGATTAGTGTAGAAAGATTCCTTTTAATCTCGTCTTAAAGTTTTCTGGAGTTAACAGTCTTTTTATCTTTTGCCATCAGACCATTATGCAGGCGATCACCAAGGTAACGGTAACATGAATAACGGCAATAACAACTGGCAAGACTCCCTCTTCCTGTTCGTGGCCATCTTCTTCTTCTTCTGGCTGCTGAGCGTGTGACGGACACCGGAAGGATGGATGGTGGAAAAAGGATCGACAGCCGGGAGGGAGGAGTGCAAGAAACAAAACAAATCAAAACAAACAAACAAAAAACTTGCACACATAACTCAAGCCGCAGACACGCATCATAAAACACGTAACCCGGTAGAGAGTGGAGCGTCGTGTTTGAATACGATTTTTTGGCCTAACAAAATCAGATCACTCTCTCACACACACCTGCTGTGGTCAATTTCTTTATGCAAAAGACATAACAAAGTAGTGCGAATCCCAAAATAAGTCATGTTAGCCCTCCCTCTCTGCACACACCTGTAGATATATGCACACAGAGAAAGTGGAGGTGAACACTGAAGTTTAAGGGTCTCACTGTTGGTGTTTAGAGACAGTATTACGTGATCAGGGTGAATAATGTACTGTTTTGGGTTTTTTTCCCCCTCTCTTTTGACAAGAGGTGGGGCAGTGACTAATTCTGTTATGGTTTTTCACGTCCCTTCCTCTTGATGGAGTTTATTCCCTTAAACAGAGGGAGGCAAACTCATGCAGGAGTAAGTAGAGCGGAAGCAGTGGAAACAGGGCGGCGTGTAAGAAACGCATAGAATACATAACGGCTGCTGAAACGGACGTTTCTTTTGCTGAAAGGCCAAAGAGAGCAGTTTGGCCACGTGGGATGTTGGGGATGGCAAGTGTAATTACGTTCCTGTTTACAAACATACGTGAAATGTGCTCCTACATTTGCAGACAGAGAAATGGCACGGGGCGGATGCATTCGAACTACATTTGTCTTAACGAGAAAAAAAAAAAAACTGCCATTACACTGTGAAGTCATTAGCGGACAAGTTGTCTAAGATTGGATTGTGTGGTGGTGTTGAACCACTTGTAGCTTTTATCCACATCGTTCCCTCTGCCTAAAAAACGCAGAACAAAAACAGACTCGGGTTAGATTACGGGCCACAGTCTGCAAAGTTTGTGGATTACAAAAAAACAAAAACAACCCCAACATACCAACCAGTGACAACACGTGGGGGGGGAGAAAATGCTTTTATCACAAATGTGAAGAATCTGAAACAGTTTTCAGGGCTGAACTGTCGCCCCCCCAAACCCACATCACAGAACACTTCTGTCACAGTTGAGTTGTTTTGTCCCATTGTGTGTGTTTGAATGAGTGTGTGGATACTTTATATATTTGTATATATGAATATTGTAAATGGTGTTTTTATGTGTTTCTGACTGGATTGTCAGCTGCGGGGGAGTGACAGGACGAGATGTGAATGTACACCTTGAGATGCTTTTGTAAACCGAGGAAAGACCCGACTCTTGGTTTTCTGAACTCCTTACAACTCCCAGGAAGTCATCCTTCCTTCCCTTCTAATGTGAATGAAGTAGAGTCTGCATTAAAATCCCCCTGTATTGTCTGAGCGTCCACTGTAAATCTTAAATTGTTTGTCTAAAATGTTTGAACACGTACGTGAAGCCTCATCTTTGACCTAAGAGATATTCTTACGAACAGACCAATTAATTCAGAGATTCTGCTTCTTGCCCGTCACATCTGGTGCTTACGAAACCCACGAGGCAACCTCATAGTTTAAGTCAGTCGGCAATAACTGAAGTGACCTGATGCTGTTGCCTTAGCAACCACAACAGGCTTTATGTAACTTTCTCACATACATATACAGTAACTGTCCATGGAATATTTCAAACAGTTGGAGTTCACCTTTAACAAATCAGATCTTTTAATGTTCAAACCAGGGTCAGAGATGAAACTCAAGGTTGTCTGTGGGATGAAAGGGGAGTCTTGCATATTTGTCAGTCGTAGCTACACTTTGTATTAAGGGGCTAAATGTGACACTTATACAAGCAATTAATGTCACGGTTGCAAGCCTTTTTGACAGTCTAATCTTTGAAATATTGTGCTAAACCAAATGGTCTAAAGGAGATTAAAACTTGAGTAAAACATTTTGTATGTTTGATGTTATTGTGTTTTTAATGAGAAAATGATAAGCATCATTTATTGATCCTTGAAAGTGAAAAATATTTTTGTTACAGCCTGCATTGATAAGTTCCTAAAACATTTGGAAAGGGGGCTGAAGATCAGAAACACATTAATTTAGACTCATGTCATATTTAAAACTTTATTTTACAATATTAAATACAATAAATCAGTATACATACCTTTTTCTTGTCATAAAAAGCATTTTTATAAGTTTCTAAGAATATGTTGCATAAACTGTAGTTGTTCAATATACAGAAGGAAATCACATCTGTGGTGATTCAGTAATGTCAGTCTAAAATAACTGTTTAAAAAAAAGGAAAGAATTGCAAAATAAGGAAATGCATCACAGTTCCCTTCAGATTTCACATCAACTTCAATCGCTCATTTTATGTGCATAGTTGCAAATGCTACAAATGCACAAACATAAAATAATTAAAATGTGCAAAATTAGCAAATCTGTTTTTGTAAACGGAGTGCTAGTTAAAAGAGTAAAAAAAAAAGAAAAAAGAAAAGGGTTAGACAGAAATCCTGAAAATCTTAAGGTGTATGTGCAGCTATGAACATCAGTCCTTGCTTTTACCCTTTTTGGGTACTTTGTTGGATTTGTGGAGGATCTTCATGAGACCTTTGGACATAAAGTACGGCTTCTGCAGAGACCCATCATTGCGCTCCAAGTCTTCCACTGTGAGAGTGAACAGTCAGTTCAGCTCGTTAGAAACCAGACAAGTGTCTGTGCATGTTGCAGTATTATTCAAACAAATCCAGTGTGTGTATATTAGACATATGTGAAATATCTACTAAGGATAATTTATGTTTAAATATTGTTTTATCAGTAGTCAGGTTTAGATGTTTACTCACAGAAACAGAGGAAGAGTGTGTCGACACACATGTTGTACACACTGAAGAATCCGTGAGCTATGAGGTAGCTGCCAAAGGCAACCGTCTATAACGGCAGATTTAGGTGGGTTACAATCATCAAGGGTTAAACAGAGAACAACAACTGTTGAATAGATAAAAACATCTAAATATATAAAGAGCAGTTAGTGGCTTACAATGATTGGCATCCAGTAGTAGTTGAGGGTTTCAGAGCGAAACGTATTTCCTGGAAGTACAATTCGTCCAGAGAAGAAGAAGAAGGCCAAAACACCTGGAGGAGAAAAAAAAAGAATATCTCATCTATGTTTTCTGTTCATTTTAATTATGGCCCATTAAAAATGTAAAAATCTAAACTGACTCTTAGTTAAATACTCCTGTTTTACATACTTCCAGCAGTGTGTTACCAACACCAGTTGACTTTCTATCCTTCACTCTCTTCAAAGCTGCACTCACTCCAATGTTACTGAACCTTGGCGCGTCTTCATTTATCCTGCATCTTCCTCCCTTTTCTCTCATTTTCTTCAGTTACACTCATTTGTAGGCTAATTTACAAAAAAAAAATCTATACTGGTGATTAATTCAATAAATATGCATCAAGTAACTGCGGGTCGTGAGAAGGGGTCACCTGCTTTAATCATCCTAATCTAGAATTCAGAAATCTAGAAAGAGATTTGCTCCCTCGCTTTGCAAAAGGTGTAAAACAAAACATAAACTGTGTGGTCTACACATCAGGTTTGTGTGATGTATACTGTGTAATCCTCACCTACTCCACCGACCACCAGGAGCTTCCCAAAGAAGAGGAGCAGGTCGGTCACTTTATCAAGCACCACAACTCTACGAGTCAGAAACATGACACCGTTTACTTAGCGTCTCCGACACATGCAAATACAGTGTTGTATTCAGGCTGAATACTCTTTCAGTACAGGATATATGAGGGCTAAAGAAAAGAAAAAAAAAACCTTATTATGTTCCTCATGAGCAGCTGGAAAGCATTTTTGGCTGAGACACAGAAGTTTTTCCCATAAATGGCAATCTGAGAAAGCATAAAAAAACAAAGATTACAAAAGCTACCATAAAACTGAAAAGTATGTATGATGGTAAAAGTGTGTTACTGAGTAGAAAGCAAACTTTTTTTCTTTTTTTTTTTGAATAAACATATTCTCTGCGGTGCCCACCATGATGTAAGCGTTCCGGTTGAGGAACTTGATGAATTTCTCCAGACACCAGAGACAGCACTTCATGCAGCACAATATGAAACGTGCAACTGGATTCTGCGCCGCTGGAAGTGAGGAGCCGAAAACAACACACCAGTTATCGTTGAACTTGTTTCATGTCATTTAAGTTTCAGTGAGATTTTTTTTTTAAACAGATCTTAAAGTCACAAATATTTGGGACAATGTTACTCCTATGTCTTGCCTCAATTTGCATCAGTCTTTTTTTTTTTTTTTTTAATTTTCCACTAATTCACAACAAAGGTTCTGACTGAGAACTGGTTTGATTCATTTAGCTTCCCACACTTCTTTGTCACAGTTTTTGTTCTCCTCCCTCTCTTTCAGCCTTACATCGTGTTTTGTGGTCAATGTACTCCAGTAGCATCCTCGCTACCTGCACCAGGGTCAGGATCAAGGCACCAAACGCTAAAGAGCCAACATGATACCTAAAATTACACAAACAGGCGTTCGTTATGCCTAAAATTACTTACAGAAAACTAAATTATAAAAGAGAATGATTATTTTTGACATTTGATTGTAAACAAGAGATTATATTGTGCAGACCTAATGCGCCCTCTAGAGGACAAAGCCTGACACTTACACACTTACTTCCATGTTAAACATTAAAATGGTTACAGGACATGAAAAACCTATGTTATAATCATTACCACAGGCAGCTTTATATTAGTAGACTTGTACAACTACAATCCCTGAGGCGATGAGAAATTTATTGCATGAGAGGGATTTTTTTTTCTTCTTCTCTTTTTAATCATCATTGTTGGAAAAAAAAAATTCCCTAATGCTTACCTGAGTGAACGAATAAAGCTGCTGCACACCGGAAATGTGGGGATGTCATCTGGCTTAGTAAAGGCCCAGTAGTAGGAGGCAAAGGCCCCCGCTAGAGTACACTGACCCAGGGCAATGACAAAGTTGACGCACCAGAGAAACGCAATCGCATTGTAGATCTGCAGGTTGAAGAGGTTCCTCTGGAAAAGACCTTCGTCATTGTATTTAATGAAGATGCAACTAGCTGAGGAGCACTGCGGGTAATCTGATGAGGGGAAGTTCTGAAAGGAGGAGATGGCAAAAAGTGTTCAAACTTTGTTTTTTAGCAATTCAATTCTAGCTGTTCCTGGAAAGCAAAGACGAACTAAAATGAAGTGACAACGAGAGGAGTTTAAACTGAAAGTAACAAATTTAACCATTTTATTTTTTTACATCAGGCTCACTTACCTGAGGATCACAGCTCACTGAGCCATTAACACCATCGCAGCCACTTTCAGTGGAGTTGAGGGCCACAACTTTGTAGACTGGATCTCCTGAAGTGGCTAAATATCTGCGTACGTCAGTTCAGGAGGAGAACTGAAACTCTTGAGTTTAGAAGTTGCTGAATGTTAAAAGTCTAACAACATGTAGCGCAGTGTAATGTGCATATAAGTATACAAACATGAAAATTAAAGGATACATAGCAGTGGCGCTCCAGTAGGCAACACAAATTAGCAGGAGGACAAAGGTGACCAGAGGGTACAGCAGAGCAGACATCATATGACTAAGAGCTCTGCAGAGTATGAAAATGCATAATGAGTTGATGCCAAGGGCCTCTTACAAATTTAACTCTACATACAATAAAATGGTCTACAAACCTAAAAACACATCAGAATCAAGTGTCTATGTGCCATGGATGCTATTTTCTTATTTAACTTTAACTCACCTGCTGGACTCCTGAATAAGAGCAATGGCGATGAGGATTCTGGTCCGCAGAAAGATGATGGTCAGGAGGATGATCGCCTCCGCGACAGATATGATAATTACTGAGTGGAATGAAAAATAAGTATGACAAAGAAGTGGGTAAAATAAATAAATAAATACATCTGTTGAAAATGTGGAGACTTTCTGGATTCAGAATATTTTTATTCTACGCAAAATGTTAATAACGTAAAATACCACTGATATTGATGCTCCTTAACTGGATGCTTGAATATTGAATAGCGGCAATGGTTTTCATGGCATGGTAGCTTGGTAGTTAGCATTCTTGTTAGGAGGGTTAATGCTTTGAATCCGAGCAGCTTGTGTGGGTTTTGTCCACAGAGACCTATTCCAGTTTCCTCCCACAGTCCAAAAACACCAATTTCAGGCTAGTCAGTGTCCCTAAATCGACCCTATGAGTGAGTGTGAGCATGTGCTCCATTTTTCTACATGTGGCTCTGTGATAGGCCGGTGATTTTCCGGAAGACATGATCTCATTGACCCCATGATAGGAAGAATCTCTGATTTGCTCTCTATTGATCTGCACATCAGTAAAAGATGCTGAGTGTTGTCATGATCAGTATTTCTGTTTAAAGAATGGAACATTCATGTTTTTCCTCTCTCACTGTTATTATTTAATAAATCACCTGACCTCATCAGGTGATGGAAGTACACATCAACTTTTCTAAGTACGTCAGTCTTATATATATCTAAATCAGACTCACAGAAAGCCAGCCAGGTCTCTTGGACTTGGAGATAAATCTTGAAGTTGGTGGTGAAACCAACATCGCTGATGCTAGCAGACTGCTGTTTGAAGTTATCATACTCCCAGTAGCAGTGCCAGATTCCTGCAATGGAAAATGAGCAAAATCTCAGGTTGTAACTGATTAAAATGTCAATCAATAAATTAAACTCTATGTTCAGAAACCATTGTGTTTTATTTCTTAAAATGAAAAACTTGTCCATATAATCTGTATCAGCTGAGTTTTTACCATATGCACCAGCACCCAGGACTCCTATGATGAGCAGCCACACCATGACTGGAGCTGTGAACCTCAGCAGCAGCAGGAACAGCATGCTGACCACCATGGCTATTAGCAGACCACTGAGATCAGACAGGCGGACAAGAGCAGGAAGGACAAGTTAGAAAAACTGAAGCATAAATACTGAATGATAAGAAATACATAATTTCTGTGTATAGAATTTCTCAAAATTTTCCCTGCCATGTTATCATACAGTTAATCATAAAAATGCTCAAACTAATACCAGATGTCTATCTGTGATTAACCTTTGTATGATACATAGGCTCATTGTGGCTAGAAATGACACATACAAGTGATAAATTACAATAAGACCTGGGCCATGAACATCTATACAGTAGTTTTAGAGTTTACTTTAGACGATAAAATATATGCTTTCAGTATATTGAGTGTCATCAGTGTGGCACAGAAAGACCACTCACAGGAGGATCCATGGCCACGCTGATGCAAAATCCTCAAAAATTCTAATCCCGATGTCCTTGGCATCAAAGCTGCTGAAAATCTCCCTAATGAAGACAAAAAGCAAAGAGTTAGGTGGTTGTTTTCCTTTCAGAAAGTACAAAAAAAGTTCTTATAATGCAGACATCAAAACAAAGAAAGCACAAATATGTTTTTTTTGCTTTTTTTAAAAAATGACATTTAAAGCTGCTGTACTTTGTCGACATGAATCCAGTGACAAGAGCGCAAAAACACAGCTGCTACACTACAGGACAACAGAAAGTCACAAAGTTACTGACCCTGAGCTGGTGATGAAGAGGAGAAAAAGACAGGGTTATTATGGTGTGTCAGCGATTAATGTATTCTATGTGTGTCGTTATTTGTTTTGGTGAAGAGGTCAGGAATCGGTCTCCTACCCTGTGCTATTGTTGATGAGTTTGACTGTGTCATTGACTGAAGAGGGTAAGCCTGGAACATTGGAAAAGCTTGAAGGGATGTTACCCAGTGCTGCAATATCAGGTAAACATCTCCCCAACACTAAGAGTAGAGAAAAAAAGGAAATCACATTGAATCCAGTTAAAAAATTGTTTTATAGGAAATAAACAAAGCTGTACTAAAATCTGTTAATATTAAACTGTGCAAAGGTCCCTTAGTCTTATTGTATTATGGAACTATAATAACATCTGGCTCTCTTAAATGTAAACAGAATGGAATCACAATATCATTGTTAATGATATTATATATGTATATTTACTTGTGCTTGGTTCTGAGGTAAGTCACACTAAATACAGTCATTTTGTTCAGAAAATTGTTCCTTTTTTTATTTTGTGTTCATATTATTTACTGGCCAATGGGTATGGGGTTTCTATGGCTGATGCTGAATATTTTAAAATAAAGCGGAAGTCAGCTGACTGATGAATTAATCATTATTATCACTGTGTATTTTTCTTTTCATTGTCTGCAAAGAGACTGAAAAATAGAAGAGATGGTCATGAAAAGCAACAAGATTAAGGTGCGCTGCGCCATTAACTGTAAAGAGAATTAAAGTTAAAATGTTCACTCACCAGAGGTCGTAGGAGTGTAGAAAAATGGGCAAAGTTCCTCGTCCACGATCCCTTTAACTGTCTGAAAAAGATATTCAACGCTCTTGTTTAAAGAAAAGTTGACCAGTCAAAATGGAGACATGCTGCCATTTCCTGATATAGTTTTTCAATTCAGCTTACCAAAGAAGCTTCTGTAAGGTTTAGAGAAGGAACGCACAGCTTTTTATCAAATACTTCTGATGGCTTCACATTAGGGAAGTAGTCTTGTACCTCCACAGCCCAGAACTCGGAGGGACATTGTTCTACACACACCTGTGTGTCATGAAGTAGACTATCACCACTGGGCCATAGGGAGGGTACGGTATATAATACAGTAGAGTTGGAAACAATACAGTCAAGGAACTTGCTCTACCTGTGTGGTTGGACACTGAAAACCGTTAAGAGCAGTTGCCATTACGTTGACAGATGTGGCACATTTGATAACATCAATGTAGAACAAGTTGGGTTTGTCCCTGGATGAGAAAGGACAGTCAACTGGATTTCATATTACATGATAAAAAAAAGTGTGCAAATTATATTTAAGACACACACACACAAAAAGAAACAATAATTAAATTACTCATTTGGTCCAATGCCACAGAACCACCCAGTTGAATTTCTTGGATAAAGAATATGTCTTGGGTCTCCATAGAGCCAAGCTGTTGAGAGGAAAACACACACACACACACGCACACACACACACACACTGATTAAAACCGTGAAATGAAAGTCAGCGACCGAAAAGGTGGTTGTACTTCATCAGCATGTGTTCTTTAGTTAGTAAAAGTTTAACTAACTTTAACTTGGGTACAATGATATAAAATCAACTGACTAAAAAGAAAGCAGTTACATCACTTCAGCCACTTATATTTTCCTGAAATCTCTCTTCATATTGTATTGACGACACAGATTTTCAGATAATTTCGACAAAAATGATCGGTGTGACTGGTGAAATCTTTTTTTTTTGTGACTCTTCAGTAAATTAGTGACTATTTATTAAAGTTACACAGAATGGTTTTAGTTTAAATCCACTACCTATAGTAATGCCACACGGGGGCGACATATCACCAGAAAGTGCATGTGTCAGCCCCCCTGGTGTAAGGCAAAACAAGGTTCACCTCTAGTGGGAAAAAAATGCTACAACAAGGTGCACCGGACTGTTTTTACTCATTTGCAATGTATTGTCAGTAGGTTTTGTCAACACAGCAGATCTATATGTCTCCGTGTGGCCAGAAGAGGTACTGCTACATAGAGTGACTTGAAAGTATTCCTTTAATGACATTAATTCCATTAGTCTACACACTTATTAACACATATAAATTCCTGGTTTAAAAAAAAAACAAAAACATTGAGTATTATATGTTGTACATATAAAACGTTTAGTTAGTGGCAATTACGGGCGGCAGATTTCAGCACAAATCTACTTCAGTCAACCTGTGGTTTTGGATTAAGTCAAACAGAGGAAACATCTGAATAACTGGGGCATACCAGTCATTGGCACACATAAAGTGACCAAATAACCTTCATAATTGGGCTGTTCTGTTGAATCTTGATAAGATCGGAATGAATTAATGACGGGCAATAAAGAGCTACTGACTAGCTGTTCACAGGGAAATCATGAATGGGAGCTTAATTCACAGATAAAAGTAGAAACATATCTTACATTTTTATGTTAGAAAAGAAATCAAGAATGGTAAACTTAAAACTTAAGAAGCAAAAATCCAGTAACACTGTCATTTTTAGCTTCTAGCTGCAGTTGAAACACAGCCAACTGAGGTTATTGTTGCTGGATATGTTCCCAGTTTCATTCATGCAGTTCTTAGTAATCCTAAGACTTGAAATCAAAGAGAACTGGAATTTTCCTTGAAGTTGTTTTACCTGATGTGATGCTGGTCTGACCTGAAATGCTTCTGCATTTTTAACTTAGTTAAGGGGACTCACCAAATGACCTACCAAGCGTAATATCTTATAGTACAGTTCATCAGTCTGAAACTTCCAACTAATCAGTTAGAAATGAAGAAACGTTTCAATTGAGTTTTCTTTTTGTTTCTCCCATTACAGTTTTTTTTGTTTTTTTACAAATCACCTGAAAGCTGTAGCTTAATTAATGTACAGACACTAGAGAGGAGCCTTGCACTAATCTAAATTTTTTATTACATTTAGAAAGGACCGTGCTAATGTGGTCACATAAATGAGAGGAGAGAAAAATAAAGGATTAATTACACGACTGATTCAAAAGCCTGCGTTGGTGCTGTTGGTGGACACTCACCTAAAATTCCAACTACTATGTAGCCAAGGATGACGACAAAAAAGAGCACGCAGCAGATTATATCAGTGCAGCCTCTGTGGAAAAAAAGATAACAGGTGAACAGACTGTAATTTATCCTGAGGGTGATAAATGTGATTTCAAGCAAACACAGAACACCAGAAAATGGTCTGAGGGTTGAAGCAGAGCACTGAGTTGACCAGGAAGTCATTAACCAATGGGACAGTTTCACCTTTTCTTTATGGGACCATTGAAATTCGGGTCAAACTGGGCAGGTTCATCTGGGAAATAAAACAAAACAATCATTAGTCAGAAATAACACAGTTTTTTTTTCTTCTTTAGATTATCAAGGGCACATCAGTAGTTTAGTACCTTGTTTTGTAATATGTAACAAGCTTATTTATGCTACACTTCGACTCTGTTGTTTTAAACGATGGAGGGCTTACTCATCCTTTCCTGCCTCATTTTATGATCTAATAAGTAACAGAACATGTATAACTAGTTAGTGATACAACTGGCCTGCTGCAGACAGCTTAATTACAACTCACTCGGAAGTATCTCATTAAATGGCAGCTAGCAGTACTTTTACATTAGATCAGAGAGAGGGTGCAGAACCAAATTTTAGCAAGAATGGCCATTGGAATTAAATTCAATATAAAATCTGTCATACTATCAATTAACAGAGCAAACATTTTCTGTGTGGAAGTTCAGAAACTGGATTTTACTTTAGTTAGTTCCACAATATTATAATGATGTGTACATGTGTTGCAATAAAAACAGGGCGTTGCTGCTTCTAGTAAGCAATAATTCCATTTCCTTGTGTCCTTTTCCTTTTTTCCTTCTTTTTCTCAAAAGTTAATGGATAACAAAGTGAGTTCTTGAACCATTCAGATACATGGGAAAATCTTATTGGTGGGATTGCCGTAAAGTGTGATCTCAATATATGTGATGTAAGAATTAAAAACATACCATTATTATCCATTTGAACAGTAAGAAACCTAAGAACTGTTTCAAGTAGAGACATGGTACTAATGAGAAAAGGTACGGCGAGTTCCTATTGCGATGACCTTCCCCTGACGTCGTTTGTACAATGAATTATTTCGAAAAACCTTCATCAAGATTAATGAGTGGAATGTTTACAAGGAAGCTGAAAAGTAATAAAGAAATGTTCTTCTTTAACTAGCTCTAGAGTCCAAATTCCAAAGGAATGTTAGTTTCAGTCTTTTAAAGTTTGCTGCAGCTTGAGACAAAGTTTAATGACTTAAATAGAAAGGTGATGGGGCCCGACTGTGGAACCAGTTACCCTCTAACGTTAGACACCAACCACTATTCCCACCTTTAAATCTAGATTTACCACTAGCTAGTCCCCTAATCCTCTCATGCTTTGTGTCCTTGTGTGTCTCTGATTTCAGGTCTGTTTGGTTTAATATTCTTTTTCCGATATACTATTTTTTTGTCCCCTTGGGGAAATTCATTCTCCGCATTTGACCCATCTGGGCTGTTGGACCCAGAGCGGTGGGCTGCTGCGGTGCGTCGCCCAGGGAGCAGGTGGGGTTTCGGGTGCCTTGCTCAGGGACACCTCATCCATGGACGTGAACGTGGGGAAGACTTGTTCAGGCACTCCCCCAGCACACATCATTGGTACCAGCCAGGGATTGAGCTAGTGACCTTCTGGTTGCCAGCCCAGTTCTCTAGCCGATACGTCATGGAACCCCCCGTAATTTGTCCATTTTCCTAATTTGTCTCTCCTTTATTATCACTGAATGCTCATTTATTGTTATTTTTCTTACTCTGTGCAGCACTTTGCTCAGTGTTATCTCTGTTTAAATGTGTTTTATAAATAAATTTTACTTACTAAGTACATGTTCACTCTCATAATGTTACAAACTGAGGTGAACAAGGTAAATTCAACTTTATGTGCGTAGAAAAACTGAATTGAAAGCACTGCTTGTACACGCATCTACATCCAGTTGCTGCTGGGTTGTGCTAAGTTTGTAGAAGGTGACTACCAATTTCACGCAAGAGATACAAAAAGAAAAGAGTTTATGGCCTCTGCTTTCATAGACCTGGAGCAAAACTTGCAGAATCATGACAAAATAGGCAAAGAATGCAAAGAACTCTCCCCCTTTTCTTCCTATTGATATCACCATCTAATAGTATACGTATATACACACACAGGTTTGGTTGCTGACAGTTGCTTTACAAACACACATACATATGACGGAGGACAATTGTGTCATTGTTGCTTCCTGGAACAGAGAGGAAGACTGCCAGAAAGGACAATGAACCTGCTGGGTGTCATTTTTCTGCTTTACATACATATTCAGAATTCATTTAAGGTCACGTAAGTGCCCATGTGTGTAATCACAGTGTAAAGAGGAAAGAGAGAGATATATCAGACCCGAGGCAGAACACTGGCATCGTTATTTGAATAGGATTTGAATTTGAGATACATTTTTCAGAGGAAGTAGCCTACAGTGACAAACATTTATTTATTTAAACTGGAACGGTGATTAATGGTTATAACACCCCCCCCACACACACACACAAAAAAAAAAATAGCTGGATCATGTAGCTTGTGCCGCTTCATCCTGTTATGCAGGAAAACCTTGATCTATTAGATGATTCTTACAAAACACCACAACCATTATCAAAGGACCTACTTATTTCCCAGAAAAATAACATTCGTTATGAGGAACAGGCTGAGTGGCCTGATGATTCTTTATACATGTCGCATGATAAAAGCAAAAAGTGCAGCTTTTCTCTCCATGCACTGCATGTTTATTGACACCTGCTAATACCAACAAGCTTTGGTAATCCAGTTTTTCCCTTAGGAAAGGACATTATCCCAGACTGCAGACCAACAACAATGTTTTCTCTTTTCCATTTAACTCAATTTATCCCCACTCAGCTTGAAAAGGAGTGAACGCAGATTGTGTCCATACTGCAGAGAGACAGCCGGGGCAGGCTTTGCTTAGGATGCAAATATTAAAACAGGTTCCATGAACTTAGTAGGTCAACCTATTCATGCAACAATAGATTAACAAAACTGCAGACTCTGATTCACTGTGGTAACCAAATGTAAGACCAAAAACTCATCTAAAATGCTTGTCAAGTGTTTCTATGGTGGGAAAGATATGTGACCATAGCTACATGTTGCGACGTCTCAGATGTTCCCACATCTCACACATGGATGGTCACTGAAGTTTCCCCCAAACAATTAATAAAAACAATGCAGATATAATGCCGAAATAAGCTCCATAAAGGCACTTTCTCTCTTTCTCTCTCACTCTCTTATGAAAGTCAGAGTCAGATTTCAGCTCTGCCAACATACGGTTGTGTGTTCAGAATAAACATCATCTTGGAAAATGGTTTGTTGTGACACCGTGTCCCTAACCAATGCATATGAAGAGACATTTCAGGTTTTATACTCTTGTAAAAACTCTATAAAAGCTGTAAACCTTTAAACCTTGCACTTCAGACAGACTAGATGTTGGACTTTTTTTATTTTACATCTTTTATTTGCCAAGTTCAAAATTCCAAGGGGTGTGAGGGCTCATCATTTGACCTTGTCTATGGCAAGACGAGGGATGCATTTAATTACTGCAATGAAGCAAAAGTCTACAACATCA
>JBAMYA010000003.1:1526466-1547806 GCA_037176975.1 Arrhamphus sclerolepis
GAACTGCACAATTCACCTGAAATGGAACAATATTTACAACCAACTTTTTATATATTTGGCTGTAGCCAATGCTCTCCTAACAAGAGACATTTAAAACTATATGCAGCCTATATGTATGTATCAGCATAAGTGTGTACAGATGAATAGTAATTACTAATGCTTTAGTGAAAAGGATCTGATCTATGCCTGTTTAAATCAGGTTTTTAAACAAAATCAAAATGTAGTTTAATATGAGCTAAAAGCGAACCTGAAATACCAGAGATTACCATCTTTGTATTCCCATGTTAAATAAAATCTTTGGGCATAAAAAGAAATAGGATTTATTTCTTACTGTAAAACGGTAATTTATGAATGGATGCATCCTAGTATTTTGTTTTATTTATGTACACTGGTTTCAGATATCTACTTCAAAGTCACCCGAAGATAATTCGGCGATAAACTCATTCGGGGTTCACAGAGTCGTTTGGCACTGCGCATTAGGGGCGGATCGATACCAAGACATCAATATTTCGATCCTCATGATTCGGCTTAACAATCGCTTAGACGACCCACCTTTTTCTTCAGTTTAGCATACTTCTTTTGCAAAGCCTCCTCTTCCTCCGTCAGTGAACTAGGGAACACCACCATGGTGGCTGCCTATAAAATAAATAGATGAAAGCAAATAGCTGTGGGTAGAAAACATACATTAGTTTGAACTTTTATAAATGTTCATGGTGTGAACGCGTTTCATTGATGCCGCTTGTTAACACATGCTATTTCTTTAGCCAACGAAAGAATAAACCCGACTTCCTCTCTTCTCCGGGGACACAAACGTATTTAAGTCATACAGAAATATTTGCTATATATGCTTAGCCTCTGAAAGAATCATTAAACAATGAATATTAGTGTTAAAACTGAGTTAGTTTACTTACTAAAACTGTCTCGAATTCAAACTGCCCAAACAACAACACTGGCGCATATATATGACGTATAACTTGCATGCCACTTTATTTATTTATGTATTTATTTAAGGGAGGAAAACATTTATTTATAAATAAAAAAAACGACACCTCTATAGGATATATTTATATTAAATATATTTATTTATTTAATTTTTTTCTGACAGTGTTAGCTTAGTTTGTTAGCAACTTCCGCTTTAGCGTGTTTCGTCAACTTCCCGATTCGTCCGCAGCAAACTGACTACATGTTGGTAACTTTAAGCTTTCAGCTGAGGTTGCAAGTGGGACCATGGACAGAATAAGTAGGTTTCAGCTTTTTTTCATTAAAAAATGAGGCTCTTTGCTGGTAAACAAATTGAAAATGTGCTACCATTTACCATCATGCCCCACTGTTGTAGTTATCGGTGCTGATGTGGCTGTTAGCGATTTCACTGAATAACCTCATTGTATAAAGATTTAACATTAATTAGTTAGTGACACTCATGCGGCATTTCTGTCTTTAGAGCATATAAACGTATAGAATAGTTGACTGCTCTGGCTCCCAGTGAACACAGTATCTATGTAATTTATGCAATCCTTCTTGTGTCAGTTGTGCGATTCATGTGTTCACTTAGACTCTTTCTGTTGTTTTAATTGCAGATGTGCCTCCTGTGGGCCCCATGGATCTGCCGCTGTCCCTGCTGGAGATGGGATGCTCTGGCAGGTTTGAACTCATCACACACCCTGTTCCCGGACAGCCTTTGCTTCCACAGAGCACGGTCAGTAAAAAGCTGGGTGAACTGATTGCATTTGTTCTGAAAAGAAATTGTGTGGAATATAGGAATCAAAACATTCAATTTCCTGACCCCTCCTCTCATTTTATATCAGTTAAACAGGATGAATGGTATTATGTGCTCGTAGTTTATTTATGTCCTATAGCTTTATTTTGGAGTTTCTGTCAGATGTCAGGCTTCACTCTAGTTGAAGGATGAGTTCAAGTACATTTGAGGGATTCAGCAGTAAGAGGAGACTTAATTTTTCTTTCTGCAGCTCCCACATGGGCTTCCTCCCACCAGCCTTAACCTGGAAACAGAAGTGGAGAAACAGTTTTTGCGGGACCCTGCCTGGCTTCCTATTCACGACACAGACTTCGCCTTTCAGAAATTTCTCAAGTACATAACAGTCGATTGACTATTTGTTACTGATGGATGTATTATTCAGATGTTTTGTTTTTTGACCACCTGAATTTTTAGAAATAAAAAAATATGTCATGATAAAATCTTGTAATTATCAAAATACATGTATCCTATTCTGTTTTAATAGTTATCATTTTTGCTTTGTCATGTTCACCAGAGTGACCCAGAGAAACATTAATGTCGACTCTCTGCTCAATTGCACTCCGTCTCCACTTTACTCTGGGCTCTCTGTCATCAGAGATCCAACTACAGGGATGCTACAGGACTTCACAGAGGTGATGTGTTGGTCTCCCTCTTCTTTAACCTTCTAAAATGCTTTCAAATCCAGACACTGCAACATCCAATTCTGTCACTTCTGTTGAACTGATTTTCATTTTCAGTAGACAAAATGAACAGTTTAATATTTTCTGCAAGGAAATTGTTCATAACACACACATATGTAGTTTTTTTAATCATATCATAAGTTCAGTGAAGCACTTAATGTGGTTTTCTTTCATTTTGATGGACATCCAACCTACTGATCCTCCTTTGATATTCACATTCCTTTGTACGTTCTGAAGAAGTGATGCATGTCAGCAGAATCAGTCTTTTGGGTTCACTGCATTTATTCTATCAGAGCAAAGATTAGTTAATTTCATTTGTGGGATTTATTCCTTCTTTCCACTATGCCCAGGTGCGACTGGAGAACACTGGCCTGTCGGCAAAGAACTCACTGTCACTGCAGCGTCAACCTGGACCTCCTTCAGAAAGCCTTAGAGGAAGCAATACCAATTACCCCTTCCTACCTGGTGAGATTAATCCTTTGAAAGCTCTTTTTTTTTTTTTTTCATTTGTATTTTTATGTGTTCTGCAGTCAGATTTGATGTTTTCAAATTATGTTCTTTCATTAACGTTGGCCGCCTTTTGGATTTTTATAGGAGGAATGGAGGAACTTACCCTGGACCAGATTAAAAAGAAATCTGAGCTGGAGGAAGAAATAGACTTTGAGAATGGTAACAACATTTCATAAATTCTGCTGTCATGTCAGCCTGATTGATTTTTAAGTTATTTTCTAAAACCTTATTTATATTTTTGCTTTTAGATTTACTGAAAGTACCCCCTGGACTCAAAGCTGGGATGGATTTTAATGACAAAGGTTTCTTTTTTTGTTTGTTTTTAATGTCAGTCAGTTTTATCCCTTACATGTTTACAATTTAACAGTTGCTCTTTTTGAATGTGTACCTTGAAGATGCCAGAATTACAAAGGCAGAGGTCAACCTTATGTCCCTCCTGTCGACACTGGAAGACATCACTGATCTGCAACCTGAGGCAGAGGAGAAGGAAGAAGGTCAAAAAAATAAAGAGGCCATCAAACTCCCCAGAACAAACAGTCTCGAGGACTTGGGAATCAGGGTATTTGAGTTATTTTTTGTTTTTTCGGTGAAGTGAATTTCTAATATCCACCAGTGAATTCTCCACGTTAACAGCATCACTGCAGAAATGCCAGACATGGCAGTTTTATCAGGGTGCATTTGACTTTTTGTTGAGTGGAAATGTGAAGTAAAAGCTGCTTATTGAACAAATGTCAAAGTTTAACACCCATTTAAAAGCAGAGGCTTCGGCAGTCTGCTTGTATTGAGCATGCAGGTGTGTGTCAACACAATGCCAAGGAGGAAAGACATAAGCAGTGATCTTGGAGAATCAGCTGTTGTTAAATTAATATGGGCAAGGATTCTAAGGTCATTCCCAAACAATGCAGAGTTCATTGTTCAGTGAGAAACCCTGTTTCACAAGTGAAAAAAAACATTCTCAGAAGGAGGTGTCCCAGAAATTTTGCCCTAAGGTCCAACTGTGCAATAGTTAAACCTCAAACTCTATATAATGAAGTTCATGACAGACTAATTAAAAAAAAATAAGGTACAAGTATGGCTGGAATGGAGAGGCTGCCATCAGAAAGCATCTTCTCACAAAGAAAAACATGGCAGCACAGTTTAGATTTACAAAGTTACATCTGAAGAAAATCACAAGACTCATGATGAGACAATGTCGTTTGAAGAGATTAGAACAACATGGAGATGTTTGGCCATAATTCAGTGTTACATGCAAGTATAAAAATAATAATGATAATAGGGGAGCAGAAACTTCAAATACAGAATATGAAGAAGAAGAAAATTACTAATCTAGATTAGGCTAGTCTGAACAGGTAGGTAACACTAAACATTCTGAAATCCTCGCTCTCTTTCTCTCTCTCTCTCTCTGTCTCTGTCTTTGTCTTCAGGATGCTGCATCATCGTCTTCTCCCCAAGAGGCAACAAAAGAAGAGAAATCAAAGCCAAGTGAGAATCCACAGGAAAAAAAGAAGTGGGCCATTCCTGTGAACATAACATCACCCTGTGATGATTTCTACAAACGCATCCCCAACCCAGCGTTTAAAGTGACTGCAGTTGTTTTCCTTCCTCTCTTTGTATACTTTGCACCTTCCTAAATGCGCTACTTTTTTCTCCAGCTCCTCGTGTAGTTTTTTTTCTCTGTGTTTATGTGGTGAATTACTTTGGCTTAGCGCCCACAGGCCTCTGATATGTTCCTCATTTCTTTTCTGCTTTAGTGGCCCTTTGAGCTGGATGTCTTCCAGAAACAGGCTATCCTGAGGCTGGAGGCTCATGAATCCGTGTTTGTAGCCGCACACACTTCAGCTGGCAAAACAGTGGTGGCTGAATATGCCATCGCTCTCTCACAGAAACACATGACGAGGTTTGTATTTATTGGCAAACATTAACTTTGGCACATATGAAAATGATGAATCTTATATCTGGCATTCAGGTTGTGTTGGTAAGGATTTTGGTGCACCTGCTATGGATAATGAAATCAGTCTTTTGAACATCGTCTTTGTGTTTCTATGTGTCAGTAACCATCTTTATTTATTTTTTTATTTTTTTGCATCATTTAACACTCAGCCACTGGATGGCACTAAAGTCAAAGATTTCCCACTTCCAATATGTGTTGAAATCTAGTTTTCTGGTCTATTTTTTTCTCAATTAGCAAACTAAATTTTTAACTAATTTATTTTTGACTTGTTACGTTAAAAGATTGAAGTGTTTTTATAGATCATCCGGTTTTCTTTTTAACTTTGAATCATGATTACTGGACCAATTTATTTGAACAGACCGTTTTTATTTTTGTTTTTTTTATTGTATGGCATTATTTTTATTTGGAAGCAGAATTGATAAATAAAGAGCTTGGAGCATGTTTTGACACTTGTTTTATATTTAAAAGATGTATTCACACCAAGCAGTTAGTAAGCTAAAAAAAATTCAGAAGTAGTGTCAAATATTTACACTTTTGCCTATTTTTTTCTTTTTATTTTTTTACAGGACCATCTACACATCCCCCATCAAGGCTCTGTCCAACCAGAAGTTTAGAGACTTCAAAAACACCTTTGGAGATGTGGGACTCCTGACAGGTGACGTCCAGCTCAGTCCTGAATCTTCCTGTCTCGTCATGACCACTGAGATCCTCAGGTACTTCATGTTACACACGAGTGTGACGTCTTCAACAAATACAAAGTCTAGATGTCTTTCTGCCGCTCTCGTCTCTCAGGTCTATGCTGTATAATGGCTCAGAGGTCATCAGAGACTTGGAGTGGGTGATCTTCGACGAGGTTCACTACATCAATGATGCTGAAGTGAGGAAACATTTGCATCTAGATAACAAAGTTTTTATTTTATTTTCTGAAATAATGTAAAATAACCAGTTGCCTCTTCTCTTTGCCGCATGTTTGATTTCCTCAGAGGGGAGTTGTATGGGAGGAGGTGCTGATTATGCTTCCTGATCACGTCAGTATCGTCCTTCTTAGCGCCACGGTGCCAAATGCTGTAGAGTTCAGCGAGTGGATTGGGTAAATTATGACAGAATGGCATCAGCTAAGACGTTTGATATTAAAGAGCTAAATGTTGAGTGGTAGTGGAGGCTGCAGTGGGGCTGGACAATTAATTGAATCTGACATTCAGTACCAGTAATCAATGTAATCTTGCTCTTTTCGGTAATTAAATTGATTTCTTCTCTTTGGAATATTCATTTATCGACCATATATATATAGTTAAATGATGTGTGCTTCTTTTCACTTATTTTAAAACCAAATGTATGCACTTTTTTATTTGAAAAATATTTCAGTTTTGATAATCGATTGTATTTGCAGCAATAACCTTGTCAGTGATCTATGAGGGTGAAACATAGAACATTACAAAAATAACCGCTCATTCGTTGTAATCAAAGTAAGGCAGCATGTTTAACTTTGATATGTTTTGAAATATTCTTAAAACTCCTGTTTTATGTTCTTTATCCCCAGTCGTATTAAGAAGAGGCACATTTATGTGATCAGTACAATGAAGAGGCCTGTGCCTTTGGAGCATTACCTTTACACTGGAAACAGCACCAAGACTCAGAAGGAAATGTTCCTGTTGGTGGACGCGGCAGGAAACTTCCTCACTAAAGGGTACAACCTTGCTGAGTGCAACTTGACCAATTTATTTATTTCCAAAGTTCTTTCTTAATAAATCCTGCTATGTTTCTTGTTAGGTACTATACTGCTGTTGATACTAAGAAGGAACGCACCAGCAAACATGCCCAGTCATTTGGTACAAAACAAACTAATCACAACACTTCAGCCAGTCAGGTATTTCCCTTCTGTCGCCTTCCTGCCTTTTGGTTTCCCCAGAGATGGATGTTATCTCATTTCTTCTCGAATTTTTACCCGCAGGACCGATCGGTGTGGCTCACCCTCTTACACTTCCTGTCCCAGCGGCAACAAACCCCGGTGGTTGCGTTCACCTTCTCTCGCACGCGCTGTGACGAGAACGCCCGCTCACTGGAATCCATGGATCTCACTACTTCAATTGAGAAAGCGGAGATTCACTCCTTCTTCCAGAAGAGTGTCAGTCGCCTCCGAGGAGGAGACCGGCAACTGCCTCAGGTAAACACAACCTGCTGGTTGTTTCAGGCCGCTTTCAGACCAGATGCACTTTACTTGACTGATTCTTCTTCTTTAACATGAAAAGTGAATGGAAGTTAACTTGTTAGCATCAGCATCATTAAGCTAAGCTTTAATACTATATAAGATAAGGCCTCCCTGTAAGTCAGAGGAACCTCACTAACCCATCACATAAAATGTGCTAATAATTCTAATATTTAATTATCTGTTGGCACAGTTACCCATTTGTGTCTCATTACATCAGTTGTTATTTGTATTACATACATCATAATGTGTAGTTATCGGCTGTTATTGTTAATTATTTCAAGCCTAGTTAGGGAGTAAGGGAGTACAAATGTACAATAACAGCAATGAACAAACAAAATAGCAAAATATTTTAGTTTAAGTTTAGTTTCGGTTGCTGATTGCATGTAAATCATGCAAGAATTGACTTCCCCAAATGTATTGTTTGTTACTTATTTGGATTATTGTTCATATTTAGGGAAGGATACAGAAATATAATATTCTTATTCATTCAGATATTACTCATGAGGGACCTGTTGAAGAGAGGGATCGCAGTCCATCACAGTGGGATCCTGCCCATCTTGAAGGAGGTCATTGAGATGCTCTTCTCACGAGGTCTCGTTAAGGTGAGTCAGAGCAAAGTTGAGCTAAGTTTTTTATTAGATTGTATTGATCACTTCATAAATATGTGCGAAAGACTCAGTTTTTTGGTTTTTTGCTGTGAACACACGTGTTTTAGTTGCATCGTTTCTCTTTTCATCTTCTCTTTGTATCCCAGGTGCTTTTTGCCACGGAGACATTTGCGATGGGAGTGAATATGCCCGCCAGGACGGTGGTTTTCGATAGCATCAGGAAACATGACGGCACCAGCTTTAGAAATCTCCTGCCTGGTTTGATGCTCTTTGTGTCTATTTTTCTTCTCTTTCATTTGTTATTTTTCTTTTGTCTGGGTGGATGAATTGGATTTAAGAAGAAGAGAAAAAAAAAACAATATTGTGAAAAAAAATCTTGTCCACCCTTCCTTTTAGGTGAATATATTCAGATGGCAGGCAGAGCCGGCAGGAGAGGTCTGGACGCCACAGGCACCGTGATCATATTGTGCAAGGCCGGCGTTCACGAGATGGCAGATCTGCATGTCATGATGCTGGTGAGGATTCTCCAGGTTTCCATGTGTCAAAACCCACTGCAGTGGTCTGACTGTTACAAAGCTGCCTCTTTGTTTCATACACCCTGTTACTCAGTTTCATATTAAGTCTCCTGGTCATCAGTTATAGATAAATAAAGCAGATTGCTGCTCGGCTGATTAATTCTGGCTGTGATCCGAAGACGGTGTCACATGCTGAGTTATTAATTTCACATTTAATTACACAGATGAGTGGACTACTTTAATGCAGTCTTCCTCTGTGCCAGTTTAGAAAGGAATGTGCTGGTTTCAGTGTGCTCTCCAGCTCAAATCATTTTTTATTCTGTCAAATTTATTACGATGAGAGTTTTAACTTCTTAAAAATCTAATAATAGGGCAGCTTCTACAGATTATGTAAAATTGGTTGCGTTTCCCGCAAAATTGATTGTCCACATAGTTTTGTGGTTATTGAGTTTGATTTTATTCATCAGTTTATTTGTATGAGAGTCAGATGATTAATATTCAGGCCTCTTCACACATCCTCATTTAGCCGCTCTGGAAATTCACACAGACTTAACAGAAGTGGCTCAGCGCTGCTTCAGTGTGTCATTACATTCAGCTTGCTGGCAGGAACGTCACTGGTAGGAGTGGTGCCTCATCTTTACACACACACACACAGAGCTGCTCTCCCCTTTGTTTCACCTACAGTACGTTGCTGCCTCCCAAGATAGAACAGAGGTGCAACGTAAATGTCCCAGCCGTTCGCCTCAGGGTCATTCACACATAAACGAAGGCAGAATATCGGTGAAAGAAATAGTCCCTCCTGTAAAATGTGGTTGTTGTTTTTTTCCCAGTGTAGGCTGATGTGACATTGGCTGTCATTGCCGTGTCTGTGTATGTATGTCGAATGTGTGTGTTTTAATTTACACACATGAAGCTGAGTGAAAGCATAAATTTACTTATTTATTTATTGTGTCTAAACAAATGAAGTTGTGTCCAACTGTCCACATCAATTAACAATGACCTGACTTTACAGAAAAAAATATTTTTGTCATGTATTGGTTTGTTGTTGTTGTTGTTTTCCTTAATGAGCAGCATAGTTTGCGGTCAGATATTGTCAATGCAATGTGTTAAAGTGCCATATTTTTTGCACTTATACTTGTGATGCGAGGACATGGCAGACAGTTCGTCGTCTTCACTTGTTCCTCACCTCAGTTTTGTGCATCAAACCCCTGGAGGTATCAACCTTAAAATAGCTCAATTTTATTTGTACGGCAACTGTCAAACAGGAATACAACCAAAAATGGCTTAGGAAAGTATGATATATATGTTGCCACATGATTTCAATTGTCAGACGCAGACCGAGCAGCGAAAGGACAGAGCTTACACATCTGTCCTTTCACATATCACACAAGATCAGCTTTGTTTTAAGTCTTGAAATAAAGCAAACTTTCTGAAGTTGGAAGAAATCACAGTCGTGAGAAATCAAAATGGGATAAGGTTTAGGAAATAGTCTGACTACTTCTTTCTGTCCTGACTGTGTCGTCTGTCTTGCTCAGGGCAAGCCTACCATCCTTCAGTCCCAATTCAGGCTGACCTACACTATGATCCTCAACCTGCTGCGAGTTGAAGCGCTCAGAGTGACTGACATGATGAGGAGGAGTTTCTCTGAAAGTCACAGAAACACTCAGGTAACTTCTGCAGATCACGGCTAGATATGAGTTGTCACTAAGATGAAAGTGTATAATTACCAGAAATTCCATTATGTAAGTTTTTCACTACACAATTATTATTACCTGAAGAATTCAGGATGATTTTATTGTCACATAATAAATAAATTCTATGTTTTTAATGTCATTTTTATGCACATGGAATTGGAGTTTGCCTGAAAAAAAAATTCATCTTGAAGATGAAATCAATGAAAAGAGTTCTGGGCTTTTTTGCAAGTTGAAGCATTTTATTCCTCATATACCATCATGACAGCCGAGTGTCTCCTCCTCCCGATGTAGGAACATGAGAAGAAGATCAGCCAGCTTAAGCAGGTGTTGTCCTCTCTCCCACCTCTGGACACAGAGGGCCAGCTGTCTGACTTGTTGCCTTACTACCACACTGTGACCGAGCTGCGAACCACCACAGAAGCCCTGCAGGTACACTCTTGCATGCTCCCGATCAGATTTGAACAGCTTTTATCATCTGCGTGTGTATTTGCTGTATTTTTGTTCCTTTTTTTCTTTACTCCTGTCTGAATTTCAGCAAGCCATCTTGGAGTCGGTGAACGGACTAAAAGCTCTGTCTGTGGGAAGAGTTGTGGTGGTGAACAATAAACAGCATCTCAACGCCTTGGCGGTGATCCTTCAGGTAGGATGTTGATGGCAGTTGTCTTTTAAACTAACTCTCACCGAACACTCTCGTGAAGATCTTGCAGCGTTGAAAATGAATTTAATTCTGAGGTTGTGAGGGCTGCATGGGCTGGTTTCTCCATCATTCACTCCTGATTCCACGTTACCTTACCTTCATCTCTGAACAGAAGGAAGAGGCCCAAGACATGTAGAAAACATAGAGAAACACTGCTTCCTGTTAAGAAACTGAGGTCCTTCCATGTTCCCTGTTTTTACACGTGTCTTTGACATCCCCCCCGTCTTCCCTCTGTCCCAGGTGTCCAATGACGCTGTGAATCGCACCTTTACAGCCCTTATTATCTGTGAGAAAGGCAACGAGGAATGGGAGGGAAAAGGCAACGACAACACTGCTTTCCCACACCTCTACAACACAGCTCTGTTCGTACCTGAAGGTAGGGTGACTGGCACATCTACACCATCTGACTAATATTTGATTTTATTTCTGTCTCCATATGTAGTTTTAATGCAAGAAGAAGAAAAGTGACTTTTTTTAACTTTCTTTTTTTTCTTACCAGGCCCTTGCAGTCACACAGTGCAGAAGTTAAAGCTCCAGGACATCTCAGCCATCACAGTAAAAACCCTCAAAGTGATTCCTGACAGAATCATCGATAATTACAGCAAGCGACAGCAGCCCCGATTCAAGTTTGTGAGCTTTTGTCTTTTATGTAGACAGGTTAATTGTTGCCTCTGTATTTGAACGTATTATTCCTTGTAGTGCCTGGCTTTGTTTAGTAATTCTGCTACTCCAACCTACCACTGCTTTTACTCTTTACTAATTTACACAAAACTGATGTTTATTTTTCTATGTTTTCCACTTTCTAGGTAATATTTAGACACCTTGCATCGTCATTGTTTAGTAATACCCCCCTTTTTTTTTGTAACTGTCCTAACTCGTAAATACTTCTCACATCAGAAAATGTGTTTTTATAACCATCTATAACGACTCTTTAAAGAAACTTAAGTTATAGAAGATTACTGCAACATCCTATCTATCTTCGGGGCTGAATAAAGAATTATTGATTTGAATTAAATCAAATTATAGTTGAACAAGGCTTTTGATTTCTCCAGGAATTCTTCACTTATTTCTCAGAGAGTTTTCGAGGTCAACGAGTCATCTGTTTGACCTCCACCATTTGTCAGTTGCGTTACAAACTCAGTGAATGACTACCTGAAAACATTTAGCTGTTTTCTTGCAGCCGCCTTCTGCTCTGTGTGTATCAATTATTTAAAATTTCAGACTGCAAGGCAAACTGCCAACAGGAGCCGAGGGCTGCTGATTGTTAAAGGGTGAATGAGTGAAAATGTTTATGAAGATACCAACTTCGCATCAAGGGACCTTTCCTAACAGAGACCTTGAACCAGCTATAATCCTGACAAGCTCATTTAAGATTAAGTGCCACGGCGGATGTTATCCAAGAGCTCAAACTTTTTCCGACCACTGCGTATAAAGTTTTTGCCTGTAGTGACGCTGTGGTGCGTGTGATGTTCATGTGATTCCGCTGTCCGGCAGGCGTTAACACAAAACGAAAGATGACATGTTTAAAAAAGCAGTGAAGGCCGTTGGGTTATTTATATCAGGCTATAAATAATGCCATAAATCTTTAGAATGATGCATAATTGATATAGCAAGCAAAACAGAGGTAGGAGAAACGGAGAGACATGACAACAAAGCTCCGAGCAGTCAGGTACAAAACAGCCATGTTTGTGTTCATGTTTGTGTCAGGATAAAACCTTTTTTTTTTTCCCCTCACCTTTCTCAAACACTTCTTCTTGTCTTTTAGGTTTGACCCTCCCGGCCAGGCCATCTCCACGGCAACACAGGAGCTGTTGCGATTGGCTGAGGCCAACCCCAATGGCATAACAACCCTCGACCCCGTAAACGACCTCCAGCTAAAGAGCGTTGACGTGGTAGAGGACTCCATGAGGCTCCGGGTGCTGCAAGACAGCCTCAAGACCTTCAACTGCATCCACTCGCCTACTTTTGCAGAGCAAGTGTGTGCTACGATGTTTTCATACATCAGCAGAGCCAAAGAAGACGCTCATTCGCTGCAAAGTCGCTCTTTGGTTATCTAAATTTTCGACATGTGCCACAAATACGAATCGGATGACTGTTTCACTTTGAGTGTTAGCTTAAATATTTATGCAGCTAATTAAAATCAAAGCTGAATTTAAGACATCATCTTGGAGTTGCTCCCCTTTTGCTGCCTCTTAATTCTTCCTTAATTCCTTCCTTTTCTCCATAATTTGTCCCTTAGTTTTTAGCGATAATGACATGAAACTTGGCCATGTGATGCCTGCTTTTGTGCTGTCCAACTTGCCTTTCTTAAGGGGATAAGACTCAACGATCTTAGCTGACATAAATATCCATGTGTATACATGGCTGCAGCTCATCATGGTCTCACAGGAACAGTGTGTCATTTGAGCCATCACAGCACAAGACACACACACACACACACACACACACTAAGTCAGTCAGTCCTACACCCTCTGCAAGATAACAAGCTTTTAACTTTCAGTATCACTGGCTCCTCTTATCACCATACATTCATAATCTCTCATGTCTTTATTGTGCTTGTTAGGAATCAATGGTTAATGGAGTGCACTTCAAAGTAGAATCTGTTCATGTATGACTCTTAACCATAATGTGTTTATATATAGAAATGATCAAGTGCTCGCAATGTGAAAACAATAGGCACCATTTTTCTCCCCATTAAAATGCGGGATTGCTTCTTTTTGTTGCTTCAAAAATCAGGCCTAGTGCTGCGGCGGTGCCGTTGCGTACTTAAGCGAAGTAAGCTTTATGTGTTTGCGTTTCAGTTTGCTCGTGTCAAAGAGAGGATGAGCGTGCAGGAGGAGCTGGACCAGCTGCTCTTCCTGGTGTCGGACCAGTCGCTGACTCTGCTGCCTGAATATCACCAGAGGATCAAGGTTTGGACCAGAATGTTTGAACCTTTGTCCCGGCATGGCATCAGTACATTTGGGCTAACGTCATGTCATTATCTGAGTGCGCCAGTTTGAAAAAAGGAACGGATTTAAGTGCGCGTGTCTGACACCACTTCGATAGGTGGTGACATTCCCCGCTTCAGCTTGTTGATATTGAGCCTTTTCCAGTTGACCTGTTACGTCACAATCCAAAATAATTGACAATTTGGCTCGCAGCAAATTAGTGCCATGTTGAGCAGTGAATTGCAGCTCTGCACATTTTATACGTGGTGTGTGTTTTAAATCCTTGTAAATCAGATGCTCACTATCACTTGTGATTTTCTGCTGTTTCTGCTACTTTCGGGTCAGACCCCAGGGACACAGAGACAAAGACAGTTTTGTTCTATGTGAACAGTATATCCCAGAGAAATTATGCATCTAACAATATAATCTGACTTTGAGAAATCAATTTAGTATGATTTCAGTCAGACTATTTGTATTTCTTTTAAATATTTTTTCAGGCTAGTTAGTTAAGCCAATTATTTAATTAGCTGAAGATTATATAATTAGATACATGATGTAATTAAATTTATTTTAAGAAAAACCTTTAGTCTTCTGCAAATTCTAAGATAGTAAATGGATTATCTGTCTTAGAAAGAGAGATTTGTGGAAGTTACAGGGACTTCTTAGTCACATCTTTTGCCTCCAGTATCAGTAGAATAATTGCATCCCCACCCCCTAAAAAGAAAAAGTAGAATCTTATCATTATGTTATGAATAGTTTACATTTGCATTTAAGCTCATCAGCAATATTCACCACTGTCATTTTAATATTTTGTTTTGATTTGCATTGAAAGGTTAAAATAAGAACTGTCTGCACTCCTGTTTCATTCTTCTTGCACTTCTTCATTCGACTGCAGCAAAAGTATTTAAAAGGCTCCCTCCAGAGATTTTAGAAATGTTTATATTTGATATTTTATCTGATTGTATTCTAAAAACCTGGAAATGTTTACCACAACATCCAGTTCAGAATTGGTTCTGAATCCTTCTCCTAACCAATCCCGTGATGGCTCCACAGAATATATCCCCCGGCATTCCAGTACTAATTTATGGTGCTTTGTTTTTTCCAAAATATTGTATCTGTAAAAAAAATTACCTATTTGAAAAAGAAATTTTATTTTTTTTTCTCCTAAAAGAGAGCATGCCTGAGCAAACACCTCCAGAGGTTCATTTATTTGCTGGTCCAAACACCTCCAGAGGTTCATTTATCTGCTGGTCACCCTCAGGTCCTGCAGTCCCTTCAGTACATTGACAGCAGTGGAGCGGTGCAGCTGAAAGGCCGGGTAGCTTGTCAGATCAGCAGCCACGAACTGCTGCTGACTGAGCTGCTGTTTGAGAACGTCCTGAGCCCGCTGGCGCCTGAGGAGAGCGCTGCCCTGCTGTCCTGCTTGGTCTTCACTCAGAACACGCAGGTGGAGCCGCACATTGCCAGCACGTTGCAGGAGGTGAGACTGATGGATGCTCTGTTGCTTGAATCTCACATGAAATGCAGATACTCACACAGATACTCAAGTGTTAAATTTAAAGCGCTTGACTGCTGCACATAGACACATTGCATCTCATCGTGCATATTTGACTCACAACATCCTGGAGAAAGGACAAGAAGACTCACCCCAGTTGCTCGCTTATTAAATCACTTCTGGGGTCTGTTTCTGTCAAATATGCCTTTGCTGTGTTAGTATGTGTGTTGAGTACTGTCCTGACATGAAAGAGCTTTATCAGTGCTTAAATTAATGATGACCTAAGTAGTAACTTCAAAAACCATCTGTCCTAGAAGAGCAGAAACACACTTTGTGAACCAGACTTCCTCTTTGTAAATGAGACAATCATCCTGTTAACACCCAGGGGCAAGTCTCTTGTACGACTTAGAGGTGTTTGTGTGATGGGTTTTACCCACTTCATGTCCCCCATCTTCCTGTCCGGTTTTGTTTTATTTTCTTTCTTTTTTTTTTTCAGGGCATCGATCGGGTGATGTCAGTTGCTCAGCGTATTGGAGAGCTGCAGCGGGACTGTGGGATACCCCAGACAGCTGAGGAATTTGTTGGCCAGCTCAAGTTTGGCCTGACTGAGGTGGTGTACTGCTGGGCCAGAGGAATGGTGAGGCTCTGACCAGTTCAATACCAATTACACATGACCACACATGAAGCTGAAAAAAAACATGAATGTTAAGACAATTGAGCAATTTTCTGTCTATGAAAGTCATTTTCGTCATGCATCGTGCTGAAATTCATCCTGTTTGCACAGATGACAGCACAGCGAGCCATATCATCTTTAAAGTACAGCTGTCCTGCGTTAGGTCTTAATTCACAGCTCACATGTCAAGTCAAGGCAGTGCTGAGCTCTATTTTGCTAAGCCAGCCATCAATCAAAAGACTACACCCTTAATTGTGAATAATTAAAGACACAGTCCCCTCACCTCCATCCCCCACTCCAACAGTTTTGTGGATGTAAAATCTTGCTATAGAGACTTTTTTTTAATAAAAAAACTAGGCTGTAAATTTGTTTATTTCCTCTGCAGACACTTAGTGGTTGGTCAAAGAATGGACGTTCTGCACTAATGGTTTGGCATCTGACTAACAAACCACATGTAGCCTCGTAACACACCCCAGTATGCAGTACATACTAGATAGTAGTGCTTTAGCAGGTTTCCTCCCACCATATAACGATCGACCTTCATTTAACTTTTTTTCCTACCTGTTTTAAGCACCGAACTACTTCCTGTAACTTTTGTTAAACTCAAACCCTCTCTTCCCATCTCTCCGCCCACTCACTGTTATCGAGGCGCGGGTAGAGCTGGCCGGTTCTTCATTTACTCGGGTTAATGAGCCCAGTCTTCCTACTGAATCACAAGTGCAACGTCTCCACTAACCCGGTTTATATGTTTACACGAGTCCTCTGGCTGCTAATGCTAATGAAATGGCGTGAATGAGAGCGAACTGCGGTGTTGTGGAAATACCGCATACTCGGCTCACCTGGCTTTCCAATTGCTGAAGCAAGTGAGTTAAAGACTTGCTGACTCAGCAGGTAGCACCAGCGAAAACACGGAGGACTGACGTGGTTTTCCTGAGCTTGACTCCAGTCATTGATTTAAGTGAATAATAAGATAACAACAGGAAATGACATTTTCCCAAAATTACCCATACTCTTCGACCATTTACACCATCGACATAATTCTAACGGATTCTGAAAGCTGAGAAGTGCAGCTTTGTGCTGATATACGGTACATTACGGTGTTTTTGACCTTTTGCACATTTTTGTGAACATTTTTAATGTTTTTTTGTAAGTATTTATATCGTTTCTCATATAGCTATTTGAAATATTATTTCTTTAGCTTTTGTTGTTATATTTATTTTTTATTGATGTCTTTATTTATAACCTTAGCACATCCCTAAATTGTTAATGTTGCATTTTGCGCAGTTGTTATTTGTGGTAAAATTTAAAATACAAAAAAAGAGGAAAGTAAATGCGGGGCTGGGGTTCACTGGCAGCTGGGCGGAACCCTGAATAGTTTACAGTATTTGAGGTACACTGTTGCATACTTCTTTTTTTTTTCCTAAAGTAGCACACAGTCTGGGTTGTTGTTTTTTTTTTTTTTATACATCTTTCAGGTTTTGTAGTATGTGTACTCTGTACTGTGGTAGTGTTTTTTGGAAAAACCAGTACATTACAATAATGAAGTATTTAATTTTAACAACAACCCTTGTCTGTGCTATAATAAAATTAAAACTTGATGCTATGGAAATTGGATGAAATTGTTTAATACACTGTAAAAGATATGTTTACTCTCTTCAGAGATGTAACACAACATGTTGTGTCCCTTCCTTTCTTTGTCCCTTCTCAGCCATTTGCTGAGATTGCCCAGCTGACAGACGTCCAGGAAGGAACGGTGGTTCGCTGCATCCAGCGCCTGGACGAGGTGCTGAAGGAGGTGCGACAGGCCGCCCGCATTGTGGGAGACTCCGTCCTGGGGAGCAAAATGGAGAGGGCCTCCCTGGCCATCCGCAGGGACATTGTCTTCACCGCCTCCCTGTACACCCACTGAGAGATGCATGGCAGGGAGGGAGGATGGGGATGCTGGTGAGCGTGACAACACGCTGGGACGCTTGCACTCAAGTGTTTCTTTATGTAAAAGGTGTAAGAAAGCTGGAGGTACTTCATGTGAGGGTGGTGGAGACGGTATGTGATGCATGTGCCTACCAAACATGTTTACATGAAAATTCTTGATCATAAAGAAAGGACTTTTTTTTTTTTTTTTTTTTTTAAGAAAAAAAAATCAACAGACCAAAGTACAGGTTTGGAGGAGTAGCATGAAGTCTGGACTGTAATTTAATGTACAGGAATAAAAACTGTATTTGAATTCTGCTGTGACTATTCTTCATTTAATAGCTTAAATATGCCAGACCCATTCAGTTCTGCTGCCCGTCTGACTTCCTGCTGCAAAATAAAATCTGTCAGGAAAAAAGAAAAGAAACGCAACACTCTTCAGAGAGTAAAACTGAGGTGAAAATGTGTCAGGCAGAGAAAGAAATCCGGATAATTCAGAAGATCCTCCTCAGTAGCGTTATAATGGGATGTTCCAGCCGAATGCCTCTGCATTTTCAAAGTCCGGGCTGTCGCTTTAAGACAACGATAGCTTTGTGTCTCATTAATTCAATGTACAGCGACGCGTAAGTGGAGAAACCTTATTAGACTACCAGCCGCACAGACAGGAGAGGAGGGAGGACTGGCTGAGCTGGCTGTAAAAGCAAAAACACCTCAAGTTAATACTAATTGTAGGACGTGGGTGTCTTTTAAGATGAAAACGTCCTGAGGATGGGTTGCCCATGTTTGGAATAAAAGTGTGAATCATCGAAAGGAGCGCTTATCGCCAGCTGCTGGAGTACAAACAGCACCGATCAAAAGGAGGCGGACAGAGGATCGGGAGGCATGTCGTCCGAAAAACACGGTGAGTCGTTTCAATTGCGTGATTCAGACACGAGCTAAATGATTTCCTTGGTTAATTTCAGAGGTTATTCTGCTTGTCAGCTGCTCTTTATTCTCTCCCGATCTGCTCTCCATCCGCTGTTTCTAGAGGAAGATGCGCCGTGTGGGTGCAGCTTGATGGGGAGAAAATCACCGCAGGGTCTCGTAAAGGTGTCCGTGGACAGTTAAAAGTGACTTTATTATGATTGTATTGCTATCTCTGGTTAGTCATTTAGTTAAGGTGTTTTTCATTTTCAAACATTTGCTTAGAAACTGCGAGTTTTGTCTCCAGTTTCATAGACTCCCAATGTGTCTCATTATGATCATTACGCACAGGCCTACGTACATCTCTGCTGACTTATTTGATGTGGGTGTCCTTTGCGCGTCCCCCTACTTGCGCGTGCCTTTATATTACATCGGGGGTGAAAAAAAGTCTCATCCTTCCCCATAATCTGAGGATGTTGAAACTATTGATGGAGCTGAAACCTGAATGAGCACTACGTAAATGTGAATAAGATACAGCTGCTGCTTTATCTGTACTGAGAAGGCCTGGACCTCTGTCTGATCACATCTGTGGGGCTCAAATCAAATCAAATAAAGGATGAAAATATATATGCTGATGCTTAAAAAAAAAAAAAAAAAAGATACATCACTCCTATGAAAAGAGGCATGTTAGTATGAGACGCACCTCCATCACCGTTTCAAATACCTAGTCAACATTTGGATGTGGAGCTCCATCTGAGATTGAACACAGACGCAAACACACTTAGATATATAAGATGAGCCCCATATGAGATTGTCCACTCATACCATGTTTGCCACATGTGAAATAGCTATATTAAGGTCTAGCGCCAACAATCCAACTTCAAGGTTGGAATCAAGGCAATAGTAAGAAAATTTGCAGTTCCTCGCTTGACCACTGGAGGCAGACTCCAAAAGTGAGACTTGATAATATTTTTTGTATAGCTTTATTTAAGATCAATTACAACTGTACGGGGTGTGTATTTGTGTTTTGTTTTTGGACAATATGACTTATTGTGCTGTTAACTGTACTAAGAGAAGGATGTGATTGGTTTTTGGTTGGCCTCGACAGGTTTAGAGGCAAAGCAAAGCAGGCACAACCCTCTATTTTCACTCCCGTTCAAAGGCTGCTGTGCATGGCTAACCAGAGAACACCAGCCGGACTGTTTCTAGCTCAACTGATTTTACTCCGTTTAGCAAGTTTCACCTCAGGGTCTAGCCTCATGACTGTCAGACCAACCGAGAGATGGTCCTAATAGAGCTCCTTGTCTCAGCTATGGCTGCACTTGTTGAATATTCTTGCAGTAGCAATGTATGAAATGAAGATGATTAGACAGACTTGAATATTAAGTCATATTAAGTAGCTTCATACTTTTTCGAAAAACCAGCCCTTTTGCAACAAGTTGCAATGCAGTACGAGGACAAAGAGGCTTCAGAAACACTTCAGAAAACCTAAGGGGGATGTCATAGGAGTTTGTCCAGTCCTTCTTATACACTTTATGGCTCAGGTATAAGGATAATGAACGAACATGGGGTCAAAATGGGTACGTTATCTGGGTCCTACATAAGGGACATGGGGCCAATTTGGAACCAGCAAATTCTGTATGAACATAGCTTGTGTACTTGCGGTTGACAAAATATTCACTATCCTGGTCTTTAACATGCAACTTACTGTGAGTAGTGTTTTCTTGTTTTTAAAATGAAAAAGAAGGGGTTTTTTTGCAAACATTCTTTGACATTGTTTATTTTGGTGCTGGAGATGATAAATGTAGACCAACAGTCTTTTCTTTCTGACATTCCAGCAATCTACAAGAGTGGAGACAGGGGTCCTAAAACTGGCTGCTATGAGTGGAAATGTAGAAACATGATTGAAAGGGAAACTTTTGTACTGTGCTGAATCTCTGCGCCGTGTAGACTAAAGCATGTCACGGAAAACCTCAGGAGATTGTGCCAATGTTTGAAAAAAATATCGTAATATAGGCTACCTCCTTTAAGCAGTGTCTTTAATCATACATCACACTGATTCTTGTTAAAAAAAAAAATTGAACAATCAAGAGTGTAGCTGCTGCTCTTCTAGAGATAAACTGTAATTAGGTGTTGCATGTCCAACAGGGGTTAATTTTAATTACATGTATACCCCGAAAATATTAGTCTTATTGGAAACCAGTGCCATTGTTGATTTAAAGGGATAGCTGATCATCAATGAAATGAAGTATAATAAACAGCATGCAGAAGAAAATAAACTTCTGAACGTAAAGAAAATAATGCAGATTTAGCCGTTTTAGATGAATTTTAGTGTAAAGTTAAAACAAACTGAAACTTGATAGACTAAACATATATAGAATTTTTATCTGAAATATACAGCATCAAATAATTTAGTGTTTACATAATAAGAGAAACATATGATATCATATTTACGATGATGGAAAAGTGATGTGCGTTCTTGTGTCTGAGAAAAAGTGAGTGAATAAATTTAGATCATCAGTTTTTCATGTGTTTTATGTCATTTATCCTGCTGTGGCTTCCTGCGCTATTTCATGAGACTCAAACCTTTTACAAGATTATCTTTTATGAATTATTTGCAGAAGATGCATGCTTCTTACCAAATGTTATTGATTGATGTTGACGGAGTGTCTCATGTTACTTGTTTTCAGTCAGGATTACATGAAAACTCTTTCACTCTCTTGAAGGTTTTGAATTTTGATAAATGTTTTTCTAATCAAGATTAAACATCTCACAGCTCTCTCTGTCAGATATACGTGTACATATATA
>JBAMYA010000003.1:1547906-1568761 GCA_037176975.1 Arrhamphus sclerolepis
CTGGAGCCTCTACTGCCATAACATTAAACGATAAAATAAACAAATACAAAAAAAAACTTAATAGAACTGAACAAAACATACACAGTTTGTTTTTTCATTAGATTAAATAACATCCTCCCCCTTTATAGAGGGTATGCTTACGTAGCTTTTCCTCTAGGCCACGCCCCTCTCAGTCGGACTGAGTGGCAAAACAAACCTCACTAAAGATGGTGGACTGTAGTAAACACAGCGACCGGGAAAACTGGGGAATATGACATGGAATTAAGGACAATTGTTCCGTACGAGTTGCGAAAGAACAAGTGATCTACGAACATTGACATGTGGCCAGAAATCGCGTATCTTGACATTTATATACGTGTGAAACGCCTGAAAATTACAGTTAAATTACTGACTACTCCTTGTGAACCGTTAGGTATGTTTCTCCGATTCAAATGAACCGTTTGACACGTTTTACAGGTGTTATGTTTTACATTGTTCTAAAGCAGGCTTACAGTGCTTTTTGGCGTTATCGTGGCTATTTCTCTACATTGTCTCATGTTTAAGGTTGGAAAGACATGAGCATATAGACTGGCTTGACAGTTATGTTAAAACTATTTAAATAGTTTTCAATGAAGATTTTGCAGAATATCACGTTTGTCTGTCTTGCTTTACAGTGTTCATCCAAGCATTACAGGATACCATGCGCAGCTTTTTTCCTTTTGAAAAAAAAAAGACAGTGAAGATAAGAAGATAGTTCCGACTGCTTTTGAAGCCTGTTTGTACAGGCTTTGCACATCCGCTCTTCCCCAATTTTTGATACTGATCTTAAGTTTAGGTGGTGTTTAAGCTGACGCCGCCGCTTAGCTTCGTCTTTCCATAGACATATATATGTATATTATGTCTATACGTCTTTCTGCTACTCAGTGGGACGTAACCGAAGCGACTTCCGCTGCTGTGACGTCACGGACATTTCCTCCATCGTGGTGGGTGCAGGGTGGGTGACGTTGGTCACGTGATCACGCCCGTTGGTCATGTGACTGACCATATAAACAGTAAGAACTTGTTTCAGGTCTCAACCTCTACATATGTTTCAATATTGAGGAGCAGAGCAGAGTGTTTCGGTTTTTAGTTTTTTTTTTAGTTTCCTGTTTTAGTCGCTCTGGTTCGACAATCGGCTCCACTTTAGTGAGATAATTTTGTATGGGAGTGAAGAAGAAAGTTTCAAAGGGAAGACCTAGCATGGAATCTGGAAGCCGGATGGTCTCACTGTCCTTGCTGCTCTGCGCGGTGCTGTCACCGTGTTTCTGTGTCAGCAGCTCTGCACAGGTACGGGAGATCGTTATTACCTCCAGATATCGTGTTATAAACATCATAGACTGTGCGTAGAGGACCGATGAAAGTCGAGGATGTTTATGAAATTGAAGAAGCGATTCCGATTGATTTCAGGAAGTTTTGAAGAACTTCATGTAACATTTATGAGCTCATCTGACTGCACAGCCGTTTATAGGACCTTAAAACATTGGGTACTTGAAGTAATATGAAACGTGAGACCCTGATCACCAAATCTGAGGCTTAAGCTCCAGGAAACCCCCAAAACCAGTTTCTGATGAATCGTGGAGATAGATTAGTATTGTCTTGGCAGGTATTGCTGCAAACCACACCTGGGTTTGTTTTCAGATGATAAGCCTGTTTTCTTTCTCAGCTTTCTTATCACTTCTCTTAGTTATCTGCTCTTTGTTTTTCAGATTGACCCTCTGGTGTATGAGGAGCAGCTGCTGTGGGTGAGTGGAACCCAGGGACATGTGGACACCTACAGGATCCCACTACTGAGCTTCACCCCTAAAGGAAGCCTGCTGGCTTTTGCCGAGGGGAGGAAGACCTCATCAGGAGACAGTGGAGCAAAGTTTCTAGCAATGCGGCGGTCCACCAACAAAGGCAAGACCACCCTTCACATATGACAGATGAAAACACACACACTGGCTATACATATACATACAGATAAAATTGTCATCTAACTTACTGTAAGATATTTAATATTAAAGCATTTTCCACCAATCTATTATGTATACCTGCTACATCCTTTTTAGGGTGATTAGGATTAGAATGGAGAAATGTCCATAACATGGCTAAAAATATATACAAATGAAACAGTGCTATGACAGTACAATCAGATAATTTTTATTCTATTTTATCACAAAAAAAAGTCATACCATCAAAAGAAGGGGTACAATCTTTTGTAAATCTCTGTCTCTCTCACATTTAGTGTTGCGATGTGTTGCTCAAATAAAATGACTGTTAGGCTGTACAAACAGAAGCAACTACTGGTAAAAAGGTTTCTTCTGCTTTGTGAATCAGATTTCGATTTGAGTGGTCTGCTTTGTTATTGGCCAACTGGTGTTCTGTCAAGCATCCTTCCATACCTTGTATAACTCGGACTATTGAATTTTGAATCTATCATGCAGTGCAAAAAAAAAAAAAATAGACCATAAAATCTGAGGCCAGTTCAAATGACCATCTGGAAATGCTGCATTTTCCATGTAGCTCATCTCCATCTCCTCCTTTTCGTCTCTCTCAAGGAAACACCTGGTCCGCAACCAGCTTCTTAGTGGATGATGGGATTCACCCCGATGGCCTGAACCTGGGCTCTGTCGTGGTGGACCAGGAAACGGGCTCCGTGATTCTGATCTACACCATTTGCTTCCACCTTTCCCAATGCAGCCCAACCAGCACCATGATGGTGGAAAGCAGGGACGACGGCCTCAGCTGGAGCCAACCCAGAAACCTCTCTATCGAGCTCGGAGTTAAGGCCTTTGCTCCTGGTCCGGGCTTTGGCATCCAGGTAGGAAAATGATTTTATATTTAAGTGGGAGACACCATAGCTGCACTTCACTTGCTGTAAATTTAGTTTAATTCTAAGCTGAATGACCTTTGAACTGCAGCGTTCTTGTGACAGTCATGAGAAACTATCAGGTTACTCATTCACATCATTTGCAACTTGTTAAACTGAGATTTTCAAGGGCAATTTCTGTGTGGTTTGAGAGTGATACTGCTCCTTAATGAGAGGTTATGAACATCCTTTGCTTTTATGGTTCTGTAAGTTTGTTATGTGGATCTAATGAGCAAAGAAAGTAATCTGTTTTAACTATTTTTTTTCTTTAACTTCACAATAAAAGATAGATGCATTTTACTCCTTGGATGTATTTAAACTGATATTTTCTTATATGTATTATACTGTATCTTATATATATTATACTGTATACCTTTCTCTGTGCATCCAATAACCCCATCTGACAGAGCCCCTCATGAGCCCAGCTTAGTATAGTCTCTGGAACTGGATTGATAGACCTACCCAAAGAGACTAAATAAACTTCCTAACTCCATAATGTTCCTATTTGTGACTTGTACATTTGTATAATAGACTCATTTGTTAGTATATTAGACTTTCTGAATCATGTATTGTGATGAATATTATAATCATTCAATTAGGTCAAACGGTGGTACGTATTATATAACACTGCACCAGTTCACGAGATACGTTACAGCTGAAAATTCTTTTATGGTTAATGCAACACCTTTCGTCACCTTTTTTTCACCCCAATACATCTTTATCGTTTGGTCACAGGATACTACATAATACAATTTTGCCAAATCACCAATTGTATTTATATATTCTTTACTTACTAATTTATAACTGAACACAAGTTTAAGAAGAATAGATGAGAACGGATTCAGGATAGAATCAAAACTTGCTATTTTTATTTAAAAACAAAACAAAACATTATTCTAAATTTAGCCATGAAAGTTGTTTTTTTTTGTTGTTGTTTTTTTTTTAATTTCATGGTCACACCATCCACATATATTTCAGTTGTCGTTTTTGTGCAGTGTGTTCACTCTTTCCTCATTATTTTACATTTTAAATTCAACTTGTATTTTCTTTTTAAATGATCTATTTCAGTTGCACAAACTGGAGAATAAGCTGCGGTTTATTAATTAGTGTTTTTAATATTCCAAAGACGTGACTGACTTTGGTTGTGAATTACAGGGACATATCTTGATTTGACCTGAGTATTTTGAATAATTTGATTGTTGTTTCTCGCTTTTTTAATAAATTGTCCTCATGGGAAAAACCTTAGAATTAAAGGAGTGTATACTTTGGACCAACACAGTTAAAATAAATTGACAAAGTATACAGAATTTTTGCAAATCCATACAAAAAGTGTGCACTGTATTTTGCAGTCCCATGATTGGTTATTAATTATGAAAGATATTAAAAATTATGTTATAGGACTTTGATATTATTTGTAATAACTATAAGTATGAATCCTCCAGTCTCATGTAAGTTTTAAACAGCTGATTTAATATGTTTTGCTTCACTAAAACCTGGTTGAGTGACTCGTTGATAGTTAACAGGGTTAAATTTGGTGTACGAAAAGCATTGACAGTTATTGGCTGTGTCTGGTCAGATAAAAAACACATGTTCTTTGAGTACATTGTATACCTGGTAAGAAGAGGACAAGCTGACTGTCTGGGGATGACTGTATCAGCAGCATTTTTGTGTCCTTCTCCAGAGAGCAGAGGGCCACGTGAGCTGGAAATACCCTTTCATTGTTTGGATGAGCTGGACTTTCTTTTGACAAATACCTCATCAGTTCCTTCTATCTGCACCCTCCTGGCTGATAAAAGCAGAGCTTAACTTGTATGATAAACCTCTCTGTCTCACTCCTCTTTACTCCAGGTGACTTTTAAGAATTTGGGCATCACTCGTGAAAAATGCAGGACCGATTTATGGATTGCGATTAGGAAGAGGGACAAGACGAAATGGCATAAAGCAGAGTAATGAAAATAAGCTCGTGAGCTATTGCTACACTTTCTGTATGAACAGAAAGAAGAACCTGATGGGGCTGTTAGCTGCATGACATTTTTCGCTTCCTTCATTTTATTTCTACATAACCAACCACGTAACAATCGTCAAGAAGACAAAAGAGGAGACAAAGCAGCACATAATGCAAACCAATGAACTCATTTAATTACCTTCCCATTAACACTGTGTGCACAATTATTAGGCAAGTGGGTATTTTGACCATATTGTCATTTTTAGGCATATTTTCTAACTCCAAGCTGGATAAACTTGAATGCTTAGTGGATTTAAGCATAGTAGGTCATGTGTATCTGTGTAATGAGGGAGGGTGTGGCCTAAGGAGGTCAACACCCTATATCAAGGTGTGCACAAGTATTAGGTAGCTTTTTTCTTTCAAGTCAAGTCAAATTTTATTTCTATAGCACATTTAAAAACAACCATTCTTGACCAAAGTGTTTTACAGGCAAAACATCAAACAATAATAAAAGTATGTACATGATACATAACCAAGTAAATACAATAAATTAACAAGATGTTATCATTCAGCTCGAACTGAAGGCTAATGAAAAAAGACGGGTCTTGAGTATAGACTTGAGCGTTGCATGCATTTTGGCAGTTCTTATTTGTAGAGGTAATCTGTTCCATAGAACAGGACTGGCAACTGAAAAAGCCCAGTCACCTCTTTTAAACTAGATCTGGGAACATCTAGAACCATCTGGCTGGAAGGCCTCAGCACTCTGACAGGTGCATGAACATGAATAAGATCATGTAGATACTGTGGTGCTAATCCATTTATAACCTTAAAAACAATCAGTTCGATCTTAAAATCCATCTTAAAATGAACAGGAAGCCAGTGGAGTGATGCCAGTACTGGAATGATGTGCTCCCATTTTCTGGTTCCAGTCAGGACCCGAGCAGCTACATTCTGCACCAACTGCAGCCGACTAAGAGATGCCTGATCTAAACCAATAAATAAAGAATTACAATTATCAAGTCATGAGGTAATAAAAACATGAATGAGTTGCTCAAAATATATCTGTGGCAGGTATGGCTTCACTTTGGCCAACAGTCTCAACTGGAAGAGGCCGTTTTTCACAACAGAATTAATTTGTTTGTCAAGTTTAAATGAGCCATCAAGGATTACACCCAGATTCCAAGCAGATTGACGAGTAAATGGTTCCAGGCCAGGAGAGATTGCACAGTCCCATTACTGATCAGCATTGCCAAACACGATTATTTGTTTTTGATTCTTTGTAGGAAATTCATATCCAACCAATTCTTTAACTCACTTATACAGTTTAACAATGTCTGAAGTGATTCTGAATTATTAGACTTGATGGGCAGATAGATTTGAATATCATCTGCAAAGCCGTGAAAGGACAGATTGTATTTCCTAAGGATGAAAGGGTAACATGTATAAAGAAAACAGTAATGGGCCCAAAATGGAACCATGAGGAACCCCACAAGATAGAGGTACCACAGAAGATGAAGGCCCACCAACCTGAACAGGCAAAATGGGCCAAAAAAGAGATTTAACTGACTCTGAGTCAAAAGTCAAAAATTACCAAAAGTCTCTCAGAGGGATGCAGCACTCTTGAAAGACATTGGGACGTGATCACAGAACCATCAAACGTTTTGTTGGAAATAGTCAAGAGGGTCGCAAGAAATGTTTTGAGAAGAAAAAAACGCAAATTAACAAGCATGAAGCTACCAGGAACCCATCATCTTCCAGTTCTGTCATATTCCAGAACTGCACCTACCTGGAGTACCAAGAAGTACAAGATGTTCAGTGCTCACAGACATGGCCATGGTAAGGAAGACTGAAACCCGACCACCACTGAACAAGAGAGTGACTCTTGGCAGACCAGATGGTTGGGCACGTGGCTGGATCAGAGCTCCACTTCAAGGCAGATGCCAGCAAGGTGGAGGTGGGGTACTGGTATGGGCTGGTATTATTAAAGATGAGCTGGTTGGACCTTTTCGGGTTGAAGATGGGCTCAAACTCAACTCCCAAGCCTACTGCCATTTTATAGAAGACACTTTCTTTAAGCGGTGGTCAGGAATAAGTCTGCATCTTTCAAAAAGACAATGATTTTTATGCAGGACAATGCTCCATCACACACATCCAAGTACTCCTCTGCATGGCTAGCCAGTAAAGGTGTTAAAGATGAAAAACCTATGACACGACTCCCTTCTTCACCTGACCTGAACCCAATTGAGAACTTGTGGGCAATTCTTAAACGGGAGATTTTCAGTAAAGGAAAACAGTACATCTGTCTGAACAGTGTCTGAGAGGCTGTGGTTGCTGCTGCACGAAAAGTTGATCGCCAACAGATCAAGAAACTGACAAACTCCATGAATGCAAGGCTTATCACTGTGGGTGACTATATTGGTCACTGATTTTTTTTTTTTTTTAAATGCCAGAAATGTTTATTGGAAAGTTTTGAGTTGTTTGTTGATAATTCTCACTTGAACAGATGAAAATTTAAAAAAGTGAGATGGGAAAATGTGTGTTTTTCATTCAGCTGCATAATAATTGTGCACAGTAATGGTTGCCCAATAATTGTGCACATATGGATATTCTCCTAAGAAAGCTATTTGATGTTTATTAACATTTTGGATTAACTGAGAGCACTGTAGTTGGTGATTGATAAAACAATCCTCAAAAATAAGACTTGGCTAATAATTGTGCACACAGTGTAGAAGAGGTTTATATGTGTGTGTGTAAATTGTATAATCTTGGCTCTTGATGCACATTTTGACTTTAAATGTATTAAGGGGGCATCTCGCATACTTCAGCTTTTTGTACCTTTGGCACTTCAGAAACGCTACGACCCAGCAAAGGGAAGGTTGGTAGTATGTGGTCATGGAACCCTGGAAGGGGACGGCGTTTTTTGCATCCTGAGCGATGACCATGGACGTCACTGGTACAACGGTGCGGCGCTGAAGAGCATCCCTTACAACCAAAAGAAGAGTCCCAACGACTTCAACCCTGACGAGTGTCAGGTATGTTCGCTGTTGTTTGATGGTCCGTCAGACTGCAGGGGTGTAACAACAACATCAGACATTACAGGCTAAGAGGAACATTTCAAATTCAATTTTATAATGTTTGTGGTCTTCTATAGCCTTAAATATGAGAACAGAACTAATTCATGGTTTATTAGTGACTTTAAAAAAGCCTTAAAATGTCTTCAGAGTTACATGATTAATTGCTTGTCAGTGATTTGTAATAGAAAAAGCAAAACCAGTCACAGAAGAAACAAAACAATGGCCGAATAGGTGGCCATTTTCAGCAGCTCTTTGTTTGAACAAGCAACGCATCATATTCCAATAAAACTTTCAAACAGGTCCACTTCCTTATACTGGTTAGAGATGGAACAGATGCAACAGAACCTGATGTGAAGCTGTTATTTACACTGACTGAACAGTGTAAGTAACAGCAGTTTTCTTTCTTTTTTTTCACATTTCTTTTCATTTAAAGAGGCTGAGAGTCCAGAATAAAAACCCCCGTACAAAAGTTTTAGTATTTGCCTTTAGTCATAGTTGTGCACGAGCACATCTCTCTAACGTCACAAATCAGTCATTTACTGAAGACTGTCATTTTCGGTGATCAGTGGTCATGAAAGCTGTTTGTTGCCCTCTGCTGGCTGTTTGTATGTGCGTCTCCACATGATACCTGTCATTAACTGTTACCAGGTCAGAATCGGACAATGTTCTCATCAAACCCAGATAAATGAAAGGACAGTTAGTAGCACTAAAGCAGTCAGACGGACACATAAATCTAAAAGGATCCATGTTTGCAGTGCATGGATGTATGTGGATGTGCTCTTCTGTATAAATAATGCAGCTTTTTTTGTCTGTTTGTTTTTTATCTGTAGAGTCCTCTGCTGTGCTGTCATGGTCTCAAAACTAATTAAATTCCTATAAGTGTCTTGAATAATACCACATAATTAGTCTGACATGTTTAAAATCACAGATTCCCTTTCCTTCTCTTTCTTATTTGAAGCCAGTTGAAATGACAGATGGCAGCATAGTGATCAATGTACGGAACCAGAACAACTACCACTGCCGGTGTCGCATTGTGGTGCGCAGCCGTGACGGAGGGATGTCTCTCCCCATAGACGACTTGTATTTTGACACAACACTGGTGGATCCAGCCGTAGCAGCGGGAGTGCTGCAAAAAGATGGAGTTATGTATTTTACCAACCCATCCAATGACCAACACAGTAAGAAGTGCTCACATTTTCCTTTCTACACTTTGTCAAAAAAAGTAGCAGTTGTTTTTTAACTTTTCTGGATATCAGATTTGTAGACTTTATCATTGAGATGCGACATCCACATTAATTGGACATGCAACAGATTTAAGTTGGACTGAAAATGATTTATTCTTTGCCAAATGCATGAATGAATGAGCAAATGACTTTGCTTTATCCTCCTCAGGAGTGAATCTGACATTAAGATGGTCACTGACAGATGGCTTATCTTGGGAAAACAAGGCTGTCCAGATATGGGCGGGACCAAGTGGCTACTCCTCCATGACATCGCTGGACAGTGGCTCTGTAGAAGACAAGAAATACATCTTTGTCATCTATGAAAAGGGCCACAAAAATTATGATGAGACCATCTCATTTGTAAAGATCCACCTGTATGGTGGCCGGTAGAGCGCATGAGCAGGAAGGGAGGAGGAGTCAGGTAGGACCTTTATCTGAACAGACTTAATCTTGTTTTAGCCAGGCTCATGTTAGGATTGTCGTCAAATCCAAACCTGGAAGAGACACAGGACACAGGAGGATGTTATTTACTCCAACAATTGTCTCAGGGGAAAAAAGAGATGTTTTGAAACATCCTCTTTTTTTTTTATAATGGGGAAAAAAGAGACTTGGCACCATCAGCATCCAGCTGTTTATGTTCAGCCTGTGATTCATCAATCTAAAACTTTTTTTTTTTTTTTTTTACCAATTTTATTTTTAAGTTTTATTTTCTTTCCTCTGCGATGGACTGGTGATCTGTCCAGGGTGTACCCCTGCCTTTTGCCTGGAGAGAGCTGAGATAGGCTCCAGCAGACCCCTGTGACCCTGCACAGGAAATAGCAGATATAGATAATAGATGGATTTTCTTTCCTCTCTGTAAGTGTTTGAATTATGTAAATTTATTAGACAATGTCAATATTTTATTAGATTCCTCACCTAAGAGAGTAAACATGACCAAACAGAAGATACTGGGAAAAATAAGTTAAATGATTATTTTGTCATATCAAGCACACTCTTTGTCCTTAAAGTTTCTTGTTTTTAGGCATGTATTAGTAAATTGAAGGAAGTCTTTGATAAGTGGCTTGATGAATATAATTTTAGAATGTTTTCTGCAACTTTTCATGAAGTACTTAGCCTTGCATGTAAGTAAAATAGAAATAGATAGTTGGATAGATAAATACAGGAATCACAGATTGTACAGCAAAAATAAATAAATGTTGCCTTTAATACTGAGTTTGTAAAAAAAAACAGCAGAACAGAATCATCTCATCTCATGTAGGATGGTCCACTGTTCCCGGTGCTAAGGGATTATAAAGTATCTACAAAAGCTACTTAGAGGATTCAAACACCTCCGGTAATGGCTACCCTTGATACTTAACCCCTTAAACCCAGACCATTCTCAGGGTCCTGCTTGAAAATCGTACGTCCCCTTTAATGGGGACTCATTCTTAGAGACAAACACAGTCATTATTTTTATTTTATTTTATGTATTTACTTTTTAGGGTATTTTGTTGCAAATATGCTCAACTACTAAAACTGGGATTTTTTTATGAAAGAGTACATGTCTTTGTGATTTGGAAAATAAGTGATGGAGACACACAGATGACTTCATGGTCATTTACTGAAGATTTAAACAGTTAGTTCTAAGTTATGAATGTCAGTTTTGAATCATTACCTGGTCCTGTACCACGTCTACTGTGCTTGGTCAAAGCCTGCTTCGGTGTGTGGAAACCATGAAGTTCACGTGCGTCCAGTGGATCTCAGCAGTGGAAATGACGTCAGTTTTGATCTTACCGTGTTTGATTCTCAAAGTGGGATAGAAAAATATATATATGTATATATATATATATATAACATCCTCCATGTTTGGTGTGTTGATGTGCTTTAGAACATCACCAGCATCAGCTGAAGAGACTCAGTCTTAGAAGACTGGACCTCAGTGCTGTGCAGACTCAAACTAGGAGTCTGTTTCAGTCGTGGCAGAAAGTATATCATAAATACAAACCTTTCGTCTCTGTGCACTCTCTTTATTGAAGGTTAAGATTTCTGTTCCTGCTAGCTGTTTTTTTTTTTGAGTGGCACATTTTAGAAACTTGTGCACAGACAGCTCTGTCTACAGAAAAGGAAAGTGAAAATCCCTCTCTTGGAGAAACAACTTTGCACAGATATGAACCACTTTTGCGAAAATCATATTTATTAATTGAATGTGTGATATATTTGGGGTTTTGTAAAATTGAAATTTCTGTTAAATAGCCTTCTTTGAAATTGTTCAGAGGCCCATCTCTATAATTATAATGTTTATTTTTTTTTTCTCTTTATAATTATCGTGCTATGAATTCATGCTGATTGAAATTTGTTCTGCTGTTTTAAATCTGAACACCATTTTTAATATCCTGGACTGATAGAAAAGTGCTTCTTGAAAAACAAAAACATTGATCCATGAATACACAGTGTCAAATCGTTAGTTTCTGCTCACATGGTGTGGGAAATTACTATTTTATGTATTTTCTGTATTGAAAGGGTTTGCCTTGGTCAAAACTGCTCTGATATATAACTTTTATGTCACTTTACCTTAGTCAGTATCTAGCATGTCTATGAATTTTGATTTTCCTTCAAGGAAGAACTTCTTTTTTTTCCCCTCAAGTCTTTACTTTATGTTGTTCTTGGACTTCCTTCCTTCAAAAATCATTGTGCTGATTATTCTGAAAGAGTGTGTTTATATTGTTTAAGAAATTAGGTCGAGAATTGTACAATATTCACATATCCACTGTAGAAATGTATCACAACATTCAAAAACAGAGGATGGGCTTCAGCAGACTTTAGTGACTGAATATGAAGATGGATGGATGGACAGACGCACAGGTGGATGGATGGTTAACAACAAATGGTTGTACTACAAAGGTATAACAGACTTAATTTTACACATTACATTTTCAGTTTTGGCTTCACTTGTATGAAATTGAGAACGGCATGGTATTTTATGTCATATGCTATATAATAATAATAACTGAAAGGGGTGTACTTTATTTTTCCCAAGACAAGAGATTGTCCTAGACAACAATGATCTTGTAAAGATGATTTTTTTTTTTTCCTGCAGATTAATGAGTTTAACAAAGAGGATTGTTAGTCCCTAATCATCAGATCTGGGCAGTGATTTGAATAATAAATTGCTACACCACAAAGAAAGCCTCAAATGTTACATTTGCAAGACTGTGTACTTTGTGAAAAAAATATTAAAGATTTCATTGAACCTACATCTTAAAATAACATGACGAAAACAGCTGGAAATTTTATATATTAGCATTTTATTTGACAATTTTCAATGCTGAACATGTTCTTGTATGGATTTCTCAGTTTGCAGACAGTTTATTTTTATTTTTACAATACATATGTAAGATGAACATGCTACATTTGATCAGTTTGAGTTTTGCCAACATCTTTGAGCTTTCTATATGTAGGGGGGTTCCAATGCAGATTATAAATATTAAACTGGATGCCCTTCCTGATATAACCAGGCTTGGGACAGGGCTCTAAGAGTGACTGGGGCAATGTGTTCTGCCCAGGGACACTGGCAAATGGTGTAACTGGGAATCAATCCAGTGATCCAGTTGGAGGGTACTGGACTCAACCCACTATTCAAGATCACTCAAAGTTGAACTGAAGAAAAACTAAGACAAAGGAATCACTTCAAGTATGAGCTTGTAGTTTTTGGTCAATTGAAAATCTTTGATTTGTTTAAATGTGAAAAAGGAAATGTGAAGTAGCCTAATCTAATCGCTTTTTGGAAATCCACATAATTAATAACCCAAAATCAAGATAACTCGAATTCTGTGACTGAATACATTTCAAATAAACCAAATTCTGGATGACATTTGATACTAGTTTTCCTAAGAAAAAATATGAATCACATTTTTTTAAGAACTACCATTTGCGATATATAAAGTGACATTCTAGCATTAATTATCATTTTAATCTAGGATGATCTAAGGGATCTGAGTAGCGTTAAAATATAAAACAAGTGCGGCATTTGTCGTTTCTGTAGAGGATCCAAGCGGCTCCCATCTCACGGAATCACCCAGTAGCCGTTGACGGCTCTTTAGGCGACGGATCGAGTTCTGCATCAACAATTTTCTTTTCCCCCTTTTCGTTTATTTTTTTGGGAAAAAAAGAGAAAAGGAGCACAAGTAAGCTTGATACATTCTTTATTTACGCAGTGCCACTCATATCAAAGTTAGTTGGAGTTCCAATAGAGGAGTTTGTCTGTAATGCTCATGCAGGGGGTTGCTTAACTAGCTGCTAGGCGTAGCATAGCTTACTTCAATCGGCGACACAACCTCGAGACAAGTCGGGACAAGACCAGGTCAGTGGCCGGGCAAGGTGGCGTTTTAACCGCAAAAAACCCCCGAGCAGTTACATTTTATTGGACAAAACTCGTCGGTATTATATTCGAAATCAACGAACTGTCTCTTGAAATGACAAAACGTGAAGAGGCGGTCATTACAGAGCTAGAGTGCCTTGATTGTTGTGGTTAGCCAACATTAGCTCATGTATGTCCTGCTACCTGCTTAACAGTTATATCTTTGCTATCACAGATTCATGTGTTCACCTCTCGGCGACGCCGGATTTTAAATACAATTGCCGTGGAAATATTTAGCTACGATCGACATTCACGACCAAAACTACGTATCTAGTGTTAGCGGATAAACGTTAGCAGAGTTGGAGGCTAGTCGTAGTAGCCTCAGCTAAGAATGTGCCATTTTAACGATGAAAACTCATGGTTGATGAGTGTATTTTAACTTAATTATTGGTCGCAGTTCGAGTCGCATTTTTCAGGTTGCTGGTGTATTTAAATACTGTCTTGATTGGAGGTGGAGGATAGTCATGAGAACTCTGCTTCACAGCCACTCTGTTAACGGCTGCAGGCCTCCCTCCTCCGCCATTTTGTTTTGTTCTCCTAATAAAATCGTACATTCTTCATTACTCCGTGCTGTCTAGCACCTATTGATACGCAGCAGGTGTTTGACGTAAGCGTCCGGTCGCGATTGAATCAAACCTCGCAGGTGTGAAAAGGGTAAAACGGTGTTAGGGCCAGGATTTCTGAAATGCATTATGAAACACCATTGCAGTCCCCCTCCCAACGAGAACACCGAGGCCCTGTATGAACTAACTAGCCTCCACTGGGTCAACAATACATATATATTTGAAAGTCCGCTCGAGCAGGTTGTGATTTATTAAACGACCTGATTGCTTTTTCAAGTATTACAGCTATCAACTAATGCGGGAGAAAAATCTCGTCTGGCGTGCTTAACCCTAGCTTTGCAAGACCTCTTTGTGGTCGTTGCTGCAGTGTAGCTACTGGTCCCTGTTAATCCCCATACTACATGCAGTTGACCAGCCATCCCACGACCTAATTTTCTAATCTCATCTGGCTATTGAGGCAGGGTGCAGTGCTGCTGCTCCGTATTGACCGTGTTAAACCTTTAGTTTCATATATTTTTAATAGTGATTCATGTAATTGTTTACTGTGCATTTTATCTAAGCATTTAATTTTTTTACTCGCTGTGATAATTGTGGTTTCAAATTCATCATTGCATTTTATTAATTCCTCACTACACACACGTGTGTGTTTGTATAAGACAATAATTCCCTTTTCTTAATATAATGTATTATGAAATAATGGGGAAAGCACTTGATTGTAGTGAATAGATAATTGTGGACAGATTTTAGATTTTATCCTTCATTGATAAAGGAGGAATGAATTGGCTTCATAGGTGCTTTTCCGCTAACTGGGGTTTGTCATACCAAAAATCACCAGTCAAATTTCTTCCTGCTCACTACACAAATAAGTGTTTTGAATCAGTCCTGTTCCCTTGTATGATTTCATAGACTAGCTCTAGCTGTGTAGCCGTAACTTGATTGGCAAACGTTTTTCGGGTTGATCCAGTAATTGTTGAAAATTACCCAACTTTTGACAGGCAACACTATTGATGTTGTGCACAGAATTCACAATTCATTTCTGCAAAGTCTATAGACCTCCTTCTTTTTTCTTTTTAGCTGACGTGTCTCCACTTATGGCTACAAGAGCGGGTTGCACGTAATCTACCATTCCAAACCACGTGGTGGAAGTAGTGCACTGCTCGTTAATAAGAAAAGGAATCCTAGACAAAGAAATAAAAAGAAGATAAACAAGCTAAAATGTTGCAATAAACATTGGAGGAGCTAAGATGTTTGTTGCATTTCAGTTTTTATGATGCATAATGGTGGTGCTGAATGAGAAGGGACAAGATGCATTAGGTGGCTGATTGATGTCATTTCCTGCACATGGGATACGCAATCAGTGAGTCAATATCCACCCCCACCCCTAATCTAATAGTTTTTGAGGGTTGCCTTGAGTACCTACGTACCTACCACAGGTACATGTTTCTTCCCTGTAGAGGTTCCTGAAAGCTATTTTTGCTGAGCCATTCCTAGTAATGGAGACGCATGTCAACAATCTGGCCCTGAAAAACTACCCTGGAACCCCTGCTGGTGGAAATGCACCTGTTATTTAGACTTGGAGTGAAAACCATCCTTTGTTCATTTAAAATCCAAAGCAATTGGGCTGACTTCACTGAGCTCAAAAGATGTAGCTTTGACTCTTTTCGTCTTGTATGGGGAAACGTTTTTAATACACAAGTAGTGTATGAAAGTACTCAATTCCCTACCTGCAACATCATCATATTAGTATAATACTGTTTTAGTTCCATCCAGAGTATAGTAGGCGATTTAACTTGTGACTGTTTTACTTTGGTGTGTAAGACTTTAAGATTTGGCTTTACACTCTTTATACCAAGTTATGTGATGCAGAATTAATTGGTGAAATTCAATTCAATTTATTTATATAGCGCCTATTTACAAGTCATTTATAGGCGCTTTTGAAACCCAGCGCATGACAACATGAAAGAAGTGATAACAGTTACAGGGTACTGTAGTGGAAGTAATTTTTTTTCTTTCCCTGTAGCCGCATTACTGTTGACTGTGTTTCTTGGTATGATGAGACGTTTGATTTACTAGCAATTTACAAAAAATTGTATCGTACAGTGAGAATTTTGAGTTTGAGTCATTTCACCTTACTTGCCATTCTACTTCTTGTGATACGACCACTGGACATTTGCACAATGTTTGGGCTGTGTGTTTTTTAAATAAGTTAATTATAAATAATTATTTATGGCTATGTTTGAAAAAAAATTAAAAATCAATTTTCATTTGAATGTGCATGATTACTATACGGCACCTAGGGGTGTGATAACATATCGATATGGTGATATATTGCGATACTTATTTTCTCAATATACTAAATCAATTTCTGATTCCAAATATTGCTTAAAACCAGATGCTGTCACCGGCAACAGAAAATGACATGTATTCTTAGAATTACCATAACTCTTGAACCTTTCAGACTAGCGACGTTATTCAAACAGATCCTGAAAGCTGAGCAGTGCAGCTTTGCGCTTATATACGGTACATTACGGGAGTGACGGCGGTGCTCGTGCTGTGTTAAGTTGTTCAGCAGGGTGAGAAAGAGGATCAGCGGGAGAGACAGATGAGAGAGAGTAACTAGTGAGTGTTTAGTGGTGTTCAGAAGTGTCTTCTTTGCTTATACTATTTTCATGGTTTGAAATAATTAAAAAAAAGATTTTTTTCTCTCTAAGTTTTGACTGTTTTGCCATGTTTTTTTTTCTTCTCATTTTCTGTCTGTTTTTGCAAAGTTAATGTATTTGGTGTAAGCCTTTAGCATACGTTCATAAAGACAGAGAACTCAATTTAAAATGAAAGAAATACAGTAAATACTTTCGAGAAATTTGAACTCAGTCTTTAACTGAAACAGTTCTCAGGGCCCAGTTACCTCTTATTATACTGACAAGTGGCATATTATCAAATGCTTATTCAAAATAGTTGTTTTATGAATAGCATTATTAGTACTGTACATAATGGAGGAAAAAAATGTTGAGGCAGACATTTGCACCTATTCACCTACATTGTTTATATGTTGCTGAAGATTCAGTTTGTTTGGTTTTTTGTTTTATTTCACACAGTGAAATGCATCTATAACATGTAAAAATTACTTTCTTAACTTAAACTTTCAAAGTCTATTATCTTGAAAAAATGGGCAAAGGAATTCACAAAAATACATTTTTTGAGACATTTATTGATATGAAAAAAAGAGGGAGAAAAAGGATCTGGCAGATAGATTTTGAAGGGTTAATAGAATTTAAAAAAAAAAAAAAAAAAAAACCCACCATGGTTTAAATAGTTTGTGAACATCAGCCAAAACAAATACAACCTTCACTCCTGTAGATGTTGCAGTATCGCTTACTGCTGCCTTGATGGGTGGAGGCATTTCTGATCTCGTGTTGTCACCCATGTATTGTAATACTATCATATCCTGACACATGTATCGGGATACGTATCGTATTGTGAGGTCCTCACCAATGCACACCCCTAATGGCACCACTACTGCTTCTACAAGCTTCTATAATTCTTAGTTGCTCTAAAAGCCAGCACACAAAGTTGCGCAACAATGATTTGCAACTTCCTGTTTTGAGTTAGCAGGTGGTGAAACAGTGAAGGTGAGTTTTTTTGGGTAGAGCTAGCTATCTGACATTAGCATTATGATAGCAATATGGCAATATTTTAGGCTGGAAAATCCAACCAAGAAAACTGACATGCTCATTATTAAATACTATGGTTTTCAGAGCTGGAACAGATGTTGCTAAATGTAACACAATTGATCTAGGGCTGCAGCTATCGATTATTTATTTTTTCATAGATTAATCGAGTAATTGAATAAAAAAAACTCTCTTTGCAAAATGAGAAAAATGACAAGTCTGAGAGTAAATAACCAATGGGCTTTTATTCCCAAACACTTAAAAAATAAAACGATAAAAAAGCCGAAAAAGTGCATTTCAGTGCCAAAATAAATTCAGCATTTGCAGTATTTTTGAACATGGTAAAGTCAAGTCACTTGTCAAAACGTGACCGTTTTACTACGGAAAATATCCCAGACAGCAAACACAGAGGTTGGTAGTATGTAGTAGGTAGTAGGTGTGTATGTAGCTGTCCTGTCTTAAATGAGATTGGGGAAACAAGCACATAATACCCTTAGTGGTGCATGAAAAGAAAAAATATGATGCCAACTCACCACAGTAATCTGCAATAATAAATCATAAATCACAACCTGAACACAAATACATTATTAACACAAGAACTCTTCAGTTAAGGCCATTAGAGACAGAAAGAGAGAGTGAAGAGAGTGTTTGTAAAATGCTGTCTGTGAGTTCGGCAGCTTGTTCAACTGAACAATATGGAGCTGGTCTAATGAAGCTGTCCGTGCGTCTTAGGGATGCACTGAAAAAGAGATTAAATTGAAAATTATATACTCATAAGCATAATAGATGACATACATAAAAAATAACTATCGTAATAAAGATCGTGTATGCTAGGTGCCCATTTTCGAATCGAATTTTGAATAGCTTTTAGCAAATTTCGAATAGTGTTTTTGACCAAAAGTCACATCCCTACTACTATTATGTTGACCAGTACTTAAACTGAGTCTTCCCATCATGGGTCAGTTACAAACCCTTTGGATGGGCTTGCATTGTTTCAAGACTTAAAGACTTAAATTATATCAAGCAAATGAAAATATGAATGAAGCCTAATAATCTCAGTGGAATTGTGTGTTCTCTGTAATTGTTTACAGGAGTTGTGAGGAGTTAAGGCAACAGTTTAACCCAATGGTAGAAGCATAATAATGCTGAATTGCACAGATGTCAGCTCTGTGTGTTTTATTGATGTGCAGTAAAATGAGTTCAAGCTAAAGCCCTGGCAGTTGCCATGGAACTGATCCCTGTATCAAGGCAAGGCATCGAAGAAAATAATTTATAATGTGTTGCTATAGAAACTATGATTTTGCCCATGGTTTTGCCTTTTACCTTCTTTTGTACAGTTTTCAGAGATGAGCTGAGTATTAAGGTCTGTTACTTTTTTATTGTATTTATTCTGGCAAAATGCTGACTGACAGAATTGTTACTGAGAACTTATGCACCAGTCAGTATCAGAATTAATCAATTTAAAAGCTAAACAAATTACTGTTGTGCTTCTGATGGAATCCGAGTTAACAATAAATTGTCATTAAAATAAAATAATATTAATTGTCTCTTCTTCATTTGTGCCACGGTCAGTTTAGGCTTAATATATTGGCACCTTTGATCTCCACCTTTTATGACTTTGTCACCAAAATGTTCTAACAGTAATAAGGTGCGGTTTTATTTTGCAACAACATCCTTGATGATAATGTCAGTATACAGATTAAAAATACACTTCGACCAGTCTTTTGCCAATATAGTATGTCTTTTAAAACAAGCCAATCCCTTTGCTAAAACACCCACAAAATTGCTGGAGTGATACTTCCACCGCAGCAGTCGTTGTTGACTGGAGGTACTCCTCTGAACTATAGGCTGTATATAACTAGCTCCGAACTGTTTCGGCTAAATAAAAGAGGTGTTGGCAGTAGCGTGCTGGTGCTGCATTCAAAACGCAGTAATTTCAGACCATTTCAGGTGAAGAACAATATTGTACGTCATCCTGCTCACGCTAAAAGGTATGCCTTCGTCTGCTCCAGAGCTTCCGGGCCACAGAGTCATAAAGCCCTTCCTGTTACGGGATATATGATTGTACCACCATCCCCTACTGCCAAAAATCAAAGTAAAACACTTTTAGGCAGTCCAATTAAAAAATTAAAGTCTTTTTCTTTTTCTTTTTTTTCTTTGTAAACAGTGCATCCTAAGACGGCTGGACTTCTCGCAGGTTAATAGCCTTATTCTAGCCTAACTTATATATGATTGGCCTATAGTATGCAGCCCTATTGTAGTTCAGTTGAAGAATTTTTAGCTGTTCAGTTAAAATGTCTGTTTTTTAAAAGGGGTGTCTAAAAGAATGGACAGAAGCGGTGTAAGTGGTGAGAATCATTTATTCATTTGCAAATGAATAAAAATTATTCTAGTAATTGGGAAAAATCGGTTCCCATTGGTTTAAACATTTTTTAAGGCTATTATGACACATTTAATGTATGCTCAGCTGTCACAATAACTATTAATTTTTTCAAGTACATTATACCAACAGCATCGTTCAGTTGTGAATGTGTATAAACAGATGTTGTCAAAGGGAATTTTATTTTATTTTTTGTAGTTAGCATTGCATTTAAAAGAAAGTCCTTTGAGTGTCTGATAACTTAATAGCTTAACTTGGTAGTATTATTAGGTCTTATTTCAGTTTAATTACAGAAACAGAAAAAAGGGCCATTACTTTCTCAGAATACCATGCCTTATATCTCTTTTTTTTTTTTTTCCTCTTCCTCTCCACCCCCAGTCTCAGGGCTCACCATACTCAATGAGCGGACAGCGCAATGTCAGAGCGCTCTGGGCAAACTGCAAAGGGGAAGGAAGGCAAAACCAAGTATGCGTCTCTCAACTTGTTTGATACATACAAAGGAAAGAGCCTTGAAACACAAAAGCCTGTTGGTGAGTATTTTCAATGTGTCATAGTGAAATTTTTGACCGAAATGCAACTTCTGTGAGAGACATGTCTTCTAATACAGTGTTACTCTTTTTTTTTTTTTTTTTTTTTTTTTTTTTAAGTTTTTTTGTAAAATTGTGAAGTTGTACCGCTTTGTCACTACGTATTGTCCAAAGAAAAGGATGAGCTACTTTCTTTGACTTTACCATTGGTTT
>JBAMYA010000003.1:1569108-1612404 GCA_037176975.1 Arrhamphus sclerolepis
TGTGTGTGTATATATGTATGTGTGTGTGTGTGTGTATATATATATATATATATATATATATCCATCACAATCATCAAACCTAAAAGTATCAGGTTGTAACCTTGTGGTTCTTGGTGTATTCAGAAAAGAAAGCAGTGAACTCCCTTCCTTTCATCAGGCTCTTTAGTACACCCAGTAGATTTTGCCAGTATCAGTTTCAGTGGTCCATTTCTGCTAATGAGCTTCTTTTGTCACATCAGTTCCCCCCCGCCATGGCCTGCAGTCTCTTGGTAAAGTTGCCTCCGCAAGGCGTATGCCACCCCCTGCCAACCTGCCCAGTTTGAAGGCAGAGAACAAAGGCAACGATCCCAACGTCTTACTTGTTCCCAAAGACGGCACAGGATGGGCAAGCAAACAGGACCCAGCAGACCCAAAGAGGTAATGCACTATTCAGTGGACAAGAAGACAAAAGGGTTTTGTTTTTTAGTTTGATAGACAGAAGACAGTGTAGAACTTTGAAATGTTACTGGGAGGAGTAATTGTATGTTGTTGTTTTTTCTTGTAAATCTTTTAGTCTTATGTCTCTGATGTCTTTTTATCAGTACCGATGCATTATCAGCACCGCAGCCGGAATCGCAGCAGTCTGTGGCTTCGCAGATACCTGCACCAACCCGCCCGAGAACCCCGCCAGCTTCAGAGGTACAGTATAAACCATCCTATGGATACTGAAACCCAAATTAGTTCCTGAGTAATGAAAGCAAAGCACAACGGGGGTTTATCCAAAGCTTTGGGTTTAGTAATCAGTACTCATTTTTGTAGGCATTTCTGTAGGAGCAACTGCAACAAAAAGCAATTTCCCCTCAAAGCTCAGTAAAGTGAATGTGATTGATTCTGTTGAAAAAAACAACAAACTGCAGTTCACAAAATATACAGGAAGAGGGGTATTTGTTGTGTTGATCCAGCTGACTGTTAGTAACTATGATCTCTGAAAATGTCACCAATGAGCTGAATAGTGAAAGGAAAAGAGAGGGGAGCTGGTTTTTGGCATGGGCTCTTCAGTTCAAAATTTCTCAACATTTTGACAACGGAAGACATCATCCCCTTCAAAGTCTGTGCAGATGACACGCAACACTGCTTTGTGACTCAGGTGTAAAAAATGCACAAGACTTATTAAATTATTTACTGTATCAGTTAACGTGAATCATATTGTACTTATGGCTGGGCATCGAAAATTGAAACCTTTCTGATATCAATCGAAAAGCTTCAATACCATCGATTATCAAAAAACTTGTGTTGATCAACACCTATTTTCAGTTCCTTAAAGACCACCTGTTTAACTGCAGTGTAGCAGTACAGACCACTCCAATCATCCAATCCTGTCATGAATAAGTGGCGCCAATTACAAATAACCCTCTGGAGACACTACCAGTAGATCCAGTTCAATTTGTAATGGAGAGAATCACTGTGTGAGATTTATCATCACTTGTTCGGCTTTGTACCACAAGAGCATTCTGTGGTCCATCATCGTGAATTTTTAACAACAGTATCCTTCTTCATCATGGGGTGGACTTACTTCAGGTGGACGTGGATTTTTGTAAACAACAGCTGGCAGTAACATAGCTGCTCAAGATGTAAATAATGTTAATGCCCACTTTGTTTTGATTATGATTGTGGAGGTCAAATTTATACCCAAGAATGCTTCTTCTCTGTAGTGAAGTGAACTTTCATAAACTGAACTTGGGAAAAACTTGGATTGGCATAAAGATTTCACATCTATTACCAGTTTACTAGTTTTTGTTGTATACATTAAAAACTTAAACTGGTTAATATGTGAATGATTATTTATGTCAAATGGGTCATATAACTTATCTTCTTAAACTTCTCAAACAAATCTCCAGAGTCAGAGATCTCATGCTGTTAGCTGATTTAGAGAAGCTCATTCATGCCTTCATCTCTAGCAGACTTGACTACTGTAATGTTCTTTTATCTGGTCTTCCTGAAAAGACATTTAGATAGCTTCAGCTCATCCATAACACTCCTGCCAGAGTTTTAAGAAGAACCAGCAAAACTGAGCACATTACTGCTGTTCTGAGGCCCTTACACTGGCTACCAGTTACCTACAGACTAGACTTCAAAGTGTTGCTGTTAGTCTACAAATCACCTAATAATATGGGGCCAGAATAAATTACTGATCATCTAGTAGAATATAAACCCAGTAGATCTCTGAGATCTTTAGGTAGCAGTCAGCTGGTAGAACTTCCAGTTAGGACCAAATAGGGTGAAAATGCATTTAGCTACTATGCTATACATAGATGGAATAAACTTCCTCTTAATATCAAATGTTCTCCAACTCTAGACACATTTAAAGTTAAACTGAAAACTGCTGCTTTCCTGTGCCTTTCATTAGTTGGATTTTACTGCACTGTTTTACTGTTCTTTGTTTTAGTCCTTTTAGTCCAATTATGCATTTAAATTATTTTTATTATTATCTCATTTTATTTTTTCTTTTAAATGAATGTGTTTCATCTCAATGGCTTGTACTTTGAGTTGCCTTTGTGCATGGAATGTACTATACAAACAAACATGCCTTGCCTACTCCAAAGTGATATAAAGGTTTTTCACATTTTAGTTATACTCCGGTCAATATGACTTCAAATCAGTATCACCAGTAATTGAACATTTTACCTTGATTATTAAAAATGAACAATTATTTTTGATCTTGTTCTGTTTTTTTGCCCTCATAGAGCACTAACAAGGTTTTAGTTGCAAAAATATCCAAGTTGTAACTTTCATTATACATATATTTGTGATAGTTAAAATAAGTGAAGGGAAATGCTCACAAATTAACTTTTTATAGTCATTTACTGAATAATTCAAACAACTGAAATGGGCAAGATTACATTGTTATAAATTCTGAACAACTGTTTGAATTAATTTGACTGATCGCCCAGCCATACTACCATTAATAACTTCCTGTACGCTGAATTTTTATTAAGCTGGTATTGAAAATCGTATTGCTCAAGTATTGGTATCAAAAAAAAGCATCGGCTTTGATATAGCAATATTATCAATGACGCCAAACCCTAATTGTACTGATCTTTTGTCTGTGCTCTCCTCAGGCTCCAATTCAGGCCCCACCTTCAACCCAGGCCGCAGGGGCAAGGTCTTGGGCACAGGCCAGTGTTACACATGGAACACAAGGGGATGGTGAGTCTCTTTTTTTTTTTTCCCTCCTTCCCACGTATCTTTTTTTGTGATATTCCTTAGATTGAATGATTGGTTGCAGTTTGGCATATTTTGTTGTTTGACCTCTTTTGTAGGTGGAAAGGGATCAAACCCACCGTCGCCATTCTCTCGCGAGGAATTTCCCTCCCTGCAGGCGGCTGGCGACCAGGACAAAGCTGGCAAAGAACAGGCCACTGCAGATCAGTGGTATGGGCCCGGACCAAGCCTCCGCCCCCAGAGTGAGTGTTGTCTCACAAAATATCAAACAACCGATCAATTATTTGAGTGGTTACTAGTACATTATTCTTACATTCTTAACTAAACTCTCATTCAACTGTTGTTCACCAGAACATCACCTAGTTCCTCAGAAATGAATTAAACAATGTGGCCTAGCTAAAATTTGCAACTTCATCTGCACTAACTGGTCTGTCATTCCTGTGTTCATTGTCCACAGACGTTACAAGTTGGCGGGACGGTGGGGGCCGTGCACTGGCACCCACCCTTCCTGGGGAGGTTGCAGCAGAGGCTGGCACAGGTGGAGCTCTGGTAATGGATGGGGCAGCTGGTGTCCCCACTCCAAACTCCCAGAGCCACGGGCCACCTAGGAATCCTCCTGCAGGCAGTCCCGCCTTGCCCCTGCCCCAGCCTCCAGTGGGGCCTGGGTTTCCTCCCTATCGTGGGATCATGCCTCCCTTTGTAAGTTTAATTTTCCTTTAATCTCTTGTTAAAGGTAGATCTTAAATAGACATTATGAAATATCTGTGTAAACTGAATCTGTGTATTTTGCTTTAGATGTATTCTCCCTATTTGCCCTTCCCGGCCCCTTTTGGACCTCAAGGGCCCTACAGGTACCCGCCACCTGGGGAAGGGCCTGCACCAAGGTATGTTTCATGCTAAAATGATATTTTATGGTCTTTTTTTTTTTTTCCCCTTCCTTTTTTTTATATTTTAGGGCTATTCTGCTTTTCCAATCCAAGTTTTTCCCAATTTCAGTTCATGAAAATTCACTTCACTCCAGAGAAGAAGCATTATCAGAAATCCAGTCCACGTTTTATATTTGACCTCCACAATCATAATCAAAACAAAGTGTGTATTAGCATAATTTACATCTTGAGCATCTATGTCACTGCCAGCTGTTGTTTACAGTATTTGTACAGCAGCTGCTCACAGAGCTAGTCAGCCGGTACTGAGCCAGATATCTACAGTTAAGGCCTCCACAAAGCAGATGACAGCAGTCCATTGAAGCAAAAAGTAAAAAAAAAAAAAAAAAATTATAATAGAAAAGTTTATCAAATAATGTTAACAACATACATTGCAAGGTGCATTGCTAATATATATATTTTTTTCTTATTTCATTATTATGCATCTCCATCATATTCCTTACCTTGTCCACTCCTTTAGGTTCTCACGTGCACAGGGTGGTCCTGACAATAGGCCACAAGGTGGCCCTCGTGATTCAGCTGGAGAGGTGGTAAAACGACCCTCTATCCTTAAACAGGATGACCTGAAGGAGCTAGATGAGCTGGATCATGATGGGGACGAGGGCTGGGCAGGTACAGTATGCCCATTCACAGGGGCACATGTAAATTATTGGGATCTGTTCTGAGTATTTAAATTTAGTGATTTTGTTTTGTCTTAAAGAGGGTGGCGTACCAGGCATGGGAATTTTACTCAAAATAGCGGATATCTGTGGAAGATTTTTTTTTTTTTTTCTCTGCAAAGAAATACATTTGTCCGCGGCAAAAAGTATTAGGCATCAAAAAAAAAAAAAAAAGGTTTTCACCGGTTCGCTGTTGACTGACTCCTCACTGCCTCAATTTGCCTGCGAAAAATCATGGGTGGAAAATTGTGAAAGTTTGATGATTCTGACTGTGTTAATAAGTGGAAATGGGCCTGGGTCTCCATTGTTGCCAATGTACAATGAATCGCAGTGGCGGTTTCTCCTATGGGTTACATAGACTGCTGCTCAAGGCAGCATTTACTCAGGGGGAGCATGAGCATTGACCAAGAAAAACACATCAGTTAATACATATAATTTGCGCCACTTTCTACCACCCATTTGCGGGTGTGCCCGAAGTGATGTGCACCCTTCACCTGGGTCTCAGATTATGCTAGAAAGAGGAGGGGCGGGGGTCGTCTGTCAATATGAAAGCATGCAGCGCTGGTGCTCCACACACATGGACCATGCACTGTGGAGCATCAATTGGGCTCATAAATCATCATCGTCGTAATGTTAGTTAAACTGTTGGACATGTCCTCCTGAAGGCATCAAGAGTCGGTGAGCAAAAGGGAAAAAAGAAGCGAGTGAGATGATCCTGGTGGGTTGATGTTTAAAATAACAGTTTTTACTTTAAAGTGAAGTTTCTGCAGCGTTTCGGCATGAACCGTTTTCTGGGAAGAGAGTAATCAGTAGGTAGGTGGGTAAGGGGAGAGTTGAGGATCAGGTTTGTCAGTGTAATCAGTTGTGATCAGTTTTATAATTCTGTCAGCCAATTCTCATAACAAAAAAGGTTCTGATATCTTCAATGCGTTTTTGTTTTCTTTGGGTGGGCTTTTTGAACAGGTGCTCACGAGGAGATTGATTACTCTGCCAAGTTGAAGTTCAGTGATGATGAAGGAGATGAAGATGGGGAGGATGAGAGAACTGAAACAAAGAACGACTTGCGGTGTGTGAGCAATTCGTGCCTGACTCTTATTGACCAAATTGTATAGGCTATACTTAAACATGTTTTGACATATATTGTCATCTTGCCTTCAGTGAACAGCAGAGGTGTCAGGATGCTCCCACTACAACATCTCACTCTCGAGCCTCAGACAGTGGCGGAGAAAGTCGTCGCACTCCTCCCAATAGTACTGACAGTGGCCACCAACCCCCCTCCAGCAAGCCAGGCTGGGCCGAGGAGGGAGGCAGTGGTTGGACAAATCAGGGGGCACCATCCAATTATCAGGTAGTGTACACAACAGCAACGATAAAAAGTGGCCCTGTCACGTCACACTTGAGCAATAGCAAGATGTGTCCAAGTATAAAACACTGGGTGTTTGTTTTCACTGTCAGGGAGAGACTTATTTGTGGACAGAGGTATGTTAGTGTTTGTATGCTTGTGTCAGTGTAGATTTTTATGGTGGACCATGGCTAACCCTGTCTGCCTGTATACAGGGGCGCAGGCCTGGATTGGGTGGTCTTCGGGAGCAGCCCTCCCCCCCACCAGGGCCGCTCCTTGGACAAGGGCCCTACTCCTTTTATCGACAGGTAGACATCCAGTTAGGGCCTCATAGACAAATCATTTATATCATAACCATCCACCGCCAACAAATCTTATTACGTTAACGTTTAAGTTTTATTTTTTATTTTTTATTTTTTTCCGCCTTAGTTTTATTCAAGTTTATGTAATCATTCACAGAACATTTTCTTGGAGATTTCATCTGTTTTCTATGGATTTAAATTTGTTCCATAGAGTATAAGTTATGTTCTAACCCTTCAGGATCGGTCACACAACCAGGGTGCATCTGTTGGCCCGGGTAAACCTGTATCTGCTCAACATCAACAAGCAGCAGGAGGCCCTACCCCTCCTGCCCAACCAGGCCTGCTGGTCCACGGGCCCCAGGGGGATGATGAGGATGAGACTTGGCGTCAGCGCAGGAAGCAGTCATCCTCTGAGATCTCTGCAGCTGTGGAACGAGCTCGTCGTCGTCGTGAAGAGGAAGAACGTAGGATGGAGGAAGAGAGACGTGCAGCCTGTGCTGAGAAGCTGAAGAGGTTGGATGAGAAGCAGCAGCAGCAACAGAGCAGTAACACAACAGGGGGAGGCAGCAGTAAGACCCCAAGCCTTGATGGAAATTCTACAGGTGCTATAGTAGGCAGCCCTAGTCCATCTGTCTCGGCTTCGTCCCCTAACATCAGCCAGCCCCCCTCCCCTTGTGTGGACCCCGAAGAACCTCCAATTCTTGCAGCCCAGCCAGGGCCTGGTAGTGGAATAAATGACCGACAGCGAGCAAGCAGCAACAGCAGCTACGACTCCAGTGCCGGTGAGTTGTTTGTTTGTTTTTTTAGGTGTACATAACAATTAACCCAGTACTGCCTGATTGTTAAAGTAATATCTTAGATGAAGTTTCCACCTCTTGATCATAGAAGCTGATACATTTTTCTTGGTTTAGATGCACAACAGTGTCCCGCGACAGCTGTGTCACAGCCACAGCCCACACAGGACATACCTGTGCCAGGGGAGACAAAGGAAGAGACCGTGGGCAGTTCTCACATGCGTGCAGCAAGTGGAGGTGAAAGAGGAGTTGACCAAGTGAAGATTGAGAATATTGGTGGGGGAGTGGGTCGTCAAACTAGTGGTCCCCCTGGTCAAGGTTACTCAAAGTATCAGAAGTCTCTTCCGCCTCGCTTTCAAAGGCAGCAGCAGGTAAGGATTACTCTAAAATTCCATATTTACCTAGTGTCATTTTCCAACAAAAATAACTGCCGCATTTTTAAAAAAGACCTGCATTATGTTATTTCCCTTTGGAGCTTAAAAGGGTATTGAACTGAATGCTTTACTACTAAAGATTTTGTGCCTGTGTGGAAATGGTCCGAAGGATTCTATATTTATAATATTGAGAATGCTTTGCTTTATTTTGACATTTCTCTCTTTAGGAACAGCTTCTGAAGCAACAGCAGCAGTGGCAACAACAACACAGCCAGGCATCACAAAGTCAGCTGTCTCCGCAGCCTCAGACCCCTCAAGGTCCTTCACCAGGTTCAGCACCTCAGCCAGGACCTGGACCAAAGCAGGGTGGGCCCCTTTATCAACCTGGCAATATGGTTCGACCTCCACCTTTACCAATGAATTTTGACCCTCGCTGGATGATGATGCCATATATGGACCCTCGCATGATGCAAGGTCGTCCGCCACCTATGGACTACTATTCAGCTGGCATGCACCCGTCTGGTAAGTAAATGACAAATAATTACAATATTGCGATATTACAGAACAGTTTGGGTATTGCTGCAAGTTTGAGCAAGGGCTTCATTCAACCAAATATTTTTTTCATTGACAGCACTTGTTTTTTTTTTTGTGTGTGTGTGTTATGCATATAGGTATACAAGTTATTTTATTTATTTTATTTACAGGGCTCATTGGTCGTGAGCGATCTGATTCAGGGGGATCTGGATCAGAATCCTTTGACAGGCAGCAACAGCATCCAGGACATCCTCACCGTGGGACTCCTCCTATTGATCCGAAGCTGGCATGGGGGCCTGATGTATTCCCTGGTGGTGGAGAGAACCGTGGGCTTGCGTCTCCCCTGAGACAGAAACAGACAATGGAGGATGATGATGTAGCAAAGGGGCCCAGGTATCAATGCTTGAGTCAGTTTGTTGAAAAATTAAGTTCAAGTTGTTCAAAATCTTTAAAAAGCCATGTGAAAACCCAAAGTTCAGTCCTAATCTCATCTGCCTTACTTTAATCTTCAACAACAACAGCAATAGCAACATGTCCTAACATTATCACTTTGTGAAGGCTATTCATCTAGCTCTTAAAACCTTAGGAATATGTTAGGTTTGTAATTCATGTTCTTTCAATCTTCTTTGTTTTAGGAGTGACACTCCTCCACACCGCTTACGTGAGGGTGCTTTAGGGGCCATCCAGCAACCAAGCAACTCATCTGGGATGTCCAATCAAGCTCATCCTCCTGTTGGCACTCAAGTAGCAGCACAAGGAGGCAGCCACCATCCTCATCACTATATTGGTGGGCGGGGCAACTACAGTAACTTCCCTGACCAGGGTATAAGGATCTCTCCCCACCAGCAGCAGCAGCAGCAGCAGAGGGCAGATGACAGAGGAAACCAGATGCATAGCTTCACCCACCAGGATGAAGGGCCTTCACGAGGATCTCAGCAGGGCCAGATATGGGGAGCTCCACATACTCATTATGATCGTAACAACCGAGCTGACCTCCCCCCCATGGATAGTAACTCTCATTTCCACCACTCACAGCAGCATCACTTCCCTCTTAACTCCCATAAGCCAGAAAATAGTCGTGACAGGGTTGGTGAAGCCCCTGCTAAAAAGGGTGACACTTCTCCCCCTCTCCACCAACCTTCCATGTCATCCTCCTGCTCTTCCTCTTCTGCTTCCTCTGCTAGGGAGGATGGGAATCATAAAGTAGCCCAGCATCATCATCACCCACTAGAGAGGGAGAATGATTCTGTAATTGGTCACAGTCTTGGTGAAAAAGGCAATAATAGTAATGCCAGTAACGGCCATGTGAAGCAGGAGAAGACAGGCCCAGTTTTTACGTCCCATTCCTCCTCCACCTCCAGTCCACCTCCTTCACAACATGGTGGCCATAATCAGCCTCAGCAGCATCCCCATCCTAAGTCAAACCAAAGAGGAGGACGGGAGCACAAGACAGAAACCCAATGGGGCCCAAGACCTGGAAGCAGCAATATGGGTGGTGGGTCCTCTCATGGCAGGAGAGCTAACAATGCAGGAGGCGGGAACAGCTCTCGGGCAGCGGAAGATTCTTCTAATACATCATCGGACCACAAACCCTCCAACCAAACAGGAGGCAGCAATCCCAACAAGAGGGCTGGACCAATTAAAAAGCCAGTGCTCAAGGAGATGAAGAAAGAAGGGGGAGAAACTGATGGAGGAGAAAAAACAGGCATAGGCTTTGGAAAAGATAAAGAGCAAGATCTTGGCCAAGCTGGCTCCACAAAACAGGATGCCTCTTTTATCTCCCAGAACACCTCAGCTCCTTCTAAAGATGATCTAGCACAGACAGCAAAACCCAGAAATGGAGGAAAAGAACGATCCTTAGGAGGAAGCGGAGGAGGGCCAGGTAAAGGATCTAAAGATGTGGATGTTACACCATCAGGATTTTCAGGATCCTCTAGGAAGGACAGAGATCGCTCCTTTGATAGAGGTACCAGCAGCTCCCACCATGGACCATCAGCTAAAAACAGCAGAGCCAGTCGAGGACGTGGAGGAGAATTCTACGGGCGTGGTCGTGGCTACAGGGGTTCTTTCACAGCTAATGCTCAAGCCACTGGTGGCAGTCGTGGCAGAATGGGTGGAAGGAGTGGCAGGGACTACCGCTCATCAGTCGGTGGTGGCCACCACCAAGAACCCAAGGGTGAGGGAGCTGGCGGTAGGCACGGTCAAGATCGGTCTCAGCATAACCCTGCCAGGGCCAGAAACCGAAGTGAAACTCGCAGCGAGGGCTCAGAGTATGAAGAAATCCCCAAAAGGAGGAGGGAGAGGGGCTCAGAGACTGGTAGTGAGAGTGGTGCAAGTGACCTTGCTCACTCAGACAAAGATGACAACCAAAAGTTGAGCACCAAGAATGGTTCTGAACATGTCAATGCTACAGGAAACACTTCATCTGGACCACCTAGAGGTTCTCAGGCACGTGTCTTTACCCCCAGGGGTGTGCCCTCCAGGCGGGGTAGAGGGGGTGGGGGAGGAGGAGGAGGAGGAACCATCTACAGGAGTAGTGGTAATATCGGAGGGACAGCAGGGACACACCGGGTTGGACCAGGCTCGGGTTCTCATAGTGGGTCCTCCAAGTCATCAGCTTCAGGCCGGAAGCAGCAAGGTCAACCACAAGCCTCTGCACACAAAGACATGGGTCGAGGAGGAAATGCAGGAGAAAAGAAGGACAAGGTAGCTGATGGAAGTCAAATTCATAATCAGGGGACCAGCCACCCTCAGCCGTCTTTGCCTGCAGTTGCTTTAGGTTCGAGTGAAAATGGAGGGGTCATAACCCAGCAGACTTCAACCAATTCTGCACCAAATCCCGGAGGGCAAAATGCACCCCCTCTTTCAACTAACCGTGGGTTTGAGAGACCCCCTAGACGTCGTCGTCATGGGCGTTCTCAACACCAGCAGGATAAGCCACCCCGCTTCCGGAAACTGAAAGAGAGGGAGAATGCTGCACGTATCAACGGAGGAGTGGGGGTCATTGGTGGGGGGAGACCATCATCTCCTTCTCTGAATTTAGTTCAGGACAGTAATGGAGCACCAATCCCTGCTTCAACAGGAAATGCCCAGAATGCTAACCAGAGCACCACACTAACAACAAACAGTAACAGTGGTGGCGGGCATCTTAACAATGCAAACAGCCACCACCATCACCACTACAACCAGGGAAATGCTGGTCCGATCCACCACCAACACCACCATAACCACGGAGCAAAATCTCCTGATTTCACCAACCAGAACTCAGATCAGGCCAATGAGGAGTGGGAAACCGCCTCTGAGAGTAGCGACTTCACAGAGTTCAGAGACAGGGAGGGAGGAGGCGTGAAGTCCTATGCTCCTCACCATCAACACCACCCGGGAAGGGGAGGAGGAGGCAGTGGAGGTGGAAGTCTGGTTGAGCGTGAGATGGCGGGTAAAGAGCCCTCAGCTAATAAAAGAAGCTTCTCCAGCCAGCGTCCTGGGATGGATCGACAAAATCGGAGGGTCAATGCAGGAGGAGGGGGAGGTGGAGGCAGAGGCCCTCGTGGCCCACACGGTGGTGGCTCTGGTGGGCCTGGCAACGGAGGCAGTAACCGTGGTGAGAAACGAGCCAACTGGCCCTCTCCAAAAAATAGGAAGTAATGGGAGTATATAAAAACATTTTAGATGAACCTCACCCACATTAAAATCCACTCCTTACATCTTAATCCCTTTTGATCATTATTTCATGGCTTATCTGTTGGCATACCTAACATATAGTGCATTTGTACAGTGTATGGGGATGGTATTTACATTCACTTTAGCTGCCCTCACCTCAGCCACCTCTGTCCCTTTTTGAGTCATTCTACTATTGACCGTCCGTTATTGTAAATTTATCCGTTTAATCTGTCTTGCTCTCCATTTGTTTAACACCTCTTTTTTTTTGTCGTTTTTTTTTTTTTTTTGTAAAAAAAAAAAAAAGTCTTCTTTCAAGAAACTGGCCCTGGTTGGATCTGACAAGCATGTGGTTGTGCAATGAAAGTGCACGTTGTTTTGATAGACATTGACACAATGCTCCACAGATACTTGCATATACAAGCACAAATACGACTTTAAAAGATACAAACACGTGCAAAATAGAAATGTGGGCGTAAAATTGGAAAAATGTTTGGATTGGGTTAACTTTTATATTTATGTAACTGTGTATATTTCTACCACACTTTGGCCTTGGGTGGTATTCAGCAAGCAGCCCTGCGTTACATCCCTCACAGAGGGAAAGACTGCAGCCTCTTCTTTTAACAAGAACATTGTACCATATGAGGTTTTGTTTCACGCATGTGTGTGTTTTTGTTTTGTTTTGTTTTTTTCCCCCCATTTAGTTTTAGCCTCAGAAATTGTAAAGTGTGTATGCTCTTGTTTTTTTTCCCCCTTTTCTTTCCACAAGAGGTCATTACATACATTTTGCTAAATTCCCCAAGTCCTCCCAGATGATCTTCTGCAAAGTGTCTGGTTAATGTGAGAAGACCTATTGAAGTACTACTGCTCAGTGCTAAACATCTTCATTGATTTGTCTTTAATATCAGTGTTTTGCTGCTTGTTCAGTTGGTGGTTTGTTTTTGTTTTTTTCCCTTATTTGTTGACCTGACATTTCATTAGGTATTGGTTGCTCCTTGTGGAGGAGTTAACTCTTTTCTAACCTCATTGTAGCATCCTCTGTACCTGCAGAATTTCTGCACACTGCAAAAAAAACCCCAAGGACAGTAGTTTTACACTCATGATCCCTTTTGTTTACCCTATCAAGACTGTCTCGGCTGATGGCTTTATTTTAAGAACCATTGTTTCCTCAAGGACCTCAATTTTTGTAGAAACATTTCTTTATCTCACTGAAATTGAAATATCAGTCAGTCTTGGCAGGTACAAAATGAGTCGGATGAAAATGCAGGTCATGATGTAACACGATGTTTTGAGTTTCACAAAATTGTTTATTCTTCACAAAGCAATTGAGTATGTTCTAAAAACACTCTTTGTTGTTTAACAAACATCCATGGTTGCTTCCCCCCCTCTCTTGTTTTTATTGTTTTTGGGCAAGTTACATGTGCTGCAACAGGACAGGTACTCTGTGTGGCCCAGAGTACAGAGCCAGTGTTGTACTATTGTGTGTGTGTGTGTGTGGCACAATTCACTCTCTGTGCCCTTGCAGATACTCCTCACACCTAGAAGGACTCATTTTCTGAGGTAGTATTTCTCAAAGCATGTCTACACAGGATGACTGACTCATTATGTGGGTGGCGACCAGCAGCCTGGGCGAATGAATTCTGGACAGTGCTGAGCAGGTGACAGAACGTCACCTTTTGGCAATTCACACGGTTTTTGAGATTTTACATGCAACAAATAATGCTGACCTGGATGATGTAGGATTACTCTTGTTACCAGTTTTATCACTCATAAAGTGCGAAATGACTCGAGACAGCATCCACGGTGAACTAAATTGATTTTTCTCATGCATCAATTCTTTCACTGCTGTAAGTTGGGGTTTGTTTACTGACAACAGTTTGAAGATTGTCTCTGGGATGTTGTGAGTAGGGCATTTGATTTGTGTATATGTGTGCTTGTTTGAATGTGTGTTAATGGTGTCTGTGTAATAGCTCGGGGAGGGGTGGGGACCAGAGGATTTAACATTATATTGGCAAGCACTTTCTGCCTTGTTTGCCCATGTGTGATTGAACCGATATAGTTAAGACAATTCTACTGTTTCTTAAATACATCCACATGTATACATTCAGCTGTGTGTATATGTTCAGCATCCAAATGAAGAACCTGCAGTGGAAAACTTATCTCGTTTAATTTAAACATACATTCTTAGCAGGCAAGTGAAGTTGGACATAATTTCCTTTTCACTATGATTTTTTTTTAAAGCATGTACACACCTATGGGTGCAGCTTGCATTGCCTGTTACTGATTTATACATTGATTAGCTGTACACTTAACACTGACTCAAAGAGTCCTACATCCCTCCTTAATTTCGATGTGTGCATTGTTGTATGTACCCATGTTAAAAGAAAAACACAAGTAGTGTATTCCAGCAAAATTTCTCAAGATTGTATTATGTTTTCAGCATTACTGAGGTACCTGGAGTGGTTCAAACTGTTTTTAGCATTTATGGTTTTAGTAAATGGAACCGTAATATACACACATGTATGTATGTATGTATATTGGTATGTATCTAAGTTTTGTCTACCCCAACTTACATTCCCACAACAAATATTGCCATTTTTAGTTCAAGGGAGCAATGTACAAGCAGAGAAGTGTCTTATTATAATAAAGTTATACAGAGAAGGCAAAGTTAAATAAACTACTTGGAAAATAAAATTGCACGTCTCATTCTTGTTGAATTGGAATGTTTGGAGGGAACACTTCATTGCGTGTGCACATGTGAAGGGAGGAAAGGTTAATAACAAGTTAATTAACAAGTAATCGGTGTACTCCGATTAAAGGTACTTTAGGCGATAAATAATCACCCTGATGTATAGTTGTGTTCAAAACAATAGTGTGATTTTTAAAAAAGTAAAACTCATGTTTGTAATAGCATTTACTTCCATGCATACGTGCATTGGCAACACTACAGTATTGTAAATCAAAACATGGGAGGAAAAATCAAATGGGTGACTACTGTTTAAGGACAAAGTTGGCAAATGTCCTTTTTGGTTATAGTGCACCTGAAAATAAAATGGGTCATCACAAATGTAGTTCAAAACAACAGTGTACTTTAGTTGACTAGAGAGGGGAAAAATATAGAGCGGTGCAGAAACTAATAGGCTGCTCAGCTGAAATTAATTTTAAATGCTTGAAAATGGAAAAACTAACATTTGAATGGATCGAAGCCTGATGAAAGCAAGATTGTTCTTTTTGGTTCTAGGAGCCACAGATGGACAAACAACCTCAAAACACTTGAGTTTAAGCTACATTGAAGCATCAGGATGTGGACATGTTTCTCATACTGTGATGCCAGGTGTGCTTTATCACATACCAGGGATCATGGATCAGTTTAAAAACTTCAAAATACTTGAAGAGGTCAGGTTGTCTTATGCAAAAGAGGAAATGCTCTTGAAATGGCTGTTTCAAGACGACAACGACCTCAAATGCACCTGGAAGTACCAGGATCGTGGTTCCAGACCAACAAGATTTAACGTTATGGAACAGTCAGCCCAATCCACGGACCTTGATCCACATGATGCACATGGAAGAACAAGCTTCAAGATTTCAAAGCTTATAGGGCAAATGAGTTTGCAAAGAAGATGCAGATACTGCTGTTTATTTATCTATTTTAACAGCCTCTTACTGTCAAGTAATAGCTAGTTCAGATTTTGACCTTTACCCTCCCCCCTCTAAAGTAATACAAACTACACAAAAAATATTAAAATAACAACTTACTTTCTGTCTTTAGTCTAAATTTTAGTACATTTATGTGAGTTGCTTCTTGTTCAGACCTTGTTTAGAAATGGTTTAAGATGGCAGCAGGAGTAGTGTAAAACAAAAATGTACTGTTTTCCCTTATGCCAACTCAAACTCAACTTGCTACATAACACCATAATCTAACAAAAATGACAAGTTTTGACAAAAATGTACAACGTTTTACTGCAAAATCTTTTGAAAACATTTGCTAAATCATGACTTTCTGACATAAGCCAACTGTTCTACATTATTCCACTTTTTGATGTCAGTACTGAGTCAAACGCAGTCTGGTCCTCACCAGAATCTTTGCACTTCATTTCATTCCTGCAAAGAAGGTAGTGAAATGAAATAAAATGGAACGGAATTACTACTCTGGTTAGGACCACGCTAAATCAAACGGATAGTTGCATTGAAATTTCCTCAGAAATGTTCTAGCTATAAGAATATGATTGTTTTTGCATGCCCTCTGAGGCCAGATAAATGAGCAACAAATTTGACACGTGTGTCACAGAGTCATTATTGAAACAGTTCCAAAGTGCTGTGGCTGTACTGCTCCAAGTGAACAGCAGGCGGCGGCAGCGAGCCCGGAGCTGCTCGCAGGAGGCCGGAGGAAGAGGAAGAACGTAACAAACGTAACTCTGGACCAGAGCACAACGCCATAGAGAGAAGATTGTTTATTTTTCGGAGTTTTGGGAGCTTAAAACTTGACAACCGTGTAAGTTGGCGCATTTAACCGCTTATCTGCATTGATATGTAAAAACGAAGTGGCGCGAGGAGCTGTGGAGGGAGTGGTGTTTAGTACTCGGGCCTGTTTTGTCGCGGTGCGCCATGTCTATAAACGGCCGGGGCTCTTTAGCTCAGTGAGCTAGCTAACGGCTACATCACCCACTCCCTTAAAAAACAAACACGCAATATGTTCACTTCTTAATTCATCGCATCTATTATCTTAAAATTATGACTCTTTTTTTTAACCTACAACCCCAACAATAGATGTAAGTTAAAGAATATCTGTTGTGTATCGGTGCGTTGAAGATTACTGCCAGTAGCTAGTAGGCTTAGCAGCTTAGTATCTCAGATTTTAGCCAGTTTATTGATGAACTTACAATTTACACACGTGATTAGTGTTATTCTTTATTAATGTGAGTCTTACAAGAAAGAAACGATACGTTACGTAGTACTGTTAGGTAAAAATATGTAGAGATGTGTGCTTATGTGTGTAAACATTTTAAGTATATGAAGTTTTCTTTTAAATGTATAAATTGTTTTATACAGATGGTTTTTTTTTGAATAGGATAGGCAAAATATACATTTTCTTAAACATTTATTTTATATATTTATGGTTATGTATTTTGGTTGTTTATTACATTTTTTAAGGATTGTTTTTAATCGTAAGCAGTTATTTATCCATCTAAGCTGTGGATTAGAATGTTGCTGACAGTGTTTCTTACCTGTTTGGTCACAGTAGCCGTTTTCTTTTTTCAGGTCTTCAGAGATGAGCAGCTCAGAGGAAGTGTCATGGATCTCCTGGTTCTGTGGACTGAGGGGCAATGAATTCTTCTGCGAGGTTAGTCGCCTCAGTCTCTTCAGGATGTGTGTCTTAACTGTTGTCATGCAGGTAGTTTCAAGATTGAATAAAAGCCAAACTTCCTTTCACTTCCTTCCTCCATCCATGTGGGAAAAAGTATACATTTTTTCTTCTTCTTTTTTCAATATTGCCTCAGTTTCTTTGGGTGTTTTGTCATATTTTACTGACATGCTTTTTTTTTTTTTTTTTTTTATTTTTTAAGGGAAGATTTTCTCTTGTTGCAATCATTTTGAACAAGTTAAATTTGTGCAGTTTTTCTGATTGTGCTATTTTGACCTGTTTTCAAGCAGCATCTAAGTGCCGTAAATGAAACCAGCGTCTTAAGATTTTCAGATCTCTGTCCACCACTTTAAATGTCTGTAAACATTATTATCAACACTACCTAGAAACCATCTTTTTTTTTCACATATTGGCCTTATAATGGCTTTCCTTTTACATTGTGGTGTCATTAAATGCAGAAATTAGCTGTGTAACAGATAATACCAAGTACAATAAAGTCCTTTGTGTTGGGCTTGCTTTCCTGGCTGTGTTTACAGCCATGTTGAGGTTCATGTTTCTTTCTTCTTTTTTTTTTTTTTTCCTTTTTAAATTTTCCTGTAAAACGTGTCAAATCAGTGACTGATACTTGATGACCCTGAGCAGTAAATCATGAAGTTTTAGCGTTTAACGTTATAGAAACTTTAAAGTAGATACCCCTTGAAGGACAGTATATCCTCCTCAGCTTTCTTTCCAGTTCCATTTGCACTGCAAATAGAAACACTGAAGTGACATAAGAGCAAGCTGGCGGACTGTGTAGACCAGTGAAGATCACGTTGGAATTCCTGTCACATGTCAATAAACTCTGGGCTTCATTATCATCTTCAGAGTCTGAGATGTATATATTTTTATGTTTTATATATACAGAGAACTTCATCATCCAGACAGCTGTCATTCTTTTTTTTTTCTTTTTAAATTCATAGTAATAGTCCTTTTCAAGTAAATGATCAAGTCCTGGTTGTTTCTGCCCAGAGAGATGTGCAACACAAGAAGTGCTCACACTTTGTGATGATAATTTAATCAAGTACATTTGATTAGTAGCATTTATGGTTGTTACTTAACCTTTTAATTTTCTATGAAAGCAATAAAGGTACACACTGGTTTTGCGTTTGTCACAGGTCAATGTACTATTATGCAACATGAGTGATCAATTTGAGACTCGTTCCTAATGTTGTTTCTTTAGATTATTTCTAATTCTTTTTCTAATGTTTTTTTTTTTTTTTTTATTAAATTTAAATCCTCTATAATAGGTGGATGAAGACTACATCCAGGACAAGTTCAATCTGACAGGCCTTAATGAGCAAGTTCCTCATTACCGTCAAGCCCTAGACATGATCCTGGACCTTGAACCAGGTCTGTATTTCACATTTATGTTATTTTAACACGGCATACTCTAATACTTAAGTTTTCTTTTTTTTAAGATGACATATACAGCTGAGATCAGGAGGTGGGACTAAAGGAGCTGCAAGAGTTTGATGACTTAAGTTTGCTAATCTTTAAATCTCGTGTTGCACGTGCGTGAAGTTTGGCTTCTGCTGATTTTCAGACAGTTCTTACCCCTTCAGATTATTTTGCGTTGTTTCCCAGTAAGGCAGCGTGCCTCTCATGTTTAAATTTTACAAGTCATTTCATACTCATTTTATATAATTTGTATGTTGTTATTGTTTTTGTTTTGATTGATGCATTCAGAAAACTCGTGTTGCATTCTTCTTTTATAAAGAGAGAGCAAGCTGTTTTACTCCAGACATCTCCTGTTTCTCCAGTTCCTTTCAGTCAGGTTGCTGTCCATCAATTTTAATTTAATTTAGTGACAGCTGAATGCATCTGTTATACTTTTGAAACAGTTGTCTCCAAGTGGTTGTGCTGTTGCCTACCACGTGGGAGGTCTGAGTTTGAATCCTGGTTGTGTCAGCAAGGGCATCTGTCATTAAACTAGCTGGAAACCAATCATGCAGATTACGCCGCTGTGGCGACCCAAACCAGGGAGGAGCCGAAAATAAGTTTAGTCTAATGAGTATAAATTTAGTAAAATATACTTAACACTTTAAACATGATCCAAGTCTAATACTTATGTACATTATAGTGGAATCACACACAAAATTAAATAAAAAAGTAAATAAAGTTGTACCTATCTCCATCATCTTTACAGGCATGTGTTAGTAAAGCATCAGCACCATAACAGATTAATGAATTCTTAGCACATTTTTCTGTACCCTTTCACGACCAAAGGATGCAAATAGCAAAAAAAATGTTTTCTGTTTCTATGTGACTCTTCGTTTTGTATCTTTTAGATGAAGAGTTGGAGGACAATCCCAATCAGAGTGACCTGATTGAGCAGGCGGCTGAGATGCTGTATGGTCTCATCCATGCACGTTACATCCTGACTAATCGAGGCATTGCACAGATGGTAGGTGCCAAATCCACTAAAGGAAACTATAAAAGACAGACGGCACAGTTGAAGTCTTTTTTTTTTTTTTTTTATAGTTTTTAACAAGTTGGATGGTCTCAGTAGAAAGTTGAACCTTTCATACATGATCTGGTTTTGTAATGTTGAATTACCATCTCAAACGTAAGTGTTTGATTTGTGACATATGCTTAGTTGAATTAGGATGCACTTGCATTTTATGCTTGTGATTTTCTTTTATTTTCCTTCTTTTTTTTAATGGTATTGTGATTGATCCTATTTTAGTCACATTTTGGAATCTCACAATTACGTCTTGCATATTTCTTTGTTTAACCCATTAAAACCTTGAACTGTCCCTTTAAGTCAGTACATTTACAACAAATGCTGAAGGTTTTTATAGTTTCTTCAGAAGCTGGTAAATAAAATACTTTCATGGACAGCTGTATGCTTTCAAAAAAATATAATCTGGTGGATAAAGGAAGGTAAAATATTAATGGATGTTTTCTTTTTCTTCTTTTCCCGATATCTACCTTTATAGCTGGAGAAGTACCAGCAGGGGGATTTTGGCTATTGTCCCCGGGTCTATTGTGAGAATCAGCCTATGCTCCCAATTGGTGAGTTGCATTGAGGAAATAAAATGTTGTTTTTCACAAACATACATTGGCCTCTTCCAAGAGGGTTTCACAAGTGTTGCACAATGGCTGTTCTTATATTTTTCTGTTTTATTTTATGAAAGTAAAATAGATGCATGACATCACAGCTAAAACACTGTCTAGTTATTAATTCATTTGGATGAATGTTTCTATACAATTTTTTTATTCTTACAGTGGGATGAAATGATTTTGTTGTAATCAGTAATGCATATTAATCCCCAAAGTGAAATTCTACAAGAAGTAAAGTCAGTCCTGTCTGTTGCAGACAGCATCAGACGGCATAGCTGAATCCTTTTCGGGTGTATGCCAGTTTCCTCACACTGCTGATCTTCCTTCACAGGCCTGTCAGACATCCCAGGAGAAGCCATGGTGAAACTCTACTGCCCAAAATGCATGGATGTCTACACACCCAAGTCATCCAGGCATCACCACACAGATGGAGCCTATTTCGGTACTGGCTTCCCCCACATGCTCTTCATGGTTCACCCTGAATACAGGCCCAAAAGGCCCGCCAATCAGTTTGTCCCAAGGTTAGTAAGATTTAACAAGCTCACTTTTTGTTGAAGGTCTTTAAAAATGTTACAGCTTGAGTTCAGAAGTTTATGCAACCAGTAATATTCAAACCAGCATCAGCTGTACCATATTGCCATATCGGCACAAAACCGCCGTCCTTGTTAATCTGCCGCTTTTCTCCTTTAATAATCCGCATAGATCAAATGAAGGTGGCCCAATGCCACATTAATGTGTGACTACACACAACATGCCTGTGTCACAGTTATCTGAGTGACAGGAGTGTTGTTGGTAAGAGCTGCATACTCTGATGCCGACTCTTTTACATTGTCTCCCTTTCATGGGAGGTTCGGTTTAGGGTTGGAGCCAGAGCCTTTCTCCCTTCATCTTCAGCTCTCTTTCTACCTCCCAATATGGAACATTGGCACAACACAAAAAAAAAACCCAGTTTCACCTTGGGGTCTTTAACAGGCAAAACCAGACTGTATATTGGCTTGAAAGTCCTTTCTTAATAGTGTAATAGTCATAATTTCGCATACTGTATCTCCTTGTTGATGGAGTTTATACTTAAAAAAAAATAAAAAGATAATAATTAGGCTCTTTTTTTGTTTAGTGTAATTACTGAACAAAGCTGGTCCTCAAATATCTTTTCTTGGAGTCTGGTTAGATTGGAGATGAGGTGTAAATTGAGAAAGGGCTAATGTTATGCATAAACTGTGATGGTCAGGGTTAGCATTAGAGGTTATGGTTGATGCTGACCAGGGATGTGACTTTTGGTCAAAAACGCCATTTGAAATTTGCTAAAATTAATTGAAGCAGCCAATAGCCAATATATGCTACTGATTTTTCATTTTGGATGATATTTTCCTTTTTTTTTTCCCCTCCTCTTTCCATACTATAAGATGCAGCAGTTTTTATTAGGGGCAGACTTCCCTGACTGCAATTTGTGCATGCAGGGGTTAGACGGCCGGCAACCAGCAGGTCCCAGCTCTGCTAGTCCACATTTCAGCTGTGACAGCACTCATCTGAGACATTGTTTCAGTAGTTACACTATAAATAATTATGTTGGACAGACTTGATCAACGTAAAGTAATTTTAATTATCAATGTTCCAGCCAGCTTCTCAGCCCTGGTTATTCTGCCATTTTGAAAACATAGCACCACGCAGGGCAAGAAAAAAAAAAAAAAAAGAGGCTTCAAAATCCCAGTAGAAGACCTATACGTGGGTTTGTCCTGTTACTGTACAGTCTATGGACCAGACACAAAACTCAGGTGCACCGCTGAGCACATTTTAAACAGCATCAATCAGCTTAATTGCATGTCTACTTATTTCCATTTGATTTGAAGGTTTTGTGCTGCTCTGAGCTTTACTGCTATATAGTCATAATTTCTCAAAGTTCTTTCTAACATTTGACATTTGTTATTGATGTGCAGGCTGTACGGGTTCAAAATCCACCCTATGGCCTACCAGCTGCAGCTGCAGGCTGCCTCCAGCTTCAAGAGTCCCGTGAAGGCCATCCGCTAGAGCGGCCAGGACGAAGGTGGAGGAGGAGGAAGAGGAAGAGGGGAAAGTAAAGACGAGAAGAAAAAAAATTATAAGGAGACGGGTCATCTGCATTTTCCAATTCTCTTTAGATGCTCCCTCCCCGTTATGAAGACTGTATTATTTTGATGTTTGATTAGCACAAGAAGAAAAATTGTAAAGATTTGAGAGTGAGTGAGACATGAAAAACACACATGATCTTGAAGACACACACAAACTTACACACACACAAATATTTAAATGCAGCTACACACTTGGTTTTCCATACCATACCAAACTCGTGTGCCAAAAACAGAAGATAGGAGAATGCAGAACTGGTTGCTTCATCACATTACGAGCCCACAGAGAAGACAAGTTTCAGGTATTTGGCACTACATTATCTCCCCCCCCCCCCACTCCCCTTTTACAAAAAAGGTTTTATTTTCAGAGCTGATGGACAGAAAGCTAAAAGTGCAATCAATGTCTTGAGTCAGTTGTCACCTCTGGTTCTGTGTTAGTTCTGTATTTGGCACAGTTTGGTAAAATGTGGTGGCGAACCCCCTCCGCTCCCTTTCAGCCCCTCGTGCATGCACACTCAGGCTGGCACTTGCAGAGACAGCTTGGAAGCCTGCAGAGGGTGTTTTCTCTGTATTACTCATTTTAAAAAAAAAAAAAAAAAATTGTCAGATGTTTTATGGAGCTGTTGTCTGGAGCATTTTGTTAAATTTGCCTTAAGGTACAGAGAAACACCCAGATTGTTTTACTTTTTTGAGTGGAAGAGTTTATTTTCTTTCCTTTCTGCAGTTAGAAGACACAGAGAAACAAGTCAAAGTAATATGGATTTCTGAATTGTCAAACAATTGTAATAAGCCTATGTCATTTCTCCAGCTGTCTGTGCGTGTCAAATAACCATCTGTACTGATATCTAGAAATATAACCTGTGATTTTTAAATTTACCCTCCCCAGCAGGTTTGTATTGTTAACACCCCTCCCTCATATAGTTTCAGTTCCATTGCAGAAATAGTTTGACATCCGTCTGTATGTCAGAAGTGAACTCAGCAGTGGCTATATCTCAGACTGTAAATGGAGACAGAGCTGGCCTGATTGATGCCTAAGTTTTCATTTAATATGTTCAGAAACTAAAAATGGTCAATTGTCAATCATCGTTTGGGTTCTGGTTCATAGTTAATTAACCTGTGTGTGAGCGCCATGAAAATGCTGTTTCCTGCCATGATTGTTACAACAACTTGGCTGTGAATAGTTTTCTTTTTGTTTGTTTTTTTAAGCAAACAGGATGTAAGCATATGAGCTTTATGGGTTGACCGTTATTTTCCCAAGTTAGAAGTTGCCAAGCAACCATTTGTGATTTTTTTTTTCTTTTTCTTTTCCCAACCAAGAACGGTGTGACATCACACTCTGTCACCACCCTGGTGTTGCTATGGTAGCAAATCTGTTACTAGGTTGTTGCTGTTGAGGGCGTCTGGGAATATGAAAGCGTCAAACTGCTATCAACAATAATGAGCGTTAACAGGATGAATGAAACTCCTTGGACTTACAGAAACATCTCTACAGCTGGTCTCACAAAGTCGTTTCAAAGTTACTGGTATATAATCAAACGTATCGTTGACCTGGCAGACGGTTATACTCAGAAGTGTTGGTATAATTGTATAAAGAAATGTAACTTTAGCCTCACGCTCACAACAGGTTAAACAAGCTAGTTTTATTTACTGGTTCACCAGTGGGGTATGTTACCTCGTCAGAACCAGACCTGCTGTTTCTGCCATTTCCATTTGCTTTGCTGCAGCTTCATATTTAACGTATAGAACAGTTAGGTTATCGATCCCCTTCTTTATTTGTCCAGCAAACATGCACCAGGAGGTCAAACTATTCCTGTAAACATCGAGGAGACTCAGAGAATTTTGACAATCTGAATCCTTTAGCTCTTTCCACTACTACACTGATCCGGCTGTTGTTGCTCCACGGCGCAGTCATCGTTTACTCAGACCGGTTCAGAGACAGACCCAACTACTGACCTTCACCTTGTTTTGGTTTCTGAAACTGGTCAGACGCTCAACATCTCTCCTGTCACTTCCTCTCCTCTTTGTGTGACTGTAATGAATTTTGCTTTTGGTTTTCATGAAACAAGACAAATAGTATATATGCGTCCGGTTTTTAACTGTTTGTCTGTGTTGTCTTTGTGTGACTGTGGAAGAGTGAGCAGGATTCAGAACTCAATAAACTTCTATTTTCTTTTCATATTCTTCTGTCCTTGATTTTTTTTTATTGGAGACTTGTAGTTCAGCCTTTGTTCCACCAGGTGTCACTAAGAAATCACAAAAAAAAAGAAGAAGTCAAGTTATCCACCCATCTGAATGTTTGCTGTTTTTTTCCTTTCTGGGGATGGATGATGGATTTCTGTGGTGATAAAGGAACTGATGGTTCCCTGGACTTAGGGAGTGGTTGCAATGATAAGTCACACGACTCTTAGAGACATGTGGTGACAGTCGGCAAACAAAACAGTTGCGTACAAATGATGCGAAATCATAAGATCTCTGTTATGTGATTATGTTTTTTTTTTCTTTTAAATTAACTTTTGGATGAAATTGAGTCCTGATTTTTTTTATTGGGGGGGTGGGGACACAGACTGGAAATTGTAAATGAGTAGATTTGATCTATTTTAGCTCAGAAAACACCTCATGACACCACGCTATGGCTTCTTTACATGTGACTCATATAAAGTGTTACTCCCTTGTGCACAGCAGCTGTCTGTGACCAAATGACTGGCATGGCACAGTTATCCTCATGTGGTTGTGCACCATCAGTTCTTCCAAGGGGAGGAGTTTTCCTCATGACTCAGGATAACCTCAAACCACAGCTTGGGGAGCTGCCCTTCTCCTCTCCCATCTCTTCCAGCAAGTTCTTCAACTTTTCTGAGGGGTTACTGGTTTTTCCACTTCTTTCTTTTTAACGTGGCTATATATTTTAAATATGCAACCGATGAGCGTATGTTGTCAGTGCAATCCATATTTTCTGCCAGTCTGCAGCGTAATGAAGTGAGATGTGTGAGGAGTCTGGAAGCGGCTCCAAACTGATGGATCTGTTTGACTCTGCTGCTTCAGTTGCAGCCTTGTTACGTCGTGTTAAATTTTCTGCGCCACACCCAGAGACGGCATCGCACTACTTCTCTTTCAGATCTCCTACTAATGTAACTAGTCAGAGAATTAAGGCTACATGCAAAACCGGACTTTACTAATACTTTATGTACTTACGATTTAAAAAACAAAGTTTCCTGTTGCAGGCTTGAAAGAAAACCCAAATTCTTCATATTCACTGAGGGTCTGTTGCAGAATAAGAGGGTTGCACTTCATATTCTCTGACTGGAACAGTGACCTTTTAAGCCATTAAACAAATCATATGATACTCAGTGTCTACTTCCTTGTTTCAGCTGTTTTAAAGTGTATAACACACTCCAGGTAACCATGAGACATTCTTGCTTTCACACCCCCTTTTTTCTGTTGCTTGGAGTTGTTTTTAGTCTTCATCGTTATATTAGGCGACCTCTCATTACCGACTCGCCCTGTGCATCCAGACAAAACCATGAATCGACCTGCCAATGATTTCCAACAGTCAAGTTGCATAACAGGCTGCAGCCTGCGATTATTTTCACGTTCTCATGAAAAAGGGACGAACCTTCATGTTAACATGTATAAATCTGTGAGTGACCTTTGCTCTGCTAATTGTTTCATTCCGTAAATGTGCCTGTTCTTTGTCACGCCGTCTTCTTTCCTGGAGTTTGCATTTTTTCTATAGACTTGTCATTTCTGTAACGGCCAGAATAAGGATTGGTTTGTTCAGGTCTCAGCCACACGCCTTCTTTCCAAGTGTCAACAGTTGGGAAACACAGAAGATTTGTGGGCAAAACAACAGAGGCATTTCACCAGGCTCAGATTTGCCTCCCTCTCAGCAAACTATTTTGAAACCATGACTCTGTAGATGCCATTTCATAACTATTCTGCCTCCAGCAAAAATAAATAAAAAAAACAAACCAGGCTCCCCTCTGAAATCATATGATGAGAAAAATAATAAAATAGTTCATGCACGCCAAATCAAACATTTTCCGTTGAGAGTAATGTAAACAGATTTCTCTTCACCCGTGACTCCGACTCAGCAGTCATTCACTTAATGCTTTTGTTGTCTGTTTGCAAACACTCAGAGACAAACAGTCACACGGAGAAATGTTTGAGCACATGCTCAATTCAAGAGACCTGCCGATATTCTATAAACATTTAAACGCTGGTTCTAAATTGCCCATAAGAGTGACTGTGTGGTTGTTTGTTTATATACGTTTCTACTATAGTGACCAAGCGCCTGCAGAGATTTCCCTTCTTCAGTTTATTATAAGACTTGAGTGTTTAAGAGGCCTGGTTCTAATAAAAAAATAAAAAAATAAGCACATTAGTTGCAAAAGTAATAAAAGACTCGAATGAGAAAACTCAAATGTGGAAACTTAACTGCGTTTCCTGCTCTTAGCTGCTTATCAGAAATGAACAGAGAGGCAGGTTTAAAAGCGGGTTTGGGCCACATTGTTGTTGTTATTCTGCTTTTCTTGCAAACTGAGCAGTAATCAAAACCAGTTGTTGCGTATACAAAGCTCCACGTGGTGTGTGACATTCAAACTGAGAACATGGATGCTGTGTTTATGGGACACCATCAGAGCAGGTGTACGTCACTTTAAAGTGACTGGTTTTTTTTTTCTCTTCATGTTAAAGGAACAATCTGGAGTTGAAATGACTGTATCCACTATATTAGATTAGCAAGACATGTGAACTGTTGTTGGAGGTGGAAAATTACGTTAATATAAGTAGTTTTGAGTGACAAGGGATTATGTGTTTGCAGCAAATTTACAAATAATCATCTACATCCACACCAAGGTCATTTTAACTAGATATATACAAGCGTTCAAGTAGTCAAACACTGTCAAGACACAAAAGTGGTTTCTGCTTCTGAAAAAACTGGATCAGCGCTTGAATATTAATGACAAAATAGGCAAATGTAAGAAGCAGAGACCCTGAACTGTTGTCCTTTCTGTGTCCTTTTATAAAGCTCTCTCTAAGCTCCATGTTCCTTTCTTCATGTCTTCTGTACCAAGTTCTCGTCAGCTGATCATAAACTTCATAAGTGAGGACTTTTTTTTTCTGAGGAGCCTGAAAGTAGCTATATAACTTCATCTACTTTCATCACTTGGAATTTTACGCGTTTGACAAGAAAGGACTTGAACATATATGTAAATATTTGACCCTTGTTATCCCTGCAAGTCCTGACACACCAGGACCTTTTAAGAAAAAAATAAAAATGAAGGGCAATGTTGTAAATAAACATTTCTAGATTGTATACTCTTTTTTTTTTTTTTGGCTCATCTTAGGCATTATTGTATACCAATATTATCCATTTCTCCATTTTATATTCCATTAAAATAAACATTTAAGCCAGTGCTTTCTAGACCTCAGAGATAAGTGTCTGCTTTAGGCTACAAACTAGGGTGGGTTATAAGGGGCCCACTTAATTCCGTTAAAAATATTCACCTACGAATAATTAAATAATTGAAGTGAAGCGACTTGCATTAAAGGAAATATTAGAGTATTTATTCAACTTTAACATCCGCCCACGTCGCACATACCTGAAGTCTTCACCCTCCTACCTGGAGCTCCTCTGCCCAGTGGGCGTCCAGGATTGGACGGTTCTGACGTCTGGATGGGAGGTGGAAGATTATAAATGCAGCCATGGCGGAGGACAAAAAAAGTGTTGTTGACGAGATTATAACGGTCTGAGCTCTCCCAGACAGACAGATTCTGCCTCCCCAGCTGCAGCCCGTCGTCGCCCACCCTCCTCCAGGATGAACAGAGTCGTTTTCCTCTTTGCTGTCGGATTCTGCTTTGCAGTCGGTGAGGATGAATTTATCCTGTTTTTCAAGCGCGAAATTGGGTTTTACTGCCTTTTTCAAGGGTTTCATTAGTCATGCTGATTATCTGAAAAATAATAATAAAAAAAAAAAAGAAACAAAGAGGTGACAGATTTTGCTTTTATTTTCATAAGGAATATTTTCTACCGTTTTATTTTTATTTTTGGGGTATTTCAGACTTTGATTTTATATGTAAATGCCGCTTTCATATTTTCTTTCTTTCTTTTTTTCGTAAAAACTGCTGTTTTCCACTTTTTTGGGGGGTTCAAACTGCAGAGAGCAGAGCTGATGCAGAGTTTGTCCAACTGGGTGTGTTCCCTCCATCTACACCAGTCAACCCAGTGCTTTCTTTTTTATTTTTGAGGGAGCGGATCTAAGCCAAGATCTGGATCCCATCAGCCCATTAAACCTTACAGTTTAACCAGTCACGTGCCACCCGATCAGCACTGACTTTTCAAATACACATCTATCAGGATGTGTTTAATACTTTTTTTGAGGCGTTCTTGGGAGGAGACGAAACGCCTGAACTAAATCAAACATATTTTGTATAAACTGGACTGAGTCACTGTGACGTCATCCACTAGTATCTGAGGGTAAAACTTGAATATATGGAGGTTAAATTCTGTTTAATGATGTAACCATCTTTTCCTTTTTTCTTTTATTTGAAAGAACACTAGCACTTTTAGAAAGCTGTAAGGTATACAACCAAAAGAAACAAGACCTTTTTGGAGCTATGAAAGCCATAAAACTTAGAATTTGATTTTAAAGTATTAGCTTTGCAGGGAGTAACGTTCAGTCTAGTAGTAGTCTTTGCGCAAACATCATAAACAGTTAACAGTTTAAACGAGTTATCCAAGATTACATCATAACATTTAATTTTAGCTGCATGGTTGTACCATTGATTAAATTAATAATGACTGGAATTCAGCTAGGTTAGATGATTGCATCCGTAAAACATTTCCTCTTATTCCACTTTATGTCGAGGCTCTAATGTCAGTAAACCAATTATGGGAGTAATTTTGAAATCCCAATGCTGCTCTTCACAAGGAACAATTAGAGGTGTTTAGAAGTTGTGTTATTTAAAAACAAAAAACTGCATTTAGGATCACAGTTTTCCATTTTATGATGCAAAGTGTGAGCTGAAGAGACTTTTAGCGCCTGTCAGGAGGCTTGTTGTGCCCTTCCTCTGGCCTCCACCCTTTATTTTCCTAAATCCTTTTCCCCTTGGAAAAGTACTGCACCATTTTCCACACTGAACTAAATCATTTCCATCCATTAGTTGGCACAGTGGACTGTCCTGTGACCTCCTGGGATCAACACTGCGGTCTGACTCCTGATTGCAACATGACAGAAATGGTTTTTTTTTGTTGTTGTTTTTTGTCTGACTTGCTTGAAACAACAAATATATCTTTAAGTTGGTCAAAGATTATATATATGAGGCCACAAGTATTGAGAAACTATCAAATAGATGGTAAAACAATTGAAATTTGGTTGTTTAAAGGTAATGGTTATAGAACATTTTACAGAAAGGTCAGCTAGAAAAATAACTGCTGATTAATCATTTTGTCTAACCCATGCCGTTTAAAGCAACCGTGTTTGCGGATAGTTGTGGTGAGCTTCGACAGACTCAATTACATGTTGAGGAAAGTATGCACATCCCAGGCTTTACTTTAATGCCGTTATTGCAGGTTGGGTGCGTCGGCCTGTTTGTGGAGCAGAGGTGTTCAGAGTTATTTTTCCCAGACTGAATCATGTCACGATCTCCTCGCTATTATGTGACGCATTCCTCACCTTGTAAAAGTTGAGGCTCTGCCCAAGTGTCAAATTCTGCCTCAACAGAGGGTCTGCAGAATGAGCATTTGTTATACTTCCATTGTGTTTTGGGGGCCATTATTATGGCGTTTTGTCCCGGGGTATCCTCTCAGCTCTGTTGTTTCATTCTCACGTTTCAAACCACACCCTCGATAGTGGAAACAACATTTGCAACTTGGCTGCTTTTTTTTTTTCTTCTTCTTCTTTTTCTTTTAATTTAAAGTAAACAGCCATGAAGCGTAATGGTTTACTTACATAAATGTTTCAGAAGGGAGAATGGGCTGCAAATGCAAATAATATGTCTGGGCTGTGTCTTCTCTGGGGAGAAGTGGATGACCAGACATCATCAACATGTCACAGGCTGCTGAGAGGTTTCCCCAAGCACCAGCTGTCTGAAAAATAAGACGGCAACTCTCACCTCCTTGTAGCTGATGGCTATTTTGGACTTCGGAGTTGGAAATTTGGAAGCTGGCGTTGCAGGAAGAGATTAAAACGATAGAGACCGAGACAGTATGAGGCATTCAGCAGTTTATATGTTTGTTTGTTTTTCTGGATTTTTATTGACAGATGGAAAAGCACCTTATTAATCCGTAAAGGTTAAATGCAAATCTTGAAGATTATAGCTTCATGGTCCAAAAAGAAAAGAAAATAGAAATTAAATTCATTTATGATTTCTGTTCTGAAAAAAAGAAGCTGTAGAGCAATCATAAATGAATTGCCTCATTCATTTTGGAGACACGCAAATGAGGTTCATCCAGAGATAAGGAAACACGTTTCGGTTTGCCTGTTAACAAATGAAGCAACTCATTTAAATCTTGACAAATCGTCTTTTCCGAGGAAGGGAGATGTTTCTTTAATAAGTAAGATGCTTCTGTTTTAATATTAATCTTTTTTTATGAGCTGTTAATATAAATTAAGTAAAGGGAGCGTGGGCGAAAAAAGAGCTTTCCACCACAATCATTTACTCTTTTACTCCCTTTCAAAGATATTAATGTCTTAACTTGTATCCAAATGCAAACATGGATTATTTAAGTAGCACAATAGACCCACCCAGGTGTATTTATCTTTTCATTTTCTTATCAACACAATATTTCTCTCTGTTTAGAAGATGAATGTACTGCAGTGTTTGTGGACTTACCGTCTTTATTTAACACTTTGAGACTATATTTATTGACTTGTGTCGTTTCTGCTTCCCGTCCAGTTTATCTATTCTGCAGCTGCATAGATAACGGCTCATTAGTGTTATTAACTCTTTTCCTGACAGAAAATGGGTAAAAGAAATACGAGGCCTCTAGAACTGAAACTTTATTGGAATTTCATTGCTTTTAATTCCTTCTCATGTTTGCTTCCGTGCGAATCACTCAGATTAGCTTTGTGTTGGCCTAATGACAACGTACCTTTTAAAGAGGGCTTGTTTCAAGTGGTATTTTAAACAGCTATTTTAAACGCAGCACGTCACTGATGCCTCGAGGTCTAACTTTGATACTTCCCACAGAGCATTGATGTGACGGGGCATCGCGTCTGTTATAAGCTACATTATCCACCACATCACTTGCTGTTATTTCTCAGCATCCTGGTTTATTTTCCTCTTGATCCTTCACATTAGTTTTTCATGAGCTTAAGCAGAGCAGAAATGAGGAGACGGGAAGCCTGCAGTTTGTGTGAACAAGCAGCAGAGGGCAGTGTGGGACTGGAACTACGCTGCTCACTGGTGTCAAAATAGATGTCTGTCTTTCTTTCTTCTCCTTTAACTAAAACTGAAGCTTTGGAATCATGCTGTATGTGGCTTTTTAAAAACTATAAAAATTCTTTTAAATCTTCATAATGATCATACATAGTCAGAAGAAAGTCTTAAAAAACACAGGTGACTCAAAAGAGTATATTTCATTTGTGGTTAAAGGACAGTCTTCTCATTTTTAATGACGACGGAGTCACAGTTTCAACTCACTTGAGCAGAAATGACTTTAAAAGACATCAAATTAAGGAAAATGCAAATAATTCCTGGACATAAAGACTAAAGCTGAGCTAGTCCCTCCATTCATGCAGTTGTAATGGATTTCTATCACAAAACAAGCAAAGAATGTTTGGACCAAACATGGTTCACATCTGTAGTTTTCGCTGAATGACAGAGGTGAGTTGAGTTTAGCTGCCTGAACGCAGCCTGATTTCCACATTTACCGTAATTCCGACAACATCTGGCCCTTACAGCACAAACCACGTGACCCCCATGAGCCAGACCAGGAAATGTTAGGTATAGATAATGGATGGATAGACAAACTTTCATATAAATGCAGATAAAACGAATGAGTTCTTCTTCATGTTGAGGAATACCAGGTATACAGTAAATAGTGTGTGTCTTCATCATTGTGAAAGCGATTAATGAATGATTTTCTGTGTAGCCCTGTCAGATAGATATGTGTAGCACTGTCAGTTATCAGTTGTTTGTGTGAAAGCTAAATTATGGGCCACTGAGTAAAGGACTGAAGTCAGTCTGTTTTATGTAGAGTATTTAAAAAAAAGTGACGTCAAGGCAAAAAAAAAAGGTGATCTCAGAGTAAAATAGCTAAAGGAAGGAAGCAGGAATGTGGCTTTTAGTAAATGATCTATCCCATGACTTAGGTGTGTCCTCTCTCAGGCACATAGTCCTTGTGGTTTTAAAGTCAAAAGCATGTTACGTGTGATGAATTAAATTTTTTTTTAATTCTTTTTTTATGAGCTTATCTATTCCACAAATATATACAGTAGCTACATTTTTCTGTAAATTTTTTTAAAAAAAATTTTAAATTTTGTTTCCTGAAATGTGCTGCAATCAAAAGGGATGAAGACAACCAATTATATGCTGAGACAGGGAACAAACAGCCTTTTGTAACTGAGCATCATTATCTTTACTGGTCCCCTGTGATTTCATGCCGCCTACACCTCAAAATGTACTGAGCAATGTTTTTGAAGGATTTCTTGCGTCAGTTGGAGGTTGAGTTTGCAGTCGGGACGCATCAGTGGCGTAAAGGATCAGGTCTGACTGGTTTTTAGATGGCAGAGGGGGAGGAGGGAGGCAGCTTGTCCAGCAGCATTGCAGAGGTCTGAGGTGTTCGGTGAAGTATTAGGTGTGGCAGCACACACATAAGTCACTTTTATTTGTCAATATTTTGCTTATGTCCTTGCCTATCCTTTATATTAATGATTTAAAAATCCACAGATTCGTTCAAAAGCAGTTTGACAACTATGAGGCCTCAAAGAAGGAGCAGGCCCTCGGTTAGAGTCTGCAGTAACTGAATAAGAATAAGACTAGAATCGTCTCATCTTTGCTGCTCATTTGTTTGAAATAAAGAAATGTAAGCTGTCACGCATACATCATTCCAGCTGTATGTGTGAAACAACGTATGGATTGAAGCAGCAGGAGTACACGTAAAGAGTGGAAGAAGCTTGGGTGTAACCGAAACCAGCAGGATGGGTGTGTTCCTGCTCTGTGTACCAAGGTGTGGGTCAACGTTAATGTGTAGGCCAAACGAGCCTGGAACCCCCTCAGAAAATTGTCAGAATTGTAGGTTACAAGTGTTTTTTTATTTTTTATTTTGCTTGATACTTCAGGTATTCACCCACTTATTACACACTAATGGATAAAAGGCAACCAAACAAGTGCGTGCAGTTATTGCTCAATGTGGCTTTATGAAGAATTTTGTCCCCTGATCTAAACAACAAAAAGATGAATCCAGTTTTGCAGCATTGCATGCTTCAGGACCAGGGTGTCTGCATCAGATACAGCATGTTACCTTATCGTGTTTTGTGGCTTTATTGTCAATATGAAGCGTCTTCCCACCACACTGAAAAATTTGCATACATGTAAAGAACTTTACATATTTCTGGCAGATACATCTGCATCACGGGAAATGATGCTGCTGCTCGGTGATTGTATCCTTTGAAGCCTATCAAACTGAGGAAGATAAGCATAACATACAGCTAGCACGCAAATGAAGAAACCGTTTTTAATTTGTTGATATAAATATAGGAGACTGCGACTTCTCGAAGCACGAATGGCAAACTCTGAATTTAAAATATCAAAACCCTCTTTTTAAAAAACCGGTCGTACCTTACCAGATGTGCCAAGCCGTTGCCATATTTTTTGAGTTCTCGTGATAGATCCTTCCTCATTCTCATTTTATGCAACAACTAATGTGGGTTTTTTTTGTTTTTTTTTAGGTCCTCAGCTTTCGGAACATGGTATTAAATTACAGGGTTGTAATAATTTCTCAGGAACCAAATCCTACGTGGGAATTTTTAAGGAAAGGCCAGTGTATATGTAGTTAGATCCTGAGCTTTTGTCATGGTAGAGGTGACTGATGGTCCACGTTGCTGCAACATGTCGCTACGTCTGGTGATAGTTGGACGGCAGGGTCCAGCATAGCTATCACAGCCAATTCAGCACATCGTGGTAGTCATTTGCTAACGGCTAAATTGTTTGTCAGATGTTGTGGCCTGTGACAGAACGGGCCGTGTTGGTCAATACGTCCAACCGTGCTTATTTACCGGGAAGGGACCAAAAGTTGATTAAATGTCCTCGGCGAACTATTACAATAGCTTCACTCAGCTTTACATCTCAACATACTTTACATCTAACGTAGTTACACAGTCCCTTTTGAGTACGACATGAATCCCTTTTATTGTTTTTAACAGCAGATGACACCACAGAACATTCCAGTCTTCTTTGTTTGATCAGTACGTGCCTTCTGTAATCATTTCCAGTCATGCTGCTGAAACTGGACCTACAACTTTCCTAAGTGCAGTTTCAGTGTCCAAGATCAGTCACAACACAACCTCTTTTGGCTTCAGCCTCGCAGTGGCTGCTCCACTTTGGGTTTGGCGTAACCATGGTAACGGACAGCAGCTGAGAATTGCGTGGTAAAATGTAGTAAAATGGAGGCAAGAAGGACCAAAAGCAATACAATTCATTATAAACCGGAAATGTGACAGCAGTTAAGCCAATTTCAAATTCAAATTCAAATTCTGTTTTGTTTTTATTAGGTGTGGCTAACTTCCTGCTTTGCTTTTGTGGGACAATGATTCAACCTTTTGCTTTTAAGTGCTGAGACTTGCAGTGACTTGATGGCTGTTTCCTGAGCATTATTTCATCTTCAGTAATATCATCAAGCTAAATGCTGTGGACTTTCTTTTTTGCTATGTTTCTAAATTAGCACAAACAAACAAACAAAAAAAAACTAAATTAGCACAAACAGCATACATAAATGAAAAACCCTTTAAGAAGGCAGAAAGTGCAGTGATATACGTAGCACCTAGGTGGTCTATCTGAGTAATAATAAAAATGACCCAGGAGCCCCCACAGAGTGATAGAAGGTGAAGTGGTTTGATGTGTCGTGTGCATATGTAACATTCGTTTTCAGTTGCGTAAAGTCATTATAAAATTTAAGGAACTGCTGGCTGTTCGTGCCATGGATGAAATTTCTCAGACATTTTACAGTATTTAGTCATCTTGTTTGGGTTTGGCTGATGTCACTGCTGCCTCGTGAATCATACGTCATATCCAGTCTCATGCGTTTTTACATTGAAGCATGTTGTTTAATGAAAATTAGTGGCTGAGTTTAGAGGTCTGCATAAATGGTCACATTTTCTCTCTCCCGCTGGGCTACAAATAAGCAAATAAATAGGATTTGTGTTCAAAAGCAACAAGCCTTAAATAGTACATTCCAAGTCTTTTTTGTTTGTTTTTACCAAATCCATGAAATTACACCTATAAAGGTAAACTTGTATACTTTTGGCTATTTCTCTATGTTTGTGCTATGTTATATAATCGTGTCAAAACTCTAGCTGTGTTTCAGCCACATAAAGGTTTCTCTGGATATTACAGACTAAGAACCATTTTGGGTCCTGGTTTTTGACCCCCTGCATTTCACCACAGAAACCAGAAAATATTTACTGGCAGAAGTCTTATTCAGTATTTAGTGCAGACGTAGCATACATAATATCAGTCAAAGCAACATATACTCCCGTCTAGACAGCATCTCTTTCAGGGAAGGCCTTGCATAATTCAGCAAGACAATGGTCAGCTTTGAAACAATCTCTAGGATGATCTCTGTTTTGGATAATGCAGCACTATTTTATCTTATTTCAAATTTGTTTTTAAAATGTGTGCATTTCTGCATAAGCCTGTTGCAGACTTATTTATATAAATTATTCTGTTCTATCTTTTGTTTCCTCCTTACCGTCTTTTCACTGCATCTCCCTCCTAACCTTCTCTTCATTTACAACAGGTCAAGCCCTCAAGTGCTACAAATGCAGTCTCGGAATTGGGAATCTGTGCATAACCAGAGAAACCACATGTGCAAATGGAGAACATTGCTTCAGTGGTGTCGGTAAAGCAGGTGAGCTACATTTACATTTTTTTTAAACATTGTTACCTGATTCCCCTCAAGATTTGCTATCACCTCTTCAATAAAACCTCACCAACAACATTCCTGAAATGCACTTTCGTGAACTAAAATGTAAAACCAGGCCCATCCCTTCTCTGCAAATGTGAAAGCATGTTCGCTGAAAGGTAGCGGTGACTAGAGGTGAGACTTAACTTCTTTTTTTTTTCTTGAATAAAGTTCCAAACATTAATATTTTCACTTGAGGGTCACAAAAAGACCAAAATAACTCATTTACTTGTTGATATGCAAACGGTAAGCTGTCCTTCAACATGACTCACGTTAAGATCAGTCATAGCTAAATTACATGTGGGTGACACATTTTGTCAAACGAAATTATGTCATTGGGAAACCTGAAAATTATGTGCCCGCAGAATATGAGAATATCACCTCTTCATACCTCATTTCCCTCACTTTCCCTAAAGGTGCTGATGCGACTTTACCCGTATACGTAGAAAGCAATAACTCTGATTATCAGCACAGTATCAGCTCTCAGTCTCATAAATCAATTCTGACATGTCAGATCTGACTTTGAACATGATATTTCTTCAAGTGTCTTTGAAATGGTGACTGAATGATAAATGCTTCACACCTGTATTGCGGTTTTTTTTTTTTTTTATTTTATCTTGGGGCGGCACTTAACAAGGTGGTTATCGTTCATGCTATTCACGCAATCTTACATACTGCTTTTACTGTAATCATTCACTCTATATACAATATGCAGCGCTCATCTATCTAAACTTACACCCTGATGAGAATATTTGGAACAACTTGGTGCCTCTCAAAAAGACACATGTGGAGGCCTGGAGATCAGACGCACAGATACTGTCACACTTACAACTAAGACCTTGTTTCCACCTGCTTATGGGCACATGTTATACATGATTTTAGTTTATTTATTCCCATGAGAAGCCCCGTAGTCTCTGTCCAAACATGGATACCTACTTTTGGTTAGTTGTAGCTTAAGTCTGAATGCCTCAAACGAAACATTGATTGTGTTGTCGCTCCACAGTTGGCTTCCTTGACATCAAAAGTAAGGGCTGTCTTAAAGAGGCTGAGTGCAACAAGACCACAGAGGTGGACTTCATCACCCAGGGCAACACCACCTTCTATGAGATGACCAAGACGTGCTGCAACTTCGACCTGTGCAACGCCGCGCCGGGCCTGCCCGGGATCTCTGGGCTGAGCCTGGCACTCGCCGCCATTTCTGCTGCGGTTGCAACTAATCTTCTGATTTGATTGAAGATGCAGCAGCTAGTTAATCCGGCAAAGTGCATAAAATACTATTGTACAAACACAAGTAGCTACTAGAAGAATTTAATTAAGTACTCGGACATGAGCTGTACTTGTTTTTTCTTTTCTCCTGGTTCTTATGTTTACTGTCCTGGAGGTGTATTGTATTTGTGGTTTTGTAGGTTTTTATATCATTTATCTAATTTCACTCCTGTATTTTTGTATTCCTATATGTATTAGCTGTGATTTTATCCTAGAAAATTAGCTGTTAGCTGACAAATGAGTATGCAACTGGGTCGCATGTTGGATATCTACTTCATGGTGCCAAGTTGAATTTAAATGTTATTTCCTTTAGGAATTAATAAAATAATTTTGAATTTGAATTGAAGTTGGCTCACGAGATGGAGGCCATTCTTGCCTTTGTTGGGATGATATGAAGCTGCAGCAGATGACTAGCTTGGATAGTGTAGATAGGAAGAATAAAAGACACTGAGGCTTAAAAGAAACTATAGATACTTGTTTTGGTGAGTTCACTCACAACACATTACTGCGTTCCTCTGGGAATCGAAAACAAATGTGTTTCTTTTTGTCCGTAGGATTATACAGGTCAGGGGGGAGCAGATCTACTTCAAGGATGTTAGCTTGGCTAAGCTAACCAGTTTCCAAAAATTTCCAGTTTTTCCTTTAATTTATTTCTTTTCTGGTTTCTGTATTAGCACGATTATCATGGTATGTAAATGAGCTTTCATTAGACAACCCTTATTATGCTTTTCCAATAAAATTCATCCTGACTTTAGCAAGTTACTAGTGCGATTATTTCCTTTCAGCTTTGTCTGTCAGCATTTCTTTGTGTATTTTGTTTTTGAAAAAGGGGAAATAAAAAGACAAATGGCTCCATCTCTCTCTCTCTCTCTTTCTGTGTGTGCTATATGGCTTACAAACATTTATTTTAACTATCACTTTTGTCATGTGAGTTTATTCCAGAAAGCGGAAGGCAATTTCAGGTATCAATAAACACCCAAACAAGTGGGGGAAGGTGGTATGTGGTGTTACCAGTGTGATGTGGTTTCTTCCAACAATGAATCATTCTCACCTCACAAGACTGACTGGTTCTGGCTCAGAGCACGAATACGAAGATTATGCCACAATACAACACATCTGCAGTAGCAGACATGAAAAGTGAATGAATATAAATGTTTTGATGAAAGACCTCAGAAATGAAAGAATTTCTAAGTCAGCTGGTTACTTCCTCATGGTGTGAAGGAAGAAACGAGTAAAAATGAAATTTCAGCTTTTATTGATTTCCCGACTCTTCATTTTTCTTGTGCACCCAAATAAAGTTCACGCTTGTGCTTATGATGGCTTGTTTTGTTTTGTCCTTTTTATTTTAAAAACGTTCACATGATGGCAACAACGTGCAGCACATATAAAATGTGACTGAACACATTAATTGACTTTACATGTCAGGTATTTTAAGGAAAAATAGGCTAAAACAAGATTTTAATTGAACCATTGATATGTTATTTTATTTTCGACGCACCACACAAATTTTTTGAGCCAAATATATTTGGGCCTCCTTTGGAATATTCTGTCGTAGAAACATTAGCGGTCATATTTAATTTGTGCATCTTTTGAGTTGTTGAAAAAATGTCCAAATCATTCCTGGGATTCCTTCCGACACCTCCCCCCTCCACAACCTCAAGACTGTGACGGAATGATAAGACAAAAGACTCGAAACCCCCCCACCCCCTTGTCACTCCCCTCCCATTACTTCACACCTGTACATATAAAAGTCTGCCCTCACCTAACAGGCTCATCAGTTTTTTAACCTCCACCAGCATCTCATCACCTGGGAGAGAAGGAGCTTCAGCCTGCAACTGGGAGATTTTTTCTATCTTTGAAACAAAACCAAGAAGCAATTCAAAACACTAAGATGGCAAAGATCCTTCTCGCTGTCATTGCAGTCGTGGCCTCTTTTATTCTGGGTAAGATTAATTTATAATCAAAGGTTAATGTTTTATATTTGTGAAGGATGGTGAAAGGCAGATAAGGTAAGACAGTCATTGGGATGATTTAATGAAGCAAAGACTTTACTACCTTGTGTTATTCTCAAAAAGCCGAAACCTTTTTCTTTTTTGGACCCACTACATTTATATTTAGAAAATTAAGATTAATTTGTGATAAAATTATAATTTAAATATCTAAAAAACAAAACAAAAGGCTCTTTAAAACTTGAATTCAACTTATTTATAACTCAGTCCTGTTTGATAGCCCTAATGAGTCTAGCTTTTTTGTCTATTTTAGATGTCAATCATGAAAAGTGTGACATCATCTCAGCAAAGTGGATGTGAATCAGATTTCACTTGGGTTTTAGCTCAGAAAGTGTTACTCATAAAAAACAAAACAAAACAAAACAAAAACAGTAATGAACAGCATGAGATGTCTTGGTCTGTTGTCAATTGTGGCATTAAAATCACCATGACAACCTTCTGATGAACAGTTTCAGCTACATTTCTTATTGGGTGGGCTTTAAAAAGCTTTGATTGCACTGCTGTGTAGGATGTGGTGATGATGATAGACATGACCACATCAGTTAGATGTGTGGGGGGTGGGGGGCTCAGAAATGTTCAACTTTACTAGCTCAGAACCATAGAATTCCTGCCAAGAAAAAAAGAAAAACTTAACCACTATCTCAGTACTATTCACTCATCATGATCTTCCTTGTGATTTTAACTGTTATATTTTATTCATTTGTCTGTTTCAGCGGAGTCACTGTCATGTAACAAATGCGGATTCAGTCTCCTCGGCGTTTGCCTCAACGAAAAGAACGAAACCTGCGAGACTAACACCAGTGTCTGCTTCACGGGCAGAGCCAGTAAGTCACCTCTTAATCTCCTAAAAGCCTCACACCCTGTCCAGTCAAACATTACTCAAGACCACAAGCATGTTGATGATGCCCCTCAGTAACTCTAACTCCTGTGACACTCAGTCACATGTCCATCAACAAACACCCTAACTGCTACACCAGCATCACGTGACTTGATTTTCCTGTTGCACCGTCCTTCCAGTGTGGTCTGACTGTGTGAATTTGCGCTCGCAAGTCCAAAAAAAGCACTAGGCAGGTCTTTGCATTGTTAGTTGTAAAGCTGGTTGTTGCCAGTAGCAAATCAGGCATTTCCACTTTGAGGACTGATGGTGTCAAAGTCTAAACACAGACACAGTGATTGGCAGTATCTCTATATGAAATCAAAAGTGACAAAAAAAAGTGATCTAACTCTACCATTTCTCAACAGCTTTCACATCACTTCCATCCTTCACCGGCTTCAACTCTCAGGGCTGCAGGAACAACAGCACAGGCTGTAATGCAACCACCAAGGGAACGCTGCTGGGTGCTGAATACAGCAGCAAGGTGGAGTGCTGCTCCACAAACAACTGCAACCCCATCACCCTCAGCGGTGCTCCATCCACCAAGATGACCCTCACGTCAGTCGTGGCTGCCGCCCTCCTGGGCCTGATGTCCAAGAGCATCCTGTGATGAATGTCAACCATAACCTGTCGCTCCATTTGTACCACAAATAGTTTGATTAAGCCGGGTGTTTACTTAATCAACATCACTAACTTATACAGATGAATATAAAAGTTTTATCATATAGATTGAATTATTAGGCACTCACATATTCTACTCATGTTGGGGTTAGGTTTAACACAACACAAAACTCAAGTATTCAAATCATGGAAGTCGAACAATGGGATGTTTTAGAGAAACGTTGAGCTCGTAAATCTTCCATGATGTTGTTTTGTTACTTTGTGTCTTTTTTTTTTAAAAAACAAACAAATGTGTCAAAAGTTACTAAATAAAGAAAATCTCAGTCAAAAAAAACCATTTCCTGCCTCTCAGAGTACTTCTTCTGAATTAAGCTTTGCACTTTATACTCCACAGCAATCTAGAGGGAATACCATTACCATAATTAAAAACAAGTCCTCTACCTGAAAAGAAATAAATAAATAACTCTGCCTATAACAAAGCTAGGTCGATTATTAGATGACATGAGTCAAACCAGTTTTGAATGAGACCACGGTCTGTGATTGCAGATATATTTTATGTTAGCACAGGGGGCAAATGAAGCTAAATAGATTGAAGACTCGAAAGTGTCTCCACACTTAAGTCATAATGTGGATATGATTCCCACGAACAGTCATTTTAACTTTATATGTGTACAAAAAGTTGTTTTTTTTTAAGTGTTTGTCCAGTCACTGTTACTTTTATAATAAACCCGTACAAGTACTGTTAATAGCAGTTACAGTAAGTTACAAATGGATCGGCTTTTATACGTTTTTTTGACAAAACGGGCGAGTCTTTGGAACAGAGGCTGTGAACTCTGCTCCTTTTATGTCTATTGTTTGCACTAGGTTTGCGTGAAACTGTAGTCAACTTGTACACACTTATGACGATGTAGCATTGAACTAATGGAAATCCCTGTACAAACAGTCCTTTGTTATACTCCTTCTATACAAATACAAAGTTAAAATGATCTTAGTTTGTCCGTCAAGAACCTGGTATCAGTACATTGCCCTCTAGGCTTACATTAATGTGGCTTTTTGATGCTAACAGGTGGTCTGTTCTCACTCAAAATTGCTTTAATTCACCTAGTTTTGGTCTCCTTACCATCTACTCATAATTTATTTTTAAAAACAGAGAAGATCTGTACATCATTCAAAAAAAAAGGGCTTGTAATCATTTTTCTGAGGGAGTGCATTGTAATAACATGACCTAAAGTTATTACGCGAATGTGTCAGCGGTTGCAAATGTTCTCATGATCACAGTTGACGTTTTCCTGATAAGCTGCATGGCTACGTATATATATATATATATGAATAAAAACATTTTTGACAGCTGTTAAGCTGTAGAGTCTTGAAGCCAAACAAACACTTCATCACAATGAAGAGATTTCTGTGGAGCTGTGCTGTACTGCTGACTGCATTTGTTACAGGTAGGACACTTTTATGGAGAACAATGATTTCAACTTTAACATGGTCTAAAAAGCTGACCAATATCTCAATAGAAAGAAAAAAAACAATAGATAAAAACTCAAATGAGAAATGTATAAAAGTCTTGGTGCAGTTATCAAATTTTTTCACTGATGGGAAATGATTTCCTGATACTTCCACAAACTCATATTTCTTCTGTAGTTTTTTTTTTTTTTTTTTAGACCTTAGAGTTCAGTTTGCAATTTTCAGATTGCATAAGCTTTATTTGAGTTTGTGATTTTATTAGACAGTGCTGAGTAAGATGTTCAAACAGTTTGAATGAAATTTCACGCAAACATATTTCAGTCAATCTGACCTTCCTTTGAATTATTAATTGTTGATCAGTCTGAGCCAGCTGAACCCTCTTTGGATCTGAAAGTCTGAAACTCACCAAATCTTTGTCAGAGAAGCAATGATGCCATTTAAAACTTAGATAAACAAATAAGATGTAATTCTTATATGCAATGACTTTTTTCATGAACCAAAGATAGTTCTTTTTTTCCTTTTCAGCTTATTTGTTTATCTAAGTTGCCTCTACAATTGGTTATCCAA
>JBAMYA010000003.1:1612504-1644106 GCA_037176975.1 Arrhamphus sclerolepis
CGATCTGGGAATAAAAGGCTGGAAAGAAGTTGCTTCAAACTCGATATAAATAAACGACCAAACCGGAACTTTAGTGCGAGGCATATAAAGTAAAAGCAAATCAACGTCCAATTAACATGTAAATTGTCAGTCATAACAGACTTTGTGTTTACTTTGCAGATTAGAACAAAAAAAACAACATTATCCAACATCCTGTAAAAAATGTATGTATCTCAGACAGGTTATATAGTTCTAAATGTTCAATTTCTTTTATTTTGAAATTTCTTACCGGATAATATCTGTAGGCTACACCCGCTAGCTTGACTCTCATTTTCCTCTACAGGGAAAAGGGACCTGGAGAGTAACGGGAACAGAGCAGGGCTGGTAATTAAATCAAACAGCGGAAAGCGTGGATAAACTACAATTAAAACAGGTATTCAGATATAAATGTACAGTTTTGTTTACTATCCGTGAGCTTCTCTGTGATAGTTTTCACGTTAGAGAGATGCGTAACATCATGAAGTATGTTTGGGAAGAGCGTCGGGGCGGTTCACGTTTGGCTGAGGTTTAAATTCATCACTGCAGCTGGATAAACTCAAACAAAAGGGGCTTTAGAGATAGTGCTGCTGACAACTGTGTTGTTATTTTGTTTTTTGGGAGAGATGTTACTACTCTAAAATGAAGCAAACTACTTAATTTAAAGAGTACTAACTTTACCAGAACTTAAAAGTGGGTCTTCCTAACGTGGTTCCTGTATTTGTAAGTGAATATCAAAGCAAAGCACTTGTTGCTGAAGTTATGAAGCAAACGTCCTGTCTGGAGGGAAACCAAGTCCCTCTCTGTAGCCTCACAGTGGGCGACTTCTCTGAGTTTCAGGGAAGATCATAAAAGGACAATTGTCCCAACTCTTTTTCCACTTCCCAAATCTGCCTGCAGCACATTGCAGGGTTATCGAATGATCTCCTGCAATCAAACACTGAGAAATCTATTTTCTCTTTCCAACAAACAAGCACATATTTACTTTGTGTCAAATACAAATGTGAGACATGATCCTGAAATATTTAGACAGATGACCTACATTGAATGTTTTTGATATTTTTTTTTACTGATCCATCCTCCTCTGTTTTAGGTCTGGATCCCCTGACTCCTCTTCTTTGCATCTTCAGATGCAGGAATTGATGATGGAGCGCTCTGGTCTGCTCTCTGTTTTCCTCCTGGATCCTATTTGCTTTGTCTAAACTTTTTTTTGAGCTTGTGATTTTACAAGATCGTACTTTTTTTTTACCCTCTCTCTTTTTCTTTCATTGCCTTTTGTTTGTTTTGTGTTAAACCCGCCCATATATACACATATATATATTTTTTTTTTTTGCCCAATATTTTCTACATTACTGAAGTCATGGCAAACATGTGTGCCTATGGCCGTTTCACCCACGCCGTAGTACGGGGTGTTCCAGAGACCTTTGGGAAAAGTGTGGGAGACGGCCATGTGAATGGCGAGGCCTCAGTGGACCTGGCCAAAGCTCAGCGTCAGTTCGGCTGCCTGACTGGGGCGTTGAGGCAGAAGGTTGGCCTGCAGCTGATTGAAATCCCCCCCGACGCTGAGCTGCCAGAGAGCTGGAGGATAGAGGATGTGGCAGTCATCCAGGGTGACACGGCGCTCATCACCAGGCCTTTCAAGCAGCAGAGACGCAGTGAGGTAATATGGCAGAGCAGAAAATGGCTTTGGGGCTCTTGTGTTTGCACCCCTAATCCTTCAATAGTGTACTTTATCTCACTTTATCTCATGTTTGCCTCAGTATGGTATGAAAACCAAGCTTCAGGACACACACACACGCCCCTTTCAACTTTATTATTGCCACATGGTCAAACAAATCCTTGTTGTTCCTCATTTGTAAGATGTTGGGGTAGAAAAACAAGCTTTTTAACTTTAGAAAGAATTCACTTTACCCTTTCTCTTCAAGCAGACTTTTGCAAATAAATCTGTCCTTTGTTTTGGATATTCAGTTATGGATTTTATGTAATGTTCCCTTCAACAGTCCTTCAAATGTACTAAAACGTTCAGACATTTGCTGGAATAATATTGACAGTTCAAATGGGAAATTAAAAAAAAAAAATCAAGGATTTGAAATTGAGGGGGCAGAGTGTGTACAAACTTAGCATTAGTCAACACAGGCTTGATGACAGCACCTTTTCATTTTTTACATATTACATGAAGGTTGAACTCCTTCCTGGGGACTTAAAAACTTGACCTTAAATGGGAAATATCCCCCAAAACAATGTTTGTCAAAATAGCACAGAGGCACTGTACAAAAGCTCTCTTTACAGCTACTGTCTTTATAGCTCTGTTTATAGCAAGGCGGTAGGCTCACTTCACCTCCTCTTTTGTGGGTTTTACCTCATTTAGAATCCAACTGACCACAATTGTAGAGCAGTTGCTGCAAGATGAGAAATCGTATGGCTAAAAAGATGGAGATGCTGATTAATTCTATTGTGGTCTGGTTCTGTAATGTCAAAGTATCCTGTAAATCTGATCCACTCACCATACGACATTTTTAGACCCGAGTCACCACAAACTTAAGTGACAGGTTTGTTACTTTAGAGTTTATTTTTGTTTTTTTTCTTGTTTTGGTAGTGACTTCAAACACAGACATATGTTTTAAATGTAACGATTAGAGAAATTTATTTTAATTAACCAGGTTAGCCCACTGAGATCAAAGATCTCTTCTGCCTGGTTCACTCCTATGGAAAGAGTTTAGAGTCACCAGTTAACCTAACGTGCATCTTTTTTGGAGTGTGGGAGGAAGCTGGAGCACCCAGAGAAAAGCCTCACAAGCACAGCTCCAAGCGGGGCTGCTAGTCTAAGCAGAGAGGCCGACACCTCCAGACCAGCCAAGCAAAAGAAATAATTTCTCCATCACATCCTGGGGTCTGCCTTGAGGCCCTCTCCCAGTTGGACATGACCACCTCCTCTTCACCACAACAGTTTTAGCCACTGCTGATTGTGCCCACATCTGTCTGCCAAGCTCTCGCCTCATTCCTCCCTCTCTTGTGAACACGACTCGGAGATTCTTAAACTCTCTGAAAAAGGGGCACTCCATCTTTTTCTGACTGACAACAGGTTTGATTCTTGCTTCAGACTCTTCACGTTTGGCTGCAAACTGCCCCAGTGAGAGCTGAAGGTGCCCACCAGAGGATGGAAACAGGACCACATCATCTGTAAAAGGCGAGAGATGAAACCCTGAAGCCACCGAACATCCTCTGATTCTTTTTTCTGTCCTCCCTCAGGTGGACGCAGTGAGGAGGGTGATGTCAGAGCTCAACCTGACTGTGGTGGAGATGGGTGGTGAGCAGGGGGAAACTGGAGGGGCCACACTCGAGGGTAGCGACGTCCTCTTCACTGGGAAAGAGTTCTTCGTCGGCCTGTCCTCCCACACCAACCGCGGAGGCGCGGAGGTGCTCGCGGATACTTTCAGGGTGAGTAGCATGTTTGGGGAAAAAGTAACTCGTAAATGTACATATTTGTTTTTTAACATAGAGATAAGATTTCCAGCTTTAGCTCCCCATCTGTATTCAAGTGGATTCCAGTTTATCTCCCAAAAAGTTTTTTGTTTTTTTAAATTTTCAGTGATGTGCTTTCTGAAATCAGTCACTTAGAGCTATAGCAGAAAGGTGCAGCATGTGGCATGTTCAATATGGTGCAACAAAGGTGGTCTTTGTGCCAAGATAGTCATCAGACAAAGAAACCAGCTGCCAGGGTGAGCAGGTGGCCTCCTGCTCTAATGCGTTTTCAAAATTCCTGTCTATAAACAGATGAATGAGGTAGCTCCATCCTCCGAACTATGAGGACCACACAGCACTCTCTCTGCAGCTCCACTACACTCGTCCATTAGTATTGATTCCCTCGCGTCTCCTAAGTGCATTTTAAACACACACATGCGCACACTGAATTCTCTAAGGCTGAATGATTAGCGTATGCGGTTGCTTTGTACGCGCGCGAGTGGAGAGGTGGGGAGGGTTTGTGGAATCAGGGCAGGGAGGCGAATGTGGGAGATTAGCACATCGTTGTGACAGACATGTTTGAGAGGAAAAGCTTAGTTTTCATGCTTTCACAGTGTGCAAAATAAATAAAAAAAAATCTGAACACTTTGCTGACATTTGGCATCATAGTAAATGTCAATGAATGTTAAAAATATATGTTTTTAAACTTTACTTTTGCCTCAGACTAACGGTTTTAAAAGCTATCATTAGTTACTGGTTAAACTAGTGACATTCCCATTAAGCCAAATATACTGGTCGTTGACTGTTGTAATTATGGATCTTTCTTTTGTTTCGACCTCCGTCTGTTCAGGACTTTGCGGTGTCCACTGTTCCCGTCTGCGGTGGCGCCCGCCTGAAGAACATCTGCTCCATGGGAGGTCCCGATACAATCATCATCAGCAACAGTGATGGGGCCAAGAAGACACTGAGGGTAAGAGAGAGAGAGAGCGTGTGTTGTGTTTGCTGTGAGTATTGCCTTTTATTTTAAAGGATAACTGTTTGTTTTTTTCCCCCCAGAACCTGATGTATTCTCCTCTAATGATGTTATTGAGGCTCTTAAGTTTCATGCTGATTTTGTCCATTAGTTTTATGGAAATGGGATTTTTTTTATGGGATTAATTTTAGATGTATGTTTTCAAATCTGACCAAAATAAAATGTATAATGAGATGCATGTAGTAGCTTCACTATTATTATTATTTTTAGCTAAGTGAGGCATACATCTAACGTCCCAACATTGTTCATCAGTTCAGTTTTCCAAGCACCTCAGTTGCATTTTCTGTTATCTTTTACAAGTTGTCGGTTTTTGCGGTAATAGCCTTTATTCATGAGGTCTGTCCTTACATGAACTCCACGTCATCGCACATCTATGTACTGTCACACATGGGCGTTGTTAGTGTTGCCTTTTAACAGTCCATGTGTGTCTCAGATGATGGAACAGCTGACGGACCACCACTACGAAGTGCTCACCGTCCCTGAGGAATCGGCAGCGAGCTGCATCTACATTAAAGGCCCGTCCAAACGGGACTTCCTGCTTCACAGGCCTGCAGATGAATGTCCTGACAGCGTCTCTGTGAGTAGTCAAGTTCGACTGTCATGTTTTCATTAATAGACAAATATGATGTTGCGCAATGGTCCATTTTAAATGACACTATTAAACCCATATGAAAGTATTTTTGAATTACTTTAAATCCAAAGCAAAAGTAGTTGTGATTTGTCTTGTTCATAGGATTTTCTTAGCCAGTGACTGCTCTTAAACTGCCGATCCAGTTTCCAAGCAGTGAAGCTGATTTTCCGCCCAGCCCTCCAGTGTGTCCAGTACACTCCATGACGGTGATGTGTCTGAATGAGTAAACTGTTTCCTCTCAACTCTGCAGGCCTTCCAGAAGCTGCCAGACTACACTCTCTTGCCGACAGCTTGCAGCGAGGCCTCCAAACTGGGAGCGTCCCTGTCCTCGCTCTGCCTACTCATCAACAGAAAACATACGTATTTCTGAAGTGTTTGTGCAAAACATCGTTTATATGGTGGGCTGTCAATCCCTCGTCCCGACAAATAAAGCTGTGAAACATAACTGCGCAGTAGGAGACATGATCTAGCACCCTTTTGAAAACCACTAAATGCAGCTTAAAAAAACAGTAAAACAAACTTTTTTTTTTCAAATTTCAGTACCAGTTTTGTTTCCAAAGCATGGTAACCAATAACAGTTATGATTTTGTACTTGCTAGCAGTTGAACATAATCCACTAATGCAAACTGGACTTTGAAAGCAACATACAATGGATTAAAAACCACTAAAAAATGCTGAATTCAGGCTTGCATGTACCACCTGATCATCTTTTTGACTTAATTTTCAGTTAGTTATGACACCTAGCTGCTAAATGTTGAATTACATTTTAGTTTTCCACTGTATGAATTTGTAGTAATAAAAATCCAGCTGACAGCTTTTGACAAAACTCTGTGCTCATGTGTAATTTATTAATAGATACCAATGTGTTCCTTTATCCTCCAGTGTTTTATCGGTTTACATGTACTATCAATTACACCATTTGTACCATCCTCAACAGAAACCACAAAGAATCTCTGAACAGTTAAATTCCTTAATGTCAAAATTATAATCTGGGGTTTACTACTCATGACGGAGGTTTAATGCCTATTTCAGTACGTGTACTACCACAGAATTGGAAATGTCTGGACATTAAAACACTCAAACCAGAAATTTCTTCAGATTTATTTTTGTTATAAAGCAAACATGTTTTTAACGGTTGGACTTGGCGACTCTCTCCAACTCGTCCTTCTTCTTGATGGCGTAAGAGTTAGATGAACCCTGGAGAAGTTAGAGGGAAAGTTTAATACAAATCAGACACGACAGGATGCAAACTCTTAAAATTCCAGACGTGTCTTCGCTCAAGAAGACTAAAAAGTCAATCCATGATAATCAAGTATGAAGCATTACCTTAGCTGCATTGATCAACTCATCGGCCAGGCACTCTGCAATAGTCTTGATGTTTCTGAAAGCAGCCTCTCTTGCTCCCGTGCACAGCAGCCAGATGGCCTTTAAGACGGGACAGAACAGAACATTAGCAGGGTGAAACAGACTTGAGTTAAAAAAAATGACTAGTGGCTGTAATGTATCTGAGTTGGTGATTGACTGGGCCACAACAGACTACAGCCAATGAATAAGCAAAGACATTTCCTCTGCGAGTACTCTAGCACACCAAGACAACGGGTACATATCCAGGCGTGACTCTAGCCTCGCTTCACACATGAAACGGTCATTTCACATTTCAGTCTTTCCATGCAACAACTGATACTTACCTCCTAACATGTTCTATAAACTCACACATCTTGTTTGTTCCAATGTATTTTAGAGAAGCTGATTTACAGATCCCGAATCAATCAAGTGGGTTTTAAAAAAATAAATCATTTTACCTGGTTGACTCTACGGAGGGGCGACACGTCGACAGCCTGTCTCCTGACGGTACCAGCACGACCGATACGGGTGGAGTCCTCACGGGGTCCACTGTTGATGATGGCGTTGACCAAGACCTGGAGGGGATTCTGTGAACAAAATTAAGAGAACGAATACATAACTTGTAGTAATGCAGCTTCAGTTGTGATTCATTTGAAAGGTGACATCAAATGAACCATAACGCACATCACGCCACTTCCTTTTCTTGTGCTCTTTGGCTCGTTAAATTAGCTTTCAGAGTTGATCAATACAGAGCAGCAAGAAATTCAGTAGGAAACAGATAATCCTCAGTGAAGGGAAGTGCTTGGGAAAAGTTAAGATTCTATAATATTCAGAGACTGGAAGCTGAACATTACTGAGTTAATACTGGAGCACATGTCTACAGATCGTAAAAAAAAAAATAATAAAAATGACAGCCATTAAAAAAAACCGAAAAAAAAAAAAAACATGTTACATTGCCAAACACTGAATTCGAAGGAGAAACAATATCTTTTAAATGTGATTATACAGCTACATTGGATACAAAGGCTTTGAATTGTAATGGATCATAACATCGTAAAACTACAGAGGGAAACACGGCACACGAGTATACTTGGCCTGTTTTCTACAATAAAAGTTAGCGCACACGATTTATTTTGGTTTCTTCACCCACAATAAAGAAAGTTACTGAAATTGGTATCCATATTCAACTCAAACATTAATTTTGAACAAGTATCTAGCTCAATGTATTCTTGAGAACCCATTTCCCAAATCTTAAACTTCTGTTAAGTTGTAATTCACTGCATATAACTGCAAAATAGCAGATGTACAAGGATTTACTGAGTTTAAGCAGCCCATTTCATAGATGAAAATAAATATATCACATAAACACACACACACACACACACATATATATATATATATATATATATATATATATATATATGTGTGTGTGTTTGTTTTTCTGTGGTTAAGTAGCCTTATTTTGAGTCAGAACTACAACATGTTCTTGTGTGGTGAAGTAAAAACATCTTACTCTTTATGATCAAGTGTGACACTAAAAGCGCTAGTACCTCTCCTGTCAGCAGGTGGATGATCTCGAAGGCGTGCTTGACGATGCGCACGGTCATGAGCTTCTTGCCGTTGTTGCGGCCGTGCATCATCATGGAGTTGGTCAGACGCTCCACGATGGGGCACTGGGCCTTCCTGAAACGCTTGGCGGCATAACGTCCTCCAGAGTGTGGCAGGTACTTGGCATACTTCTCCTTCACAGCAATGTAATCCTGTAGTGAAGAGTGGCGCCTTTAAACATCATTGCTTACACACACTCACATACACGGCAAAAGGCATCATTCGGGTAGGTGATGTATCTAAGCTGGTGATTGACTGGGTCACGGAAGACTACAGCCAATGAATAAGCAGAGATCTTTTCCTCTGCGAGCACTTTAGCACACCAGGACAACAGATCAGTGTCAAGGCGTGACTCTAGCCTCGCTTAAAGTGACATACATTCTAGATTTCTGTGGGAAAATTCAAAAATTCAGGAGCAGCAGTTATCAAAAAATACTCGTGCACTAAGAATTTATATCAAAAACATTTTCATAGCAATATAAACAAAATCATGTATAGAATGTGCAAATTGGATGACTAAAAGGTATCCACAGTCTGGAACAACTGTCCTTGGTATCCAAGAACAGTACTACTGTCGAGTGGTAGCTTGACTATAAGCTGCACTCTTATTATAATGAATTTAATAATGAGATAGCAACTTTGATCAGCTACCTACCTGCAGGGAGATGTCATTGATTTGCACGTCATCGGTGCTCCATTTACCAAAGAGCTTGATCTCTGGGGTCTCAGCCACAGCTGGGGCAGGCTCCCAATCAGTCACTAAGGCGACAAGGACAGGTTAGATTCAACTTGGTTATCATAAAGTACAAGAAGTTATAGCACCCAAGTGAAAGTGCAAAAACAGTAACCAGAGGTGCAAAGTGTGGTGAATTTCTGCCGTATGTGGATGAAATTCCACTGTTCCCATTGTATTACAGTGTGTTCTGTTCTTTAACCAGTCTGGACTTCAGCAAGCTCAAAGCATCCTCAAAGAAACCATTCTTATGCCTGCTTGTCTTGGAGGAGAGGGTCCTGTATCTCTGAGGTTTGACTGAAAAAAGTCCTTGAGGATGTTCTGAGTCTTTTTCAGACTGCGTTTCCTGGCTGTATCAATGATGGAGAGGAGCTGAGAAGAACCTTTCTGACTGTTCCCACACTGAGGTACAATTTGTGAAGATGCTCTCAATGGAAAGCCATCCGTCTACTAATGTGAAAATTACCATCTCTACAAAAAGCGCAAAAAAGCGGGAGAACGACAAGGCGAATCTAACAACATCAGCGGACAATAAGCAGGACTTTGTGATCATCAAGAACTAAGTCTTTATTAATTTACATTTGCCACCAACTACATCCACTGCATTCACTCAAAAGTACGTAAAATTTGCAAATAATATTATGACAAAATAAACATCATTCCGTTTAAGCAAATGTATATCCTTCAGTTATGAAGAGCTATTTTAAGTTAATGTCAAATCAAAGTTTAAGCAATTAGAGGAACAAGGCCCACGCAGAAGCCTGTTTCACGTTAACATCTGCTAACAGGGCAACCGAGGACTGCAACCTTCAGAAAATAAACACTTCTAATGCGCGTTGCTGATTGATATAGTTGAAAGTGTAATTGTCTAGTGACAGGACCGCGACTTTTAGTGAAATGCTACTTAACAGCGTCGCTTTTATCACAGCGACTGGTCCACACGCCGTATCCACATGTGCTAACACGTTAGCTACATGCAAACGCTCAGCACCGTCGTCTCGTACGGCAACAACAGCGAGGAATAAATTCACTATTCGGGAAAATTCAGACGTCCTGATTTCATTCATCGAGGCGGGGGAGACCAGTGTGTTCCAAAATGCCCAGACTAACTTGTTTTCATATGGTAAAAGGCAAGTAAAAGGTGAATTTTGCACTCACTTGTGTCTGCCGCTCTGAACCACACTTCTCTGAGACGGAAAAGGGCCTTCACGGGGCGCCGCGTCCAGATATCCGGTGAGCTGCTTACTGCCTTCCGGAAGCGCAAAGCATGATGGTAAATGTTGTATTTTCCTTTAAAACCTCCGCAGTTGGTGGTCTAAAATGATGGTGATTATGATGATACAAATAAGAGGAAAGATGATTTTTTTTCCCACCTCATTTTGAGTAGCCCACATTTTAAACCAATTTATATATTTAAAAAAAAAAATCAGAACTCCATGTCATATGTGTATGTGCAACATTTTCACAAAATTACAAGTCATAAAATTATAATTTTTGTATGACCAGCTGCTCTCCACCTCAGTTATTCCACTTTTTGACGACAGTACCGACTTATGACTTATAACAATAAATGTTCTATCAACTTTTGAAGTAAATGAGATGCAATACAAGTATTGTATAAGAACAGTAAACAACTATATCTGTATCTGTTTTTTCATTTCTGCTGTACCCTTCAGGGGTCGCCAAAGTGAACCATTTTGCCTCCATCTAACCCTATCTGCATCATCTTCTCTCACACCAACTAACTTCATGTTTTCCTCTAGGCCTCCTACCCGGCAGCTCATCATCCTTCTACTGATTTATTCACTATCCCCTCCTCTGTAAATGTCCAAACCATCTCAGGCTGGCCTCTGACTAACTCTCCAAAACATCCACGGTGTGGTGACCCTCTGATGTACTCATTCTTGTTCACATCCCAAGGAGAACCTCAACATTTTTAACCTCCGCTACCTTCAAGTATAACACTGGTATCGGTTTATATGCAAGAAAAATATTTTATCGAGTTTTGGTTTACTGACTGGATGAGGCTGGATGGGTTGCACGTCATAAGCACATGAAGTTTCACAACAGCACTAAATAGCCAGAAGGGAAAAATGATGCAGCGGAGTAGATTCTGATTTCAAAATAAAGTAAATAATATGAGCTAAAGGACAGCAGTTTGTTGAAATTTGTAAATTTCTTTTTTCCATCATATCATGGCAGCACGGTGGCTTGGTGGTCAGCACTGTTGCCTCAGAAGGTTCCTGGTTCGAGCCTCCAAAGGGGCCTTTCTGTGTGGAGTTTGCATGTTCTCCTGTGCTTGTGTGGGTTCTCACTGGGTACTCTGGCTTCCTCCCACAGTCCAAAGACATGTTCCTTAGGTTAATTGGTGTTCCTAAATTGTCCCTAGGTGTGAATGGTTGTGCATCTGTGTGTGACCTGCGATGGACTAGTGACCTGTCCAGGGTGTACTCCTCCCCTTCACCCGAAGTGAGCTGTGATAGGCTCCAGCAGACCCCTGTGACCCTGCACAGGAAGTAGCGGGTATAGATAATGGATGGATCATGGCAATCATTTTAACAATTTCTCCTTAATATTTAATATATTAAAAAAAAAAGACAAACCAAATGTGTGTGTATATATATATATATATATATATATATGTATGTATACACACACATGCAGCCACACGTTTATTAAGACACACTTTGAAGTGTTTCTGTTGGCTGATGACCGTCACTGTTTCTTCTCTAATATTCTGAGGTTGTAGATGTTCTGAGAAATGACTGGATGAAAGCAACATCACAAACAAACATCACAAACAAACTCTGATGTTTAAATATTCTTTTATTGATTAAATTCATTTTGACAACTTTCAATTTGCATGACAAACACTGTAGAAATCGTCAAAATATTTTTTTCTTTTTTTTTTAAAAAAGGTTCCCTATCCACATTATCCATTTTTTTTCCCACAACAAGAAAATTGAACGGAGCAAGACATCTTACGCAGCTCTAATTTCAAGCAGGTATGCAAAGCCTGGATCAGGTCATTTTTACAAACATACACGAAACAAAGAAAACAGTTATACGAAAATAAAATCTTTCCATCCTTAAAAGTTCCCTTCTTAATAAATTGTGCAATCCGTACAGAACTCGGACGTTTCATCAAATCACACACAAAATATTTAAAAGCATGTGGAAGAGGATCAGGCAGGAACAAAATGCAAATGGTTGAAGAAAATATCTCTTTTCCTAACAAAGACGGAGGTTACTAAAACGCCTGAGATTTCCAGATGTGATGGGAGGTAAAGAGTGCCATGTTCAACAGTTTGGTGGACCAGTAAACATTAATAACACTGCCAGACTTGTTATTCTGCGCTAACAGCCACTCCTCTCCATCGTCCCATCTTTATTTTTAGCACCGTCACTAAAGGCAGCGTGTCTCAGCACTTTGGTAATGGTCATGAAACACTGAGGCAATGTGAGGAAAATTTAAGGCTCGATCTACAAAAGCAAAGGAGTACAGCTCCAAAGCACTGCATGATACTGATAATAAACATGATACTAATGACTACTTCAGGCATGCACACTAATAAAAATGGATATCTTCTCGTTAAAAATGGAAAGATAAAAATATATAAATGACTGCATTGTAATTTGAGCAGGGCAGTAAGTCGTTTTTTTTTTTGTTTTTTTTTTACAAGACAAGACGACAAAAACGTCGTTCAGGCACGGTCATGTTGGATGGTGTCTTCGAGGTAAGTGTGACGTACACAGACACACACAAAAAAAAAATACACTGTATGGATTACAGACAGGATAAATAAGCAAAACATATTTATAAATTAAAGGGCCCGTGAAGAGTTATCTGTAACATCACTGGTGATCTCATCAGGGCCATCACAGCATGAGATCTGATTTTCCTTCGAAAGGCAGACTAAGAAGAATACCCTTAAAACATAAAGACTCGTACAAAAAGCGATACCACATCGGTCCTGTTGTGACCCACTGGACACATGTGGTGGTGGGTTCTTTTTTCGGCTAATGAGAATGTGGAGGTGCCATAAAATGTCTATAAAATGTGAACAATAATTTCAAAACACTGTTCTGTTGTGCTCTCCGTCCATGTGCAGGTTATGTGGCTCAGACACATCAGGACTTTTCACGTAAAATCTGCCAATGCGCCGAGGTTTTGCTGGGTGCGATGGTATTGTTTGAGCTCTAAATCCTAAACTGCTGTGGAACCAGCCCCTAACACCACACGTTTCTCCGATTTAAAAGTATTTTTTTCCAGAAACGGTTACAGTCACTAAGAATTTCTGAACGCTACAGTAGCTCCCACACTCACTTGTGGTGTAGAGGAAGTGGGGACAGGTTTGCATGACGTGACACAAAATAGTAACAGAAAGGAAAAAAAAGAAACTCTTAGTCTGACTTTAAAATAAAATTGTGTTAAAAACTAAAGATGAGAAGTTGCACCTTCTCAAGCAAAAAGGACATAGGCCTATTAAACGTGGAAGATATTGAGTTGATTTTACCGTTATATTTTTTTACTACAGTAGCCGTGCACATGTGGACGAACAAGATAGTGGTATAGAGAGGGAAACGCCATGCATAAAAGGCCACAAAAGGCAGAACACGGCCCAAACATATCATAATTCACTGTTTAAAAATAAAATAATCCACATTTATCATCAGCTACCCCATTATGCCCCATTCTCTCCTGGTATTAACATCTGTCCTGAGTTATCTGACCACAAGCAGTTTGAAGCGCGTATGTTCATACCTTGCATCAACACACGTCTCCATGTGTGTCTTGAGTGACAACTTGTGATCAGATCGCTCTAAATATACAAATAGGCATGTACACGATTTCCACTTGCTCATGCATTGATTTGGGGTTTTTTCACTCCCAGATTTATTTTTTTTTATCTTAAACTTGTGGGAGTCAGCTATGCACTAAACTACACTTACTCTCATAAAGAAAGAAGAACACACTCTTCCTGTGTGTTCCTCACTAGTCCTGGAAGCATGTGACTAGGAGGAGAGTCCTCCTTCAGACTCTGCCGTGGTTATTTCTTAAAAAACGCAATAACAGAAATCCTTCACTGTATTTTTAAGGTGCTGATCAATTCTGAAATACATCAGACAAATGATAAACCAGTCTATTGTTCAGACTGCTGGGTGGATTCAAAGGATGCAGGCTACTTTATGCTGTCAACACCACAGCAGCAACTATCCCCTACTACGTAACAAAACTGTATACACAAAAAGTACTAGCCCCCAACCTTCTCTTATATCTCCTATAGAAGCATGTGTATTCATAACTATGTTCCTCTGGGTTTCTGCATGTTCTGAGGGCCTTTTAACACCCTGCGGCACACATATAATGAACGTTGGACTTTTTCTGGTAGGAACTATAGATTTTAAAATAAGCACTTTAAATGGAGAAGTGTGATATTTATGGAATCAATTGTGTCTTCCCAAAATCTGAAAATATAAGCTGCAGCTGTAAGGCGCAGCACCCTTAAGCTCTGAAGCTTTGTAAAGTTAATGAAGTCTTGAAGTTGCAACCGTGCCGATGAAAAAGCCTTACAAATAAAAATATACTGTACACTATGTGTCCACGATTCAGTTTTGAGGTGCTGGTACGCAGATTTTTGAAAATCTGAAAAGCAGACCTTAGAGAGAAGGTGCTCTTCCTAAAACATCAGACCAGTCCTTGAAATGTAAGTTTGTAGCTTATTAGAGGAGCATAAATAATTAATATCCATTCATAAAAGCAAACAGGGACCACAATGAAAATGATTCCTGTTTGATCTTTGGGAACCGTAAAAAGAAAAAAAAAAAATTAAAAGAGATTACATCCTCAAGGTGTGAAAAGAGATGTTTGTGAGCATTAAGTCATTGAGGATGCAGATATTCCTACATAGCTTGACGGCAAGAGCTTATCAAACTGCAGACCGTGTGTGTGTGTGTGTGTGTGTATATGTGTGTGCTGAGCTCTACACCAGCCACTTCTCCATGCACATGTGGAACACAGTCTCGTTTGAGTGCCAGAAGACGTGCTGGACGCCAGGGACAGAGCAGAGGATCAGATCTCCGCGAGCCGCCAGCGTCTTCAGACCGAAAACATCTCTCAAGTACAGCTGGAGGAGAAAAACCAACAGAAGCACCAATTAAAGCACACTTTATCTATTACACTTTATCTATTACGCTTTATCTATTACAGCTGTACTGTTTTAGGGATTCTTTGACAATGGTTGCAGAAAAAAAAAAACCAACAAAAACCAAACGATCACAATATGAACCTTAAAGAATAATAAGTGCTCATTTTACAGGATTTTGTTTGTATTTTTAAGTTATAACTCTAATAACTAAGCATAATAGAAAATGTTTGTGAAGGAAACAAATTTGAAATAAACCAAACAGTTGTTGTGTCTCTGCTTCTACTTACATCTCGGTTCTGCATCTCAACTACGGTCTCGTTGTCGTCATAAAACCCAAACTGGCTGTGAAGCGCAAAACAAAGAGGGTCAAATGAGTGATCATCACATGAGAGTCATCAGCTCATCTACAAGAAAAATACCCTCTTGGAAAAAGCTGCGAAATGGGTCAACTACTATTTTTTTTCCTTCATAATAACAGTAAAAAATATATTGTGAAAACAGTGTAAATTGATTAAAATAAAAGGACGATGTGCTGCAGCGCTGCAGATTAATCTGGAATGAATCAAAGAAAGCTTTGGGTCAGTCGACCGAAATGTCCTCAAGCGAAGTGTTTCAGCTTTCAGAAGTGAGGAAAGCAGAACTGGTTTGTCATTTCTGTACCAGAACCGGTTGCGGATGTTTTACTCTCGTATCTGGACCCCACACTGTGAAAGCAGAAACGGTCCAAAACTGAATCATTTGCTGTACCTGTTTTGTTCTGAGAGACGGCAAATGTGCGTGAGGTTTTGGGAAATGAAACCGAGGTCATGCCAGACCACAACACGGGAACAAACTCACCTGGACTGCCAGGGGGTGATGACTCCATCATCTGGACCTCCAATCAACACAAGCTTTTGAATTTTGAGGAAGTTCTTTTTCCACTCTGCAGGTGCAAGTTTGGAGTTATTAAACAAACAAAAAAAAACTTGTTCAAATGTTTGTCATACTTCAATGTGTTTGCATAGTTTATCCTTCCACGAAGAAAGTTATCTCATTTCCCTGCAACTATGTGATAACTTATAACTTTTACTTAGCATAAATAAGTCAGCACTATTTGATCTTTTCAGCACTAAATCGTTACTTGAGATATTCTGAGCTGAAGCAGCAAAAGCTTTACAAACGTTCTAAATTCTTCTCAGAACTACTTTGATTTACTGTATCCACGATTGATCCGTCATGATGACGCCATAAAGACAAACACAGACCTACTGAGAGTTTCAGACATCCCAAAATGCGGTTTACTAACCTGTCGAATTTGGATTTGGCTTCTCGCTGTTGAGCAAGGCCAAATAGTCACTGGAGTTCACATACAGGTCTCGGTGGTGGGGATCTGCGGACGACAAGCAAACCATAGAGACAAACCACTTGTTTATGGATCTTCATTTGGGTTTCAGAAATACAACACAAATGAGTTGAGACATGCGAGTCTTCTTCAAGAAAAAGTCATCTTTCCTTCTCTTTTTTGACCATTAAAGGAATTCAGCTCCAAGCGGGCTGGGTAAGGCTGCAAGCTGAAGGACTATGAGTCACCCCTCTCACTGACTCGGCTCCAGGATGCAGGTACCCCATGTCCGGACAAGGGCCACCAGATACTTAACTTTTTCTCTTATCAAAACCACGCATGTCCTGACACATCCCCCCTAGGATCAATTTGTCCTGCACCAGTTCACTCAGGTACCATGAGACGATGATGATTTAAGGAGGGGTCCTATGAGAGGATCAAGTCTCACCGTTCCAGTAGTTGCAGATGGATATCTTCTGACCAAGTGCAGTGTAACAGAAGCGGTAGAGGTTTGACTTCACAAACTTAGGGAAGAGGTACTTTAAGTAGTCAGTATCTGAGAGGAGACAAGAGACAGACAGGATCTGAGATAAAGGGCCAGTAAATGTAAAACCAGTCCATAACACAAGTAAAACTGCAATGTGCATCCATAGTGGATGTTCATATCCCTCTGTTTTAGCTTTAATTTACCTCTGCTGTTTCCTGTAAATCCATTGTAGCTGTTAAATGGCTAAAACTGCACGTCAGACCTACACTATTAACCGTGTCAAGATTTCGCTTTCTTGCTGAAACCAAACAGCAGGTGTGACATAGAACCCACAGCTAAAAAAAAACAAAAAAAAAACCCAAAACAATAATGACGCTACTTAAAGCCGAGATTAGCAGATTTGGGTGCTACTTCTCTACAAGCAACATTTTCACTTTTATTTGATCTGCTGTTGAAGTGAAATTTCGACTAAAGCGTGGCAGCGTTTTTAAGATTTTAACGTTGGACCTACCTCCATACTGGCCTGCCTGAGGCGAGGACAGAGAAATAAAAGAGTGGACGTTGTGATCAGAAAGCGTGGAGAGGATCCCTCGACAAACCAGCCCACCTGTAATACAAACCAAAAAATTTATGTCTATATATTTTAAAATTGGAATAAGGAGTTTAAAGCCTTCTGTGAGAGGTGTAAAGTTGATTTTCAACCAGAAACATGGACCTTATCTATACTCTAAGAATAAAATGTGGAGATCATTATTCTAACTACAGGTCAATAATATTACAAAAAGTGAACACCATAACACATCTTTAAGTGTTGTGGATAGTTTGGGGAAACCTTTTAAATTATAATTCCAAATTCAAGAAATAAAAAAAAACAAAAAAAAAAACAATTTGCTCCTTTGCATCAAAAGAACTCAACAAAAAGCTTCTTCTAAGGATAAAATCAATTAGACATTGCGGCTTACAGCAAAAATGTCATTATTTCTCACGTTCACGTTCCTAGAAATGGACTTCTGAACAGCTGTTTCGCTTGACCTTTCAGCTATAAAAATACGTCAAAAGACAGAAATTAATCTTGAGTCTAAAGTTCGTCACAGAGGAGGCTGAGAAAATGTATTCTGCTTTTAAAACTGTCTGCCTCTGTTTGCTGTTTAAAGCGAAAAGCTTATTGTTTGGGAGGTCACACCTACTGACCGGGGCAGTGATTCCAAGCATCATAAAACATTTATCCAGCAGTGAAATAAAACAGAAACTGCTGCGTCTTCAGGTAGCATTTACAGTCAAGTGTCACATGGGAAAGCCATGTGACATGCAAGCATTGTTCTGCAGCTAAGGAAACATACCACACATGCTTTGCAACATCAAGCAAATACCACATTTATGTCTGTAATATCTAACTAGCAGGAATGAACTCAATGACCTTGAGAGTAGCAAATAAAGTGGACCCCATCTGCTGCGTTTTGCATTATTGGGTAAATGGCTGCCTTGAATCCTTCCACCTGTTTCCATAAGGGCTCTAGGCTGTAGCTTCTGTCAAACAGGTCGATGATGGTCACGTTTGTCCCCGGATGAGACTGCAAGAGACAAGGAGATGATTTCACTTCATGAAAGACAAGGGAGAGAGTTTATATTGTTGTCTGAAGCCTTTGAATGCACAAGAATCAAAACACTTAACTCTGATGGATTGTGTTAATATAACTGTGTTCCTAAAGATCCTTATGGATATGTGACTTCTAATAGATGTGGATGGTTTTAAAATATTCATGATCATTAGTCTTGTAGGAGCTCAGAGTTACTGAAGCAGAAAAATAGCAGACTGAGTTTCAGGTCTTATTTCTGAATCGTGTCTCACTTGGCTTCAAGCCACAGCTTTCTAATATAGCAGAACTATATATTTAAAAAAAAAAAAGAGGAACAAAGATTTTTTTTCCTAACCTCATCGGTCTCATAAGATCCCACAAACGTCCTTTTTACAGGAACACATACACAGTGTTTCTAAAGGTGTGTAAGAAAGTCTCAGGAGGACAATCACCACATTTCACTTTTTTTAAAAACATAAATGTTGACGCTATGTTATCACTGCTGATATCCCTCATGTGCACAACCTGTTTCAAAGATTCAGGGCGACTCTTTACAAGTTCAGCTTTGTGATATAAATTATGCAGAACATCAGTGTACAGAAATACATGTTACAGTTACAACTCAGTAAACACACTTGTTATTTATTTATTTAGTTATTCATATGTATGCTTGTTTTTAGAAACTAGTTCATGTCCACTACAAGGCCAACTGCAGATCCTTAATTTTTTTCACGAAAACAGTGGACAAGTGCATAGTACATAATGTTCGTTCTGGTTTGTTATTTTGCAGGTACCATATTGTGATATTTAAGCTATAAGGCCTGCAGAATATTATATTAAATGTATACAGCTGAAGCAGATCTCCTCTGTCCATGGGCACTCACCTCATTGATGAACCGCTGTAAGTTTTTAAACGCCCCTGAGCTGTCGAACAATCCGTGTACAATGATCACCGGCTTGTATCCGGTCACCGCAGCCCAGAGACACGCACCGAGCAGCGGACACAGCAGCCCGGCCGCCCCGCTGCTGCCGCTGGTATTCCTCCTTCCTCGGCTGGGAAAACGAGAGCCCTTCATTGCGATTCAAAGTGCTCAAAACCCTTAAATTAAACCGTTGTAAATAAAAGCACACGTGGTGAGGTAAACTGAAATCTATAAATGTGAATATTTTTGCTAATATGGAGTTTTCATCTTCAACTTAATTTCTGTCTCCAGTTGCGGTACAAATGAGATGAACGTCAAAATTCCTTAAAAAAAAAAAAAACTAAAAAAAAAACAAAACAACCTTTTTGCCACACACTGCCGTCCCGTGTGTTTACCGCTAAATAACACTGATACCCCTGAGAAAACAAACTGTAGCCGCTCTACTTTCTGCTTTCGATTGTTCCGGTTTCAAATTAAAAGGTGAATCGGCCGCCGTTTCCGGTGTCCCCTCGTCCAATCAGCGTCAAGCAGCAGGATGACGCCTTTTTTTGTGGGAGCTGAGCCACAGTGTAAACAGGTGTCGAAACATAGCCGTAAATATGGATTATTTTATTGTATTTTATTTTCAAGAAACTGGAAGGAGACAAGATTTCTTTCCACAAAACTGGAATGGCTTAAGACTTAAACAAACAAACAAACAAACAAACAACAACAACAACAAAAACGTTAAACATAACCCAATCAAGCCCAAATTTCCTGTTCAGTCCAGTTCACTGGAAATTCACACATAATTCCAATTCATAATACAGTTAATTCCAAATTAGGATTCAGATAATTCCAAGTCATATAATGCTGAATCTGAATCAGAATCGATTTCTTGCCAGGTACAGTAAATAACATTTAACAGTACTAGGAATCTTTCTTGTTCAGTGCAAAACACAGCAAAAAGTGAAACAAAAGAAGTCAAAAACGGTAGTTCCATATACAAAATTTAAAAATGTGAAATAGGCTACACAATCGAATAAAAGATAATAAAATAAGATAAGTAAGTAATGGGTGGCACGGGTGTCAACTTGGGGGAGTACAGCTACTGGAGTGATGGAAGATCATAGCCAATCACCTTCTTGGCCTTGGCCAGCAAACCAGACTTTTACTGATGATGTCATGATGAATTTGATGGGTGATGGACAGTAAAATTAGAAGAGGTGACAGTAAGGAGCAAGCAATCTATCAAACAAACAAACAAAAAACTGATAAAAAAAGGGATAAAAACCTCCAGCAGAACCAGACTTGGGAGAGGTGGTCAATCAGTTGGGGGTTTCCCTTGAGAGGACAGACAGACAATAATAATGACTGTCAGCACTGAGGGTATAAAAGCTTTATCAAAAAGGAAAATTTGAAGCTGAACCTTAAAGGTAGAGAAGTTATCTGCCTCTCAAACACCAACTTCACACCAGTTTCACTAAAGAGGAACCTGATAACTGGGAACTGTAAGTAAAACAGCAGTCTGAAAGTAAAGAGCTCAGCTGGAAAGATACAGAAAAGTTCTTTAATACAGGAGGAAGCTATAGGCTTTATATGTGAGAGGATTTTTAATTTCATCCCAAAGTTACCAGGAAACCAATGAAAGAAAGTTGAGATTGGGGAAATATAATCTATCCTGTTAACTCTGGCTGCAGCATTTTAGATCAGCTGGAGGCAATTCATAGACATTTTAAGGCAACCTCTACTGACGAGGAGTTGTCAATCTGCAAAATAACAAATGCACGGGCTGGTTTTTCTGCATCATTCCAAGACAGGGTTTTTCCTAAATTTAGCAATATTACGAGGTGAAAGAAGGCAGTTATAGAAACATGTTTTATGTGATTTAACGTAAATGTCTTGGTGAAAAATTACTCCCAAGGTTCCTCATGTAGCACATCTCCTTCACAAGGACCCACTGCAGTTTCCTCATCATTGTGGTGTTGGAAGATCCTCTTATGCTCCTGCGAGCCCACTCTCACTCTCACTTTGACAACAGGCAGAACCGGCAGGATCACGTCCTTCAGTTTCTGTACTGCAATTCAGACACTTCTGTGTTAATCTAGACAATAGACATGGCCGGAGCTGCAACACTGCTGTTTATGAGAAAGAAGAGAGCAGACCGCACTCATTGAAGAATCTTAAGGTCTTTGGTGTTTTCAGTAAAGATGGACGTTTTCTACAAACCTGCGGTATTTAGAGTGCAGTTTTATATGCAGTCGTGTTGGAACTGCAGGATAAGGAACCCAAAGAAACTGAACAAACTGATAACGGAGCTGACTGTGCATAGGAGAATGTTGCATTAGTCGCAAAACAAATTAACAAAACTGTACATCCTCTACACAAGTGATAAAAATAAGTCAAAGGTTTCTTCAGTCCAGTCCAGAAGATAATTCTTGCTCAAAGGTATAAACAATGATTCTAAGAAGCGCCATTTGACCACGTTGACTGAGTTTTACAGCAACAGCACAGGTTCCTTTTGAAGATTCATAAAGGCTTATTGATTAGATTTTTTCATTTTCCAGTCTTTCTCTACATATTATGAGAAATCATTTAAATTATTAAAATCTTTGTTTTGAATACTCATAACATGTGATCCAACCTTTATTTAGCCAACTATTAAAGCCAAACAATTGCATGATTGAGAAACGCTGTGAAGCTCCTTGTCGTACCACAATGGAGTTAAAAAGGCGTAACACAAGTGCAGACTGACGACTATTTACACAAGTCAGAAACAGAACGTACGATCCGGAGCAGTCTCAACGGAGCCCTGACCTTAATTCAATGAGATGCTCAGCTAAATTAGATAATCAGTTAAATGAGAAAATGTGATTTGAGGAGCTTAGGCTCCATTAACCTCATCACAATTGTTTATTTTCCAATTTGTCTTTTTGGTTAACACTGAATGGGAGTCTGTAAATGTTGGTGGGCTGGGTTAAATAGGAGAAACCAGTGGAAAATAAGTACAAATAATAGGTTACCCTTACATACCTGAAAAAAGGTCTGTTGTTTCAATAATATTAGAGGGAAAAAAATCTTGTGTACAAATGGAAAATGCTAGTTGGTATAATTTATCTACATATATTTACCTACTATACTGAAGCTAAATGGCTTTTTTGAACCTGTTTATTAATGTTCTTGCTCAGTCTCTTGTGAGGAGCATTTAACAATCAATGTGATCTCTTTAGATAGATAGATATAACTTTACTGATCCCCAAAGGGAAATTCAAATAACTTTAACAAACCAGATGCATCTATAGTGGGTTCTGACGAGTCTTCACATAATTAACATTCATATGCCCATCTGTACATTATCTGATTAAAAAAAAAAAGTTAAGTTGTTGTGGATATAATTTTGAATCAGAAGATTGAACATTTGAGTAGTGAACAAACGTCAAACACGCACCCCACCATGTTATTGAGACGCCAGTTCCCTCGACTCTATCTACATGCATCTTTCAAGCTAAAATCCTGAGTTTATCGGTTGTTCTATTTCACTTTTCTGAGAGATTACAACTGAATTTGCCGAGTGCCAAATATGCACCTTTACCCATTCTACTCCCATTCACAGCCACTTCCACTGGTACAGAACGTAACGAGCAAATCGTAACTGGGTGCAGGGGGCTTTACACGATGACTCGTACGCAGCCACCAGTCAAAACAACTATGCTACCCAGGAAAAGTAGCTGTCCTTAGTGCCTCAAAACTGCATCTCCATGGAGCATGAGGGATCATTTAGAGAATAAGGTTACCATTACTCCTCAAACAAACAAACAAAACAAAAAAAAAAAGAAAAAGAGAAATCCGTACACAGCACTGAGCGAAGGACTGATGCGATCACAGGTTTTATTCACAGTCCTGCAGGTTGAAAGAAGACTTCATGCCCCTCTGAGGGGCCAATCTCTAAGAACATTGAAAAAACATTGTGAAGATCAGGTGGTTTGAGCTCAGAAGTCAAAAGCACCTGTTGTTCTTGCTGCTCTGCGCTGTCACTGTTAGTATCATATCCTTTGGTCCATTTGTGTTAATCTACAAAAATCAAAATTATCCAAAACATGTGTAAAGTAACCCTGTTAGCAAAGTGAAATATCAAACATTCATTCTCTGTAGAAGGTACTAGATGGTGGCTGGGGGTCTTCTCCTGACTTGAGGGAGTGCTGCTGGTCTACGCTTTGGTTTGCTGGAGTGTCAAGTTTTCTTCAACCTCCTTTTTCTTTGACTGCATCCACAGAAACCTCTGCGTTAATCTGCCACAGTCACTTTTAGGAAACTTGATCTGGCACAAAAGCTTTTTTAAAAAAAATTATCAAAAGTCTTCAGGGTCTCTCAGAATCAAAAGTATAGTGAAATGTACCAAAAAGGCAAAGGCAGATTTGTACAAAATGCAGTCTTTTCCTTAGTTATGAAGAGTGGCTTCATCCTGTCAGACTGTAGCTGCAGCGGCTTTACTCGGTAGGCTGCAGCAGCTCCTGCAGCTCGCACAGAGTGTCCTTCAGAGTGCGAGCTAACGTCTCTGCGTTCGTCTCCTCGCAGCAGTTGAAGGCAGTGATGGAGAAGTGAACGTGGTCCGCCTGGGGGTTGTAACAAACGGCGTAGCCGTCAGGGACGAGCGGCCCAAAACACATCACGCCGTCTGTGTTAGCAGGCACCTGAAGCAGGGGAAAAAACACACACATATATATGTGTATATATATATATATATATATATATACACACATACACACAGGAGAATATGCATTAATGTAGAAACAAGAACATTTAAGCTCAAGGCTGCAGCTTGGTGGGTAAGCACAAGATGGAAAACTAAGATTTCAAACCAAATTTGACTATTCTTTACTCTTCAACCTTATCCAGTGATGGTCAAATTTCTGTCCTTTACATCACGTCTCGGGAGTTTCATGTCTAATTTTTTACCAGATTACATTCAAGCACAGACGTATTTAACTACTCTGTAATTATAGTGACACAACATGTGACTTATAATAACCTGAGATGCAGCTGGTTGTCAGCTGACATCACCTGAAGAAACAGGTCTAAGCTAACAGCTGGAAATTCCCAACATGAGTCAGATGTCAATAAAAAAATAAAATAAACTCACAAACGCATTACATGACAATACTGTTTTTTTTGTTTTTAAATATGAAATCTGTCTTCGTATTACATTCCCATTTCCTGTTGAGCTTCCTCCTGTAAGAAAACTGAAAGCAGCACAAACACACCTGTCCTGTCCGCAGCTTCCAATGTGTTGCCAGGCCGTAAGCCGTGTCCATGAAGATTTTGGGGATGCTCAGTCCCTCCTCGATGGCTTGTAGCTTGAGCCCCAGAAGGTGGCGGTCGATGCCGTGTCCTTTGAGCGCCTGAGCAGCAGGAGGAGGAAAAAAAAAAACAAGGAAGAGAAGCAGCTGGGTATTAATCACATAAAAACAGACAGAATAAGCAGTTTGGTTTTATGTTTACCAGTGCAGTCAGAGCAGAATAGGCATCCGCAGCTTCTCTGAACAATTCCAGCTTTGCTTCTCTCTGCAGCATCAAACAAAACAAAACATGTAATTCCAAAATAAAATAGAAAAAAAATTATCGCTACTACGAGACAAAAACAAGCAAAATAAGAATTTTTTTAACGTCAATCTCAACATTTCTCACAGACACTGATGGATCATCAAAGGCAAGGATGAATTTCAGGGTCTGATTCGTCGGCGAGCGGATATACTCCGTTCTTCCTCCTCGAAACATCCTCTGGGAGGCGATATCGCAGGACGGACCGACGTCATTGTGAACTCTGCCAGAAGACAAAAAAAATACGAGAGATCCATTTCAGCTGCATGTTTTTATTCACAAGAAGGTACCATGGATGAATAAGAGATATCAGGTAGGCTTCATCTACCATCCAGAGGGTGAATACTAAGCCAGAAGGCAAAGCTTCTAGACAGCAAGAAAGAATGAGCTTGCAAATATAAATAGCCATCGGGACTTTTCTTTATTGGGCATCCAGGAAGGATCTCAGGGAAGCAGAGAAAAGCTGCTTTAAACGAGCAGTTAACACTGGGGGCTTGCAAGCAGACCCCAGGAGGGCAGTACAAAATTAACCATCATCTGGAGCAGATGGAGGATGTTACAGAGGGACATTACACCTGGATAATCTTAATATAGCAAATGCTGCGACAATCTCACTGTGGAAAAACAGCGACCAGCAGACCAGTATGTTCAACTGGAGAGGAATGACCTTTTTTAGTAAAATTCTTGCAGGAGAAGGACATAACAAATCACTTTAAAGTCCACAAGTTCTATTAATGATTACATATGTGAACAAGAAATGGTCTGGCAATGTGGTGTTTTCATTACACATCCTGAAACTGACTATTCATGCATCACATCGTGGCTAGAACCTTAACTAACTGTGTTTTTGCTGCCATCTTGCTGCTGCAGAGGATCCGTTACTACAAAGCTCTACAGTTGGGAGAAACCAACAGGGTCGGGGGGGGGGGGCATGCCTGCAATAGTTACACTGAGTTAAAGGAACATTACAAGCACGAGAACTTTTTTCTTTTTGGGCCTCTATATTTTTAGATGGATATGCAACTGAAAACAGCACAATTTCTACTCTCATACAATTAAGAAATAAAACTCTTGAGTGTGAATACAGTTTTGTTTTCAAACACGCTTGGTTTGTGGAGCAAAGGTCGTGGTTCTGACCTGTAGTAGGCCAGCTGCAGGGCCACCTGGATGAAGGAGTTTGGACTCATGTTGTGCTTCTTGGGAAGCTCTTTGCCAAACTTCTTGAAGTTGAATACGTTGACGTCGAGATCGTTAATCAATCTGAAAGAAATGACAGAACATCAATTCACAAGTCGCGACGGAAAAGTCGAGATTCTCTTCGGCGAGGTAGCGTGGAGCTTTTAAATGAGTCAACACACCCTGTTTCATGGCTCCAGACTTAAATGTGGGGAAGCTGAATGATAAATGAGTGTCCAAAAATAATATGCCACCGTATGAAGGTTTGGTGTTTAGATTCTGGTCATGAAAAGCGCTGACTGAATACAAAAAAAAACAAAAAAGAAAAAAAAAGAAACAAGCATATTTCTTTCCAAGCCTACATAAACACAGAGAAGATAGATGCATTTACACTCCTGTGGTTTTATCACAGAAAAGCTCTTTTGTGGTTCGTTAAGTTTCAAAACAAAAGCAAACATCCAGCTGAAGCTGCACAGCGAGGTCAGCGCTCGCTCCACCCTCATCACGATAACGCGTGCGCTGAGTAAACCCGAGGCTTACATGTCGAGGTTCTGCTTGGCCTGCTCGATGTCCCACTTGATCTCCCGGTCTATGTGAAAGTACAGCTTCTTCGGCATCGGCAGAGGGACCAGGGGGGCTCTCTTTGGGTCTGGTTTCTCACTTGGGAGAAAAAAAACAAAAAAAGAAGATACATTTAATCACACACTTAATAGAAAGTGATGTTGAATGTTGCATTTGAGCATTTTAAATATTTTCTATGTTCTACAAAGTACTTTGCAGTGATGTGCCTCGTCACTCTGGAACTGTTCACAATTTGTTATATTTTTGTTTGCCCTCTATCTGCTGGTGGGAGCGCGCTCAGCTGTGAGCATGATCAGGGTGAAACTGACGTACGCAAGAGAGAGCACAGAGACAAAAATGAAATGTAAATATGTGATGATACAGAAACAGAAATAAGAAGTTGTTGTGGAAACTGGATAAATTATCAAAGGCTATTTAGTCTGTTGTAGTTTGTTATGAAAGAACAAGGTACAGACCTGGAAAGGGAACCATAAAGGCCCTTACAAACTGGCTTTTCTATGCAGAAGTTTTCCATTTTTTGTAACTACTATTTTCCAAAAAGGCCTAAATTCTCTTCCCTCTTTTTTCCACGTCCCAGGGTGGTGAAAAAGGTATGAAAAAGGTGACATCGCTTGTGCATGTAAAGGACACCCCCCACACTTCCATAACTGACATCCATGTGGAAAAATGATGGAGTCTAACGAGTACCGGTACTGCAGTCTTGGAACATGTCTGCACAGACACATTTCTTAGTTCAGGCGGCCCGGCTCAGCCCATTTTTCTGGGCTCATAATATTGCAGGTGTTGCTGATGGGTGCACCACTTCACCTGCTGCTCTTCGTACCCGCTACCTAGACCCCAGCTCCAGATGGTGGCGTATTTCCCCGGGGAGGGACGAGCTTGTTCCCTGTGTCGTGTTAAGGTTTCGTTTAAATACCAACAGAAACGGCTTCGCCTGCCTTCAAGGAATGAGAAGCCCCTCACTGCACCAGTCCGGATTAAATAACTGAAATACATTAATCACGGCTATGCTTTTCTAGCGGGAGGCTCTAAACTGTTGGCTTAGTTAAATCATCACAATTTGGCCAAAATGTACATGTTCCCTTTTATATACAATAATAGAGTTTGTTTGGAAGACCAAGTCTGACTGCTGCTCCGTGATTCAGCCCGGCCCCCGTTTTCTTTAAAACAGTCATTTCAAACTTAAGTTTCTACTGTGCAATGAGGTGTTTAGCTGCAGCTTCAGTGACTTCTGCAGAGATACTGGCTGGTTGTAACGAAAGCTGACGGACTGATTTAGGTAAGTTATGGTATGACCCATCCTTTTTCAACGCCTGCTCTCTGCTTTTGTCACACTATTCTATCAGCTACTTTAAATTGTATTAATTTGTTTAAAAACCCGTATTGAGCCTTCAGCTCACCAGTACTCCAGTATGTGATGCAGCAGGTTTGCTATGGGCGGACCCTCGGCCGTGGCCTGCTCATAGACGAGACCCCAGGATCCATCCTCGCCAACCACAAACTGTTCAAACACAAAGGCAAACACAGACCCCTGAGAGCGCTGCCTCAACTCTACAAAATCAAACGTCGTCTGGTGTGACGATTCCCACCTGCAGTGTTTTGTCAAACCAACGGTTTCCGCTGTTGGAGAACGTCCCGCCTCCGTGCAGGACTTGTGCAGCCTTGCGGCTGGCATACCTGTCGATCAGATTGGAAGGAACAAGAACATCAGACGATAAAGAAAATATATATAAAAAAAAAAAGCACACTATGTACCAAAACATTTGATTGCTCATTCAAAGTGTTTCACAATCTGGGAACGGAGTAAAAATCAGTTCAAACACAGGAAGTGACAAATGTTCACTGTTACCAAACGTCAACAGACACAATGATATCTGCACTGAGGGGATTACTCAATAAATCTGTCAAACACAGAAAAAAAAAAACCTGACTGTGTGTTTGCATGCATACTTCTCATCTGATATCCTCATGACAGGAGAGTCCAGGCAGACGGAGAAAAGTCCCGTCTCGATCAGGTGCACCGACTCCTGGTTCAGTTTGTCTGGAGAGAAAACAGAAAGAAAATTATTACAAAGCGTTTGAAAACAAAAACATATCTGCTCGTCTTTTTTATTTCATTATTGGTAGCCTGTAGTCAAGTGATCAACATATATAACCAATGCTATAAATTACAGATTATAGTCTGAGACTCTACTGGGGAAAACAAAACTATCATTTTTGAGGTTACTGAGTTAATGAGCTAATTTGTAAACTGTGTTAGTCATCCAGCATCTCGTTACTAGTCATTACTTAAAATCTAGAGCTACCTTGAGAAATTTTGGAAGTCTTTGACCAGGACTTGTCCGTCAAATCACACACAATACAAGTTTCTAGAACTGCTTTCTTCCTCCTTTGTAATATTGTAAAAATGAGGAAATTCCAATTCCAGAGACAGACGACGCATTTGTTACTTCAAATTTTGACTATTGCAAATCGCTTATTCATAGGATTTCCTAAAAATTGTTCTGAACTGCCTCCAGGTGACCCACATGCTATGGTGAGAGTTCTGGTGAGGATTAGCAACAGAGATCGTATTTCTCCTGATCTTATCGTCCAATCATTGGCTTCCAGTGAATGTAATTTAAAATTCTTCTTCTTACATATAAAGCCTTCCAGGGCCTCATGCTTGCTCAGTGTGAAGGATGACACTGACCTGAAGATCTGTTCTACAATCTAATCTGGCCTTCACTGGAATTAATTGAATTACAATGAATTGGGGGAAAAAAAAACTGTATTTAGTTGAATTGTCCTAAATTGGACTTGTTTTGTGTGTAAAGTGCCTTTGGATGTTTTTTTGTTGCAAACTGGTGCAATACAAAAACCTGAATTGGGACTAAAAGTGCAATTGGTCCTTAATAACTTTAATATATCTTAGGTTTTTAAGACTTTTTTTCTTTTAAGGCAGGTGTTTTATTTTTTGTTTGTTTTCTCTGAAGCTGCAGCGCTTTGAGTTTTCTCAGCCAGTGATTGTTTAGTTGGTCAGCATGTCTGCGTTTAATCTTTTTTTCTCTCTAGAAGATATCAAAAATCCTCAAACTGTGCACTGCTCCAACTACAGAACAATCCTCGCTTATCTTATATGTTTTGAACTTGTAAGAAACTGCAAAGATGCAATAAGATCGCCCTCTTTTCCACCTTCAGACATCTGAAATCAATCCTGAAACACATGCACGTAGAGGGACAAAAACAAAAAAAATCCATGATAATTTCTACTCTCCCAGAATTAGGTTTTTATCTTAGATGTGTCACAAAATAACTGGGTAAGATACCTTAGTCTGCGACGAATTATGATCAGTGAGTGTTGGGTTTTTATCTCAGAGCTGAAGCGTTACGCGTGGACGCTTCTTTGTCCAGGTGTGTGCGTCTGTGTGATCTACCTCTCAGCAGGCGGTTGTAGGCCTGTCCCCAGGTGTGGCGGTGCTCGCTGGTCAGGATGCCCATCGGCTCCTTGTCGGTCTTCCAGGACTGAGACCTGATCCTCAGCAGCTGGCCGTGGATCTGACTCTCGGTCATCCGAGAGCCGTCGCTGTTGTAAACCTCCAACTGGAAGAACTGGGAGCAGAGAGAGAGAGAGAAAGCTTTTCTTGAGACTTCAGGAGAGCAGATGAATAGAGAGAATGTAGAAAGAAGCTTTTGTCTACATTGTTAAACTAAACGTTCAGACAGTCTGATCAGTGTTTTTCCCAAGATTTAGGAGGTCACATAGCAACCTGTCCTGACAGTAAACACATATTGATTTTTTTTTTAACCCGTCTAAACCAGATGAAGTGGGTATGGCACACAGATAAATCAACAAACTTACTCTCAGACAAAGTTTAAATTTCATCCCTCTCGTCTAAATCGTTTCAGAGTCCTGATCCTCTGACACACAGCAGCAGTTTTTCAGGTCCCACGATTACGGACCAAACAGTGACTGAATTTGCAACACAACTTAGAAATGCCAGGGCCAGTTTGGGGTGAGAAAGATATGTTGGACTGGTAGAAAAACAAAACCACAACAAAGACGTCAAGGAGTTTTGGTGTTTTTTTAAATTTTGAATGTAATGTGCATGCAGCAAAATCAGAAGGCTGTCTTTTTCTTATTAACAGAGATCTCTGCTTTGACGTGGTTCAATCTCAAAGCAGACGTCTTTTTTACCGCGGTGCAAACTTCATCCGTGTCCTCTAAAGAAAAGTCAACACAGCTGACGGTCGTGCACCGACCTCAGGAAACTAACGGCACACTGGCGAAGACGGTTAACGGCACACGCCAGCCAAGACAATAAATATCCTTCCACCTTCTCCGTCAGGGTTCCAACAGCTTTCAGTGAGTCGCTTGAAATCCGTTTTGACCCTGACCTTTTTTTTTTTTTTTTTTTTTAACATCAAAGGGCTCCTGTGGTCTCTCAGTAAATAACCTCTCCACTGTCAGAGTTCATTACACACAGGGCAGGAAATCCGTTATTCTTCCCTCAACGAATGTTGTCCATTTCTGAAAGCTCAGGAATATTAATGATTCTCGAAAAGCCCCAAAAAGAGCAGAGTTCATAAAACACTGCTTTTCTCTAAGCTGGAGTTCTGCACTGGTAATAAGCAGTGGCGAGATGGATCACCAATACAATATCATTTCCAACTTCACTTGAAGGAATGTTTGATTATTTTAGGAAACGTCATCCTGCTGCGTGTTCTAGAAAAAGAAAATGTCGGACTCTCGTCCTTGTCGTCACAAAAGCGACTTGACCTCTGCGCCGAAGGGAAACCTACTGAACTAAAAATAGCAGAAGTTCCTTTGTGGCACTTTAAGATTCCTCGTCATTCCTCCACTTGCTAAAAATCATATGACAGGGTGTGCTGCTGCCAAAAAAAAAAAAAAAAAGTATTGATTTTGGGGACTGGCGACCTGTCCAGGGTGGACCCCTGCCTTTCGCCCAAAGTGAGCTGGGATAGGCTCCAGCAGACCCCCGTG
>JBAMYA010000003.1:1645865-1685042 GCA_037176975.1 Arrhamphus sclerolepis
GCTGGGATAGGCTCCAGCAGACCCCCGTGACCCTGCACAGGACATAGCGGGTATAGATGATGGATGGATGGATGGATTGATTTTGGGCCTCAAACCAAAAGAAAGAAAGAAAACCAAGTAGCAGTTAATATTAAAAAATAAAAAAAAACAACAACTATAGATCAGCCCACCTGGTAGTTCCTGACCACTGTGATGTGCGTTGGTGAGCGGCGACTACTGCCATAGTGGGCAACGTAGTCGTGTTTGGGTCCCGGGATCCTGCAGGAGGAGAAGAGGAGTGGATAGAGCTCCATGCACAGAGGCTTCCCTCGCATGTACTCCACTGGCAGCTGCCCGCTGACAGACACAGAGAAAAGACAACACGGGTCTGTTAATGTCCCAGTAAAGCTTCAAATTCAAGTTACGTCCATCATTTCACGCGTTAATAAAAGCAGGTAAAACTGATGCAACTTCTACGTCACCATACAGTCGACTGAACGCACAGGGGAAAGTATTAGCTACTCATCAGGCAGTTTGAAGGATGTTAGCTAGGCCAAAATATAGTTACAATGTATGAAGACTGTTTTTTTTTCACCTGGTTTTAAATAACCACGCTCAGTGATCTGATCACAAGTGTACAGCATGAAACGTGCCCAGGATGCAATGAGATCAATGATTTAAACTGCACTGGAAGGTGGTTTGAGCCACATGTGGCCACCTTCCTCTGGACATCGGACCAACATCCCTGATTGGGCCTCAGTAGTGAGCTGAAGATAGCATTACAGTCAGAGCAAATAAATTTAGGCACAGATTATCTTTGTGCAACAGAGAAACACAAGGCGACGCCAGCTGGGTGAAATGTAGCAACACAAAAATAGAAGCCAAACTGCAGGAGGACCACCACAGCCTCTGAACAAACATCAAGCGTATCGTTTGGGTATTACGACAACGTAGCCATGAAGCTTACGAAGACTCACGTGTGCATTTTGGCTTTGAAGTCCAGAACTGCTGCTATTAATTTGGATGCAAACCTGTGAGGAAACAAACTTATTATTATTATTATGAAACACACTTCCAGTTTTAATCATCAGAAATAAAAGCACAATACATTATTTACTGCCAATCATCCACAGTACTCAAGAGTTTTAATATGAACATTGAAAACTGGGATTTATTCTTTTGGAAATGACACCCAAATTCATTTCATAATGGGATGTGTCAGAACATGCCCTTTCTTGAAGTATCACGCCCACATTTTATTTAATCAAAAGAAAACATATCTATCACTATAAAAACACTGATGATGAAACTATGGTGCTGAAACGTTGCTCTATGACGGAGATGTAAAATCACAAATTATCAGGCTGAATGCCCCCCCCCCCCTCCTCCTAACGCCTTCACACAATCACTTCTGCAACAGTAGACCGGCCAACATTAGCTCCTCTGCTGTTTCACCGCATCGGCATGTGTGGACTCACACCAGCTGGCTCCTCCAGTCGTTAAAATCTCTCCTGGGCAGAGAGATGGCCGGGTTCGAGTGCACGGGCAGAGGCTGCCTGCTCTCCAAGTAGGCCCACTGCACCCACCAGTCTGTGACCTGCAGGAGAGAGACAAAAAGACAAATCAGCGCTGGATTTCACAGTCTGAGCAAGATCTCAAGGATGATTCGTTACGGTCCAACTTTTTCCAGCCTTGCGTCAAACACTGACAGCTGTCACTGAGACAGGTGAAACGAAACACTGGACCCATGCCGTCCTCAGTGTTTGACTACCACTGGGTGTTTGTCAACTATTATTAATAAATAAATGAGCGAATGAAAACTGGAAAACCGATTATAATTAATAATATTAAATTGGTTCATTTTTTAGGTTGAAAAGATATCATTTATAGTGTTCATTTTCAGGGTTTTTCTTTAATTTAAAATGCCTAAATTTATAAGTAGATCAGTTCATTTGAGCAGACGTTTGTTTTTGTCTCTCGTGTACAGTTTTTGCCGTCTAATACAGAAACTTATTATTGGTTAATATTTATCTGAAGTTGACTCATTTATGACCCTCACACTATGCAATCATTTTAATCTGTTCTGTTTTTAAACTATGTGCTTGTATGTTTTTGTGCAGAAACGCATAATGTGTCGTTTTTTTCCCCACCACTTTTGCCATTTAAAAAAAAAAAAAGTTTTTGCATATCTAAATCCTGTTGTTTTTTTTTTGGTCTGTGCAGCTGTAACGAGGAAGTTTCCCACAAGTGGGATTAATAAAAGCCTAATCTTATCTAATCTTAGTCTACGGGTAAAACTGAAAACATCCTTTGTCACCTTTGTAAGTTCCTTAAAGTTGAGGAAAGTAGTTTTGTCAGTTTTGTTTGTTTGTTTACTCCCACCATCCACCCTTCAGGGGCCATATCCGCCTCCAACATCTGTCTCTTACACACCAGACAAACACACACCCAGTTCTTGGTAAGTCTGGCTCTCCTCTCCAGTCCGTCCTGCAGCTGTTGTCCCAGACCTCCCGGTCTGCCGAACTCCTGCACCATCCTGCGGGTGTGCTTAAGCTCCTCGGGGGGCAGCAGGGGCTCCAGGGCCCTCAGATAGCCCTGCAGGGTTTGGGCCAGGGGGGGCACCGGTTGGACGGGCACGGAGGAGAAGAAACACGGCTCCTGTCTCAATGAGACCTGCGGGAGGAGGGAAACGCTGAATGACCTCTGTTCTGACTTTAAACTGCAAACTTTAAATGTCGTGAAGCTAAAGCGCTAAAACTCAGGCGTGACCTTAAGGAGAGTGTGTTGAAGACGTGACTGTGGATTAGTGAGGCCACAGAGGCCAGTGGGTCAACATTACAACTCTGTAGCGGGACGAAAAGGACACTCACCCGAGACAGCCATGCTCTGCAGGTTCTCGAGTGGATGTGTCTGAAAATCATCTTTCCTCTGATCAGAAATCCACTTTATGTTGCATGAGAGACAAAAGGCAGCTTCGCCTTTGCGTCCCGAGGAGTTCAGCGCAGTCTGCACAGCGCCTGGTCGCCAAAAACGGATCCCCGACCTCCTCCTACTTCTCCACCATGGACGCTCACGAGAGTCCTCATCACTCGACGAACAATAGTTTGAAGTGAAGCTGCGACTCGAGGCGAAAGAAGGAAAACACGCAGCACCTATGACGACTTTTGTTCCCCGGAGCAGCGCGCATGCAAACACTCACGTACTGGACAGCAGCTCGAGGACTGCCGCACACGTGCTGACGTAAAATGTTTCCGTAAACAGCTACGTACGTAACCGAGCGGCGCGTGCCTACGGTGCAGTACCGCCTCTGACCCCGGAGGGGCGCTGTTGTCCCCTCATGAGTACATCAACTTCCAAGTTCTGTAAGCTGTAAACAATCATGAACATACTAGGGAAATATAAATAAATACATAAATGTTTAATATGTTTTAATTGATAAAAAAAATAATGCTGTAGGTCTATCTGAAACAGACCATGAATCCAGCCAATACTTCATATTTTTAATTTAAGTTAAAACTAACAAGTTTCAATTTCTTCAAGAGTGTATGCTTATTATATTGATAAAAACTGAGTTCCCGTACCAGTGGACTAAGACCTTAGTTCAGGGCTGTCAAACTGTCAAATTTAATCCCGGGCCACATCATCACCTGGTTACCATTAAAGGGCCATTATTCTTTAATTTCTCAACTAGCTGTGTTGCCAGATTTCCTGATAATACCTGGAATCAGTTGTAAAATTAAAATAAATAAATATGATTAAAATGTCATGAAATCTCAAATTTCACAAAACTTGATGCTTTTATCAATAAAATTCAGGCTTTTGTTCTAAAATCTTTTTTTTCTTTAAAAATTGCAAATAAAAGAAAACTGACTTTTTACATTTTTAAAAAAGGCCAAAAAAAGGAGCAAATTTTGGGCATCACCAGCTTCCTAGACATAGCCTATTTGGGCCTAATCTTGACTACTACTGGACTGCAGTTATGGCACTGGCTAGTGCTATGCAGGCCAGATTTGTCACAAAGGGCAAGGGTTAGGAATTTTGGCATGTGTTGTATGAGCCAGGTGTGACCCCATGAGTTATGGCGAGTGTCAACAGAGCCACGTTTGACCCAAAGGCCCAAAGAAAACAAAGAGTTGGACGTGGTCCGGTGTATGGCCAAGTTTAGGCAGTCACACTGACCTTGAGTCAAGGCTGTCGACCAAAGCCAAATGTTAGTTAAAAAAAAAAAAAGCTGCAGACACGGGCCACGTCTGGGCCAAACATTATTAGCTGTCTGGGTTTTCAGCCTGGATCTGGAAATCCCAGCAGATTTTTGCTCATTCAAATGTGTTTCATTTTTCTTTTCAGTTTCATTTTTGAACCTCAAGCACATTTTTAACAGACATCCCTTTATACTTTTACAGCTGCTAGATTGTAACACTCCATGTGTGCGTTTTAACTTGCTTGCATCTTACACACACACACACACACACACACACACACACACACACACACATATAAGAAGCAGATGAACTCAACAATTGTGAGAGAAAAAAAAGAGAGCAGGACATAAGACTGTTTTCAGAAATGTTTATTTGATTTTTCTCTTGAAGCCAGCTTCCCCAAGTGTCATAGAAAAAATATATGCACAGAATTTGTGTTTGTCTTTTTACCAATTAAAACATTTAAAAGCAAAAAATAGCCCTTATATATAACATTATAAATGCAGAACATCTAAAAGTCCTGTGTCATCTGTATTTCTGTACTTTGCTGACGTTTATATGTTGGTATCTTTTGTTTTTATAAAATATTCTTCCTCTCACTGAGTCCTATTTACTCACCACTTTCACATATAAAAACAACAACAGAAAACACATATTTAAATCCATTGTCCACTGAACAATTAACAGTCGTTTCTGTGAACAGCAAGCCTGAACTCCCATGAAAGGAACCTGCATCACATCACACATTGCACCAAAACCCGTTGCAACACCACACCCACTAGGAGGAGGTTTATCTGAAAGGCTTCTGACTAAATATTGCTAACTGATCATTATGTCACCTGTATGAGTGAATCCAGCAGGCACATGAAACCAGATGACGTAAAAATCACTTCACTGAGTTTTTCATCCTCTTTGCTGAGGCAGTGCAGATGTAAATTTAGGTAAGATATAGAGGAAACTATGAAGAATAACCATCCAACTATTATCTATACCCATTTATTCCTGTGCAGGGTCACAGGGATCTCTGCTGGAGCCTATCCCAGCTCTCCTTGTGTGAAAGGCAGGGGTGCACCCCAGACAGGTAACTGTAAAATATATTAACTAAAAATAAAACCTTCTGTTATTCTTCATTTTGCATAGACAAGTGGTCCTTTGTTGCTAAGCAGTGCACACCTGAGGAGGTTTTAATACATGTACTGGACTTATACATTCACGGCCGTCCTCCAGTTTCCCTGAAAATAAACTGGTTGATATTTTCTCACATTAAAACAGTCCTCTCCCTCTATTCAAGTGCTTGAATCTAACTGAACTCCCTATGCTAGATCAAAACATAAAAACACACACAGTGACTACAGACAGAAATCAATCAAAACACAATTAGAAATAATAATGTATCTCAATAACATGTTGGAGAACTCATCACATGAGCAATTTTGGCGAAGGTGAGTGGCTTCTACCGAGGGCAAGACTCATCTGGAAGACAGAGAGATGGAGGGTAAATAGCGTGAATATAGGAGCTTTTGTTTGATTTCATATGGGATTTTCTCATTCAACAGCAGAAATATTTATGGCTTTGTGACAGCCACAAAAGCAACCATAACTCTTCCATTTTACTTTCAAATATGAATTTTTCATTTTGCTGAGCTTGCCCACACACATTACCTGCTACTATTTATAAAAAACAAACAACAAAAAAAAGAACACTGCAAATCGGTCACATTATCTTATTAAATAAAAGAATATCATTTTTTCCACTCCTTAATGTCATTAAATCGAATAACACCCATCCATCATCGTCCATCCATTAACTCCCGCTCATATGAAAAGATATTTTTTACTGCTTCAGTTACTGAATTAAAGGAAACTAAAGAGGAAACAAAACTTGAGAGCTGAACAAACTGTGCACTACAGTAATGAGAAAACAAGCATGATTCAGGTTTTTTCCAAGTCTGTGCAGCCCCTACCCGAAATCATTTCTCTCTCTTTACAGCTGAAAAGTACCTGCAAACTGGTATGCAACCAGTCTGTAAATGCATATGTTGGAAACATAAAAATTAGTAAATATAATTTCAAAAAGGCTTATGGATAGTCTGAAAATCTGTCCAAAGCAGCTCTCCCTTTTTATTTGGCTAATATTTCTGCATGTAGGCTAGCTGTTGGGAACTACTTTTTTGTGCAGGATTAATGTAGAGCTCTAGTGAATATCTGGTGGTGCAAACTTCGTGACGTCATCTCAGGAAAAGCTACATCTCTCATCTTAAGCACAACAACGTGGTCACTCGTGTCATGTCGGTCAGTTTGGGAGACATCAGTGGCTGCCTACACCAGCACGTATGGATCAATATTTATACGTTGTTAGGCTCTTTCCATGGGTAAAGTCAAGTAAGTTTGAAAGGATAGCTAACTAGCTAGGCTCTATCTACAAAGGATCTATCTATCTATCTATCTAGCTAGCTAGCTAGATAGGTAGATCCTTTGTTGTGTGCTATTAGCAATAGCAAATGTTGCCACATGTCCATGTCCTTTTCCGAGGCAAAGGTAGTTTTTACCCCACACTCTACCCAATCCTCACTGCCAACCTAAGACCTAGCCCTTGTAGCCTGACCCGCCATACTTATCACTACTACCATGTTTGGTACCTCCTATTCACGGCCATTTCCACCAGATCAGAATCTACCAAACCAGTCTCAGTGGGTATGTCATTGTGTGATGGCTTATGCAGGTGGGCCCAAGAGCCACCAGTTAAGATGGCAGCAGAATTGATAATAACAGCTTGGACGTTTGCCGACAAGTTATTCACTGGACTTCTAACCCAACAGCGCGCTATTTTGGATGTCTGTTGTTGATACTTGTCCATTTGCTGCTCTGCCTATGTCACGTGCTTCGTTTCTTTTATTTGTAGTATGTTGGCACCTGGAAATGAAAGCTGAATCCTGAGGAGCAAGTCTAATTATTTGTGTTACAGGCTAGTATACTACAGGTCACAAGTATACAACAAATACAATGAAACTGGGGGACTGCAAACAGACACATTGAAAACGTCTCACTACACTTTATGCTTTCTGAGAAAGGGGTGACACTGACCCACTCTCAGACGCGGTCCTGTCGTAATTCCTGTGCTTCTCGTGCTCTTGAACACTACTGGCCCTTCCTCCACATCGCCTTCCTCTTCTTGCGTCTCCTCAGCCTGCAGCCTTTCCATCTTCACCAGGTCAGGAGGGAGGGGGCTCAGCGTCAGCATGTAGGTCTCTGACGGGTACTCACACACCTGCTCCAGCTGGTCTTCATCGAAACACACCTTTCCCTGGGAATATGAGGAGAGTGAGGTCTGTTGAATATGCTTTTATCATAACGGGATGTTTCTTTCCGTATAGAGAGCAAGCAACTGGTATTTCTTATTTAAAGCTTCCAGCATGTCATTGGTCACCATAACATGCTGATAATATTCGTTATTTTTATTTGAATTGATATGACTAAAGCAGATCTTGCAGACGTTTAAAGTTCAAGTATAAAGAAAAGAAAATGCCAGTCACCAGCAGAGAACCTGTAAACACAGTTTGGAGGCACCGGGCGAATGTTCAGTCTGTCTCTGTGAGCTGTTTGGACGCTGTCACTGTAATGCCCACTGACAGCATTCGGCTTAACACAGCAGAAATACTCCCTTTGCTGAAGTAATTACTGACCCAACACTTCATGCGCTCATTGTTTAGAGAGTGCGGTACTTATCCTGAAGCAGAAGTAGAAACTGAAAACAAGTTCTGGTTTTCTTAAAAAAAACAAAATCAAAAAGAAGAATGAGGCCCTGTGTCAGTTATTTACAGCTCATCCACAGCCCATAATAACAGCAGTTCAGCTATGAGATAGCTGGTAAGTACACTTGGAGCTACAGACATGGTGCGCATGGAGCCGCTTCACCCTGTGCCCGTCTGTAACGGAGTGCAAATAATAGCTGTGCTCAAGAGAGGCTGGCAGAATCATCCTAAGGCACTGGAGGCTTATCCTCCCTCCCTGACCCTGATTAACCCCGGCTCACGCTGCAGGACAGCAGAGGTACCCAGTCAGACACAGACACATGGAGCGACCAAGAAAATGAGACAGAAGGAGGTCTATGCAGGGAGGTTCCCATCTTCAGAGGTGCAACCCTGCACAACTGGGAGCACGACCAGGGAACCGGTTCAAGGCCTCATCCAGCATGAGCTCATGCTTTTTAAATAACAGCTAAATAAGAAGAATTAAAAACAAACTGACTTCATTTTAAACGCCATATGGATACCAGATTCTTTCGTCGGCAATGTAAATCAAAGACATTTATTTGAGCCACAAATGTCTAAAAACATGGACAGAAAAAAGCTGAGAGGAAGAGGAGATGAGGCACAAGCAGGCTAACGAAGGAGTGAGAGGGGGCGGGGGGAGGGAAGGAGGGAAGGAGGCCTGACGTCAGTCTGAAAGGCATAAAGCAGCAGGTGGCCTGAGAAGCACTTCATAGTCCTTATTGGCTGCAGCTATAAAAGAGTGTTTACAGACTGGAATTACATGAAGTGTCAATGGAAGTTAAGAAAAAAAATAAAATATGCAGAGAGACTGTTTTTATCCCACCGTAAACACCGCGATGACCACCTGAGATCTGAAGGAGCTCTTTTACAGGTTTTTCTTTCACACTCATTCAAGCCTTAAGAAACAGATGGCCTTTGTTAGACAAGAGTTTGGGGATTTAAAAGTGAACACCACGTCACTTCCGTTTGTCAATCTGGCTTTTTCTTTTTCTTTTTTTCTTTTCTTTTGGAGGAAGCTCAGATGCCTGAAAGAGGAAGCGAGTGAAAAAGATGTGGGTTTCTGTAAGAGCAAATAAGCTTTTCATCCTCTCAGTATGACTGCAAGTGAACCGTCGTTTATTTTTCTGTCTCTGCTCATCCTCACCGCTGTCCCACCAGCGAACATTTCTCTGATCGTCTTGGTAACTCTCCACCTCTCTTTCTTTCCATCCCACCCACGTCCAGCTGAAAGTTGGCGGTCTTCTTCTGTAAGGTTTCCAGCCGTTCAAGCGGAGGGTCAGTGTGGTCAGAAACGGTCCGCCGAGACTGCAGTCTAACAACCCTAAACCCCCGTTTGGTTGGAGAGGCGAGAAGATACAAAGAGCGATTTGTCTGAGAGCTGGAGAGGGCTGACTCAGCAGAAGTAGGATAATTGGTACAAGGAAACAAAGAAGCAGTTTGCAGGAGATGCACACTAAGGGGAAATTAAAATGCAGTTTAGCAACTCTACAACAGTCGAGCAGGAATTTGATGAATCTAATTGCCAGAGAGTTTCCTAAACAGAGTCAGATTTATCTTCCCAGGATGGTGAAATGAGAGACGGGGTATATTACTGCTCTGATGAGCAACTTTGTCTTTCTTTCTTTATTACGTAAGAGCACGTCTCGACAAGGTTCAGAAAAAAAAGGAAAACAGAAGTAGTCAGAGGCTGCTCGAGCTGAACTATTGTAAGTATCGGTGTGGTCTCGCATGCATTCACACAGAGAAGCATGTGATGTTTTTTATGTGGTTAAAAAAAATAAATAAATAAAAAATGCACACACACAAAAAAGGAGGAAGGAGGTGCATGCCTTACATTGTGGGTTTTTTAAAACTACTTTTCTGTCTCTGCTGAAGTCCACAACATTGTTTTTTCTTTAACTGATTCTTTCTAGAAAAACAGAAAGGCCGTTTGTAAAAAAAAAAAATCAAACATAAAAACAGTTTGATTCATCTTTATGTGTTTGCGTCTCCTCGTGAAAAGAAAAGACATAAATGAGGAATTTAAGGATATAAATGTCGTAGGTCCTGATCACATGCAAAAGTCAAACGCCTGCACAGAATTAGAGTACAGGAGCAAATGGCAAAGAAGATCACTCAGGGATTTCGCGGCTAAGAATCAAGATGTCGTGCTTGATAAGGCTTTAACCAGCTTAGCTCGCTCTCTATGATCGTACACCTCAATCAAAATGGATGTTCTTCCACTCTGCTCGACGACAACGTTTGTGAAAAACAAGTTAAAACCCCTCTGAAACTCATTTTGACAAGATATTGAAACCACATAAGTCTTGAATTTCGACCTCTGTACGCCATGACATGCTAAAAATAGAAGTGAAAGTTATTTTGCTTCCCCCCTTTAATCCGATTGAAAGACGAAAAAAACAACTCACCCTTTTGGGGGACCCTCTATTTTTGACCAGACAGGACCTGTCTAGATTCTGATATCCACCAATCACCACAATCTCCTCTGCTGTCGGGTACTTCTTCTTCACGGGCTCGGGTGCAGCAGGGGTCGCTTTTTGCGGTGGAGCCTTTGTGGACCCTGCTGCCGAGGGCTGCGCCGTGGACCCAGTCGCCCCAGTTGCCCCAGGCCTTTTTGGGGTGATCGTTATGGTGGCACCTCTCTTCACTTGGCCACCAGAAGCACTCTTGATGGTGAAGAGAGTGGGTGATGGGTTCGGTGATGGGGAGATGCTGGGAGAGTGGGAAGGAGATGGCGAGCTTGGGGAGGAGACCGGAGTCGGGGCACAGTTTGTAGGTTTCAACGAGTTGTCCGGGGACTGGCTCCTGAGAAATGACGGGGTGACGGTGATAGTTTGCTTGAGCTGAGAGGGTGGAGAGCAAACATGCTGCGGGGACACTTTGGGCCTAGTTTCTGCTGTGTCTTCATCATCTTTTAACTTCTGCTTCAACAACCCTTTGGGACCTTTCTGTCCTTTTGTCTCTCTGTTCGTCAGAAAAGCGTTTGATGAAGTAGAGGAATTCAGTACTTCCTTCTCTTTCAAACTAAACTGCTCTATCTGCCGCTGTATCGTCTGAACCCCACAGGTGTCGTCACCTTTCGTTGCTTTGCTGTCCCCCTGTTGCGAGTTTGAAATGAGCGGCTTTACTTTAACAAGGTTCACAGACGACGAGATGTCCACTGTCCTCTCCTTCAGACACAGGCCAGACCTCGAACCCACAGTCTCCAGGTTGTAGATCCGGCTCATGGCTGCGAGGGAGTTGGGATGAGGCGGTGAAGGGGAGAGAGACTGACCAGTATTAACAGACGAAGTGTTTTCCTCTACCTCCTCCTCGGGGAACTTGTTTTGCTCCTCCTCGTCCTCCTCGTCCTCGTCTCTGCTCTCGGGTGGAACCCTGTGGTGCCTCGGCTGATCTTCTACATGTTTAAGGGTGTCATCTTCGTTTTCGGGTATATGGGAGCAATCAGAGAGAACTTCGGAGGCAACGGTGGCATATTCACTTGTAACTTCCTCTCCTCTGTCAGCTTGAGAGTGTGGAACAGAAACAGGAAGCTGAGTGAAGGTTTTCAACACGCCGACTTCCCGTGTGACGTCACATGAAGCTATAGATGCCTGCCGTGCTGCCTCTTCCTGTCCCCTCTCTGCCTCAGCCGATCTCTTCTGCATACTATCCAGAGCCTCCCATTCTTTACTACAGACCTCTACATCTTCACCCCCGTCTCCATCTTGCACCTCTCTTTGTCTCTGCTTTGCCAACTCTCTCTGTCTGATCTTCTCCCGCAGAGACTCAATGCGACTCAAAGGTTTTCCGATTCTCCAGCTGTCCCTCCTCTCGACCCCTTGCCCCCCTTCCCAGTTTTGTCCATCACTGCTTTGACCGTCAGCCTTTTTTCTCTCCAACATTTCTTCGGCGACGTAGAACACAGTCCTGGGGATTTGAATCTCAAGGGGTGCTGGCAGAACCCCAGCGGCTGCGACCTTTTTTGGAGATCGGGGGGTTATGCTGGAGATCAGACTCTCTGATCCACTATTGCTCCGTGTTTGGACTTCCTCGTTGCTCTCTTTGGGATTTTCAAGGGCAGTCTTGTTAGCCCTTTCTCCTCTCTCACTGAGATAAATAGTTGTGTCTCCTATTTTTTCTATTTTACTTAAAAGGTTCTCAGTGTGTGGTGACAACACAGAGTGTGTAAGATAAGGTGCTTGGGGTCCATTCCACTCTGGTCCCCGATCTGTGACCGTGGACAGGAGACTAGAGGACTCATGGGAAGCTGAATCATGTCTATATTGACTGTCCACTGATGCTGTGATGACATCACTAGCTTCAGCTTGGATCATACATTCAAACCCCTCCTCTCTTTGAACATCTTCTTTGTCGGCATCATGCAACTCTGTAGGTCCATCTGCTTCTGAATCTTTCTCCACATTTTCCAAACTGTCACCTGTCAGTCGCTTCATGTCTCTTTCAGTTCTAGCTTTCCCGTCCTGCTTGATCGGGACCCTTCTAGCAAACGATATCCCTTCTGTGTTTTTAACCGATGCCACTGTGAAGCCCTTGTCTCCATCTCCGTCGCTCACTTTCTCTGCAGACCTCGCGTAAACCGGCTCAGCTTTCTTACTGTCATTCCTCAGTTTTTTCCACATTTCTGCCTCGTTCCTCCTCTGCGTGGCCCCTCCCTTCTCATCCTCAGTTTTTCTGTCCCTGTGCTTCACAAAGCGGTCTTTATCTAGAAGTCTTGCACACCCCAGTTTGAGTTTTGCTGTGGTTTCTTTCCCCATGACGGCCACATCTACCCACGGTGCCACAGTCCTGTCTGAATGTATCTTCTCGCAGCCCTTTTTGTCACCCAATCCGTTCTCCTCAGAGCCAATCACTCGATCTGAGAAGCTGAAGGAGCGTTTTGGTACATTTTTAAGCAGCATATCCTTTTCATATGTCTTCCTCTCTTCAGATTGTCGTTCATCTTCTGAGTACTTTCTCCTTCCTGGCTGGAGGAAATTGTCAGAGCTTTTGGATCGAGATGGAGGCTTGGGATGCTCTCCAAACTTACTCAGCAGCTGACTGACCCTCCCCCCCCTCTCGACAAACACGTTATCGTCAAAGCTGTCCTTCCTCTCACCTTTATTTATAACTGTCGCCTGACCCCATGGTCTCTCCTTCTCTTTCTCTCTCACCCAGGACAGGTCTGTCCTCAGCTCCTTACCTGTACTCTCCCTCCTCACACCCATGCTGCTCTTCATGTCTCCATCCTTCCCTCCTGTGCTCAGTTCTTCAGGGCTGGCCGACGGCTTTATGATCAGAACCTCAGTGGCTCGGATCTCAGTGACGCTGCCTCCTCCGGCCAAGATCTCTCGTAGGTCCATCTTCATCCCTCTCTTTCCGAGATGGTCTTCATCAGCCCTCTCCCTATCTGGCTCCCTCCATTTACTCCTTCTCTCATCGCTGCTCTTACTGTCCTGTTCGATGATGATGATGTTGTCTGCACGAATGGTCCGAAGACAGGGAACGAGGGGAGAAAAGGGGCCAGTCGGCGGATGGGGTTCCTTTTCCTCTGTGTCTTTTCTTACTTTGAAGACCTCCTGCTCCTTGACTGGATCTTTAACTGACTCTTTCCATTGATGTTTGTCTTTTTCACATCCCTCCCTGCAGTTCTCTTTTTCTCTTCCTTGAGTCCTGTCTCTGACCTTCTCCTTTTCCCATCCTTCGCTCAAATCCCTAAACCGCTCTATTTTCATCTCTATGTCTCGTCCTCTTCTTGTCTCCACATCTTGACCTCTGGGGCTCAGTTTTTCCTTCTCCTTCACTTCAAAATCGTTCCCTGGTTCCCCCGCGTCCCTGCCCTTCCGCCACACACTTTGCGTTCTAATAAATGGATTTTCGTGGACTGGAACTATGGTTTCTACGGACACCTGGCTCCCTGGTTTAGGCTCCACATCCAGCCACTGCCCAGGATCGGGACTGAGTGAGGTGTCGCTCCCCAGGTTCACGGTAACTGAGCTGTCCGTGTCACTCAGACCATCGGAGGGAGATCTGACATCCACCTGCAGCAGGCAGATGTCTCTGTCTTTCTCTCTGTCCCCCAAACTCTCCTGCTTCGCCTTCCTGCGCTGGATGATCCCTCTCTTCCAGGCCGGCATGCTGGCTAACTTCTCCTCCTCCTCCTTGCCCCTCCTCTCTCGTTCCTCCTCCTCTCTCCTCTTCTTCTCCAGAAGGAGTTGCTTCCATTCTGGCAGAGAGTAGACGGACATCGCAGAAATGGTGCACTTCTTTGGGCAAAACGATGTCTGGGAACTGCCTGCAAGATTAAAATGAATAAATAAATAAACAAAGAAGAAACAATAATCAAATAAATCCAGATTTCTCTGACAACTATGTTCAGTAGTAACAGATTTACAATTTAAACTTGTCTGTTATCTCATAATATGATTGCAATAACTCCATGTGTTTGCAAAGTTTAATGAGTATTAAGCAGAGGTGGGATCAAGTCATTGTTTTTTCAAGTCTCATGAAAGCCCTCAAGTCCTGATTCAAGTCCCAAGTCAGAAACTTCAAATTTCAAGTCGTATCAAGTCATTTTAACAGTGGTGCAATTATATTAAATAAGTTGTGAATAAAAAAAATTAATTCAGTTGTGCACACTTTTTCAATAAAACATGTTCATTTTGGGGTTTTGGATAAAATATCACGTCAACTGGCTCAAGTTCAAGTGATGTCACAAGTCATTGGTGTACAAGTTAAGTCAGGTTGCAAGTCTTTTATGTTTTTAAACATTTTGTCAAGTCTAAAGTCATCAAATTAACGACTCGAGTCTGACTCGAGTCCAAGTCACGTGACTCCAGTCCACATCTCTGAGTATTAGTGCACCATACATGTGTCAGTCTAGTTTGGCGGCTGTTCAATATTAAGTGTAAACTTTTTAGAAATAGAATATGACAGAAGTCTTTCAAAGACAAGTTCTAAATTAAAAGGATTTTGTTTTAATCTCGTTAAACTTACCAAACTCGTACTTTTTGCAAAATCTTTCTGAATCCTGGACTTTACATCTTCATTCGTGCGTAATGCGCACCAAAAAAACAAAACAAAACCGTAGTCTTTTTTCTCCTTTTCTTCGCTGACGGAGACAGAACAATGCTGTCAATAGAGAACGTTTTAAAATAAATTAAAAACAACAACAACAACAACAAAAACTCCGCGTTATCCAGTCAAATTTCCAAGATCTAACTGTTCTTCGGGGGCATCAAAGCGCCTCCGAGTCGGTGTGGTAGTAATTACTTCCAACTTCAGAGCTGCAGAGCTCTAATCCGATAATTACGTTCAATTCCTTCAGGAGAGTTTAGTGGCACACAGCATATTGTCGGACCTAAGAAAAGGCGTTTAAAGCGCACAGCCGTCTGCCCAGCTACCCCCCTCCCTCTTGGCGCATCTCCCCGTCCTGCAGGGTAGATTGGAGAGGCTGGAGGAGGGTGAGGTGAGGGTGAGGTGAGGTGGTGCCAGATCTGCCAGCTTGCAAAGGTGCAGCAGCACAAAACACGATGAGACTCATTCTTGTGTGCAATTATGCATGTATTATTACAATGTTTGACCACTTTGCCTTATTTCTGAGATAATACAATGGATTCTAATGGAGTCTAATTTTAAGATTGATGTGCTCCAATTTCATATAAAATTTCCATGCACTTGCATTAACTTTAACATAAACAGGCCCATGAACCTATAATGTCATGCATATTTGTCAGTCAAATGTAAATGAAACAATTAGGAGTGATAGGCCTATTTATGTACTAATAAACCCAACATATTTTAACTTTCCAATAAGGTAAAGAAAATGTTGGCTAAATAGCGCTTCATTATCAGGAAACAAAGGAGGAACTCACCACTACATAATATCTGATTAGTTACCTTTGTTGTTTTGATGACTTTACCATTAAGTAAGCACAACTGTCCTTAAAACTCACTCTACAACTAAACAAATAACTAACATTTAAGTAGTGGTTAGTTAATGATTTGTTTTCTCATAATTAAGTGAATGACAGTGGATAATTAAATGGAAGTTAAGCAACATGTTGCTTACCTTATGGTAAAGTGTTACCAATAAATCAAATTTGTTTCAAATACTCATGAACCAGTGTAGATATTAGATTGTTCTTAAGTGTTAAATCAATGTAATTAAAATGGACGGCAATTGTATATGCAATTTAAATACACAAGTCTTTACATTAGGCCTCAAATATTTCTGTCAGTGTAGTTCAGGCCTGAACAATATGACCCTTTCTTGGCCCATATCCATTTAGTCCACATATTTGGCACACATTATCTTCCCATTAGGGGCTGATGACATTGAAACCATCAGGGATCCATGCTATTTGCCAATTTCAAGCTCAGCTTTACCTAATTAGCTCAAAATGAATCTTAAATTTGAACACTTTTAGCGTCAGAAGCAGTCTCACATAATATTACCACCACCATCATTTACAAAGGATAGCTTGTTTAGCTTTTTTTTTTTAAGCCCTTAGCTTCACTTCTCTTTTTTTTTTTTTTTTTTTACTTATTTTATCCCCCCAAAAAGAAAGAAGCAACACAAACCACCTGAAAGTGGTCCAAAACTCCCTAATCTGAACTTGTTGAGTCAGTTGTGTCCATTGATTCATGCAGGAGGTCTTGAATCAGACTTCCTGTTTTATTTTCTGTCAATGCTCGATAAGAAATAGTCTTCTGCAATAGCTGAAGATCAGTTTATTCGTAGTATTTCCCCTGTAGTTACTTAGAAGCGTGCCCATACAACTGTGATCCATCGAGGGAGCTGTGTGTAAACTGTTTCCACTTCATGGTGTTAGATATTATCTGAGGTGTTGATTTAGATGCATGTTTGTATTTTATTTTCCAACATATATAAGTGGTGGTGGTAACTTAACAATATAACCTTCATGCTGGGAAGATTTTCCAGTGAGCTGGATCTAATGAATCACAACTTAAAGTGTATTTATTAAAAAAAAAAAAAAAAATCAATTTACCACTATAGATAAAGTAAGGAATCTGTTACCTTGATAACTAATAAGTACAAATGACACAAAGAGAACAACTGGGCTATGGAAATTTATTACAAACAGTCATAAAAAATTAAAAGATAAAACTGTAGTAACAATGGGATCATGATCCAGATGTGTAAAAAAAAATCAACATTTGTGTACAAGGTTAACAAAACCTAACAATACAGTACTGTGAGCTAAAAAAAAATAAAATAACAGCATATTTTGGAAATACACAAGTCAACCTGCTAGTAAACTAACCTGATTTACTTGAAATATCAAGAGAGTTGAGGACTTAAACAATAACACAGTTCATTCAGTTTCACGTCAAGTACAAGTGTGATATTCTCCCAACATGTATGAAAAAACAGCAGAAGAAATACATTCAAAATATCAGAAATGCCATGTGACTGTGCTTTTAATAAAACCAGTGTGAAATCTCAGTGACATTATTTTTCACAGACAAATGAATCTGAAATTGACATACAGGAAAAACAAAGTGTAAATCAGTGCAGAAGTACTTGGCACATGGAATGTAACACTGAAAATGAACAAAAACAAGGCAGCGTAGTTAAAAACAAAAAAGGCAACATTTAAATGGATTTACTGCAAAAATGTCTTCTGAGTTCAGTTTATATGAACATACCTTTTTTCCACCCCAAATTTAAGATTTTGAATCAGATCCAATCATTTACTTTAATGAGAGCCACATTAAAGTATTCAAGTAACATCCATTTGGAAAGGAGATGTCTTTTTTTCCAGGGGACATCTCATCAAAACAACCGATAAACACAGAGACATAAGAAAATGTAGTGAAACTCTCACTTGAAGAAACCACATTCAAAGACAGAGAAGCTGAAAACAAACAAACAAAAAGAAAAAAACAAACTTAGACAGGACACCATGGTGACTCTCAAAGTCAACTTTGACACTATATACTTGATATCAAAAATGACAGCAGGGGGACGTCTCTGACCTCACTTCTCCTTATAGTGGCAGTCGTCCTGGTTAGTTTTCGCTGCAGCGCTGCCACTCTGTGGCTCAGCAAAGAGCTGCATCTTTCTTTGAAGCTGCACGCAGAGGTAGGCTAAATCCTGTTTGTCCAGAGAGTGTGCCAGCATCACATAGGCGGACAGGGTCCCTGCCAGCAGCAGCCTGTCCAGCGTTAAAGCCGGCAGGAGCCACAGCACGACGGCCAGCTCCAGGCACACCGGGTGGCGGAGGTGAGACAGGAGTCGCTGAGCACCCGGCGACTTATGAGTCAGGGGGTCTTCTAAACCAACACACTCGTAATACACCTGAGAGAGGAGAGGCAAAAGAGTTATTCAGTAAGTTTAAATGAACTCCTTTAATAGGGTATACATATATATATAATTTAAACTATTTTGTTCATGTCACTCTACGTTGTAGTCCTCTGTCCCACTTCTGAGCACAAAACGACATCCCTATATATGTTTCCTACCTGCTTGAGGCCCAGTAGTTCTGAATAATCAAAAATCATGAAGATGCTGCAAATAACGGCCCAGCAGAAGAAGTGCAGTGAAAAGCAGAGCAGAGGGAACCAGACGTTCCAGGGAGCATGACGCACCGACCACAGACAAGGGGCTCCCGTCACAGGCTGCCAGTAATGGACCAAGATCTAATACAGGAAAGAAAAGACCACAAAATAGGCAAACAGAAAATCACAGACTGTTTTTTTTTTTTCCTTAAATAACATTTTGAATCAAACATATGCTGCGCTGATTATACTGAGATCAACACAAAAAACAAAATGTCAACAAATAAATAGATGTATAACAACTGCAGGGAGTCTCAAAGGCCCCACAGAAATGAACAAGGACCACATGCCCCCTGCTGTGAGGTTGTGTCTTTAAGTCTGAGCGTCTTGCTTCAATGAGGGGTCTTTTCTCTCATCTCTATTTACACCTTTGAGAGTACATTAGTATTGTACCTGGAGGGCCAGAGCGGTCGTGAAGCAGTAGATTGTCCTGTAGAGGGACCCCAGCACTGACTGTAGGCTCTGTTTGACAGGTGACCAGGCAAGCAGACTGTGTTGCACGGCGAAGAGAGCCAGGAGGAAGAGATCCACAGTAAGGGACCTGAGGACAGAACTATCCCTCAAGGCCACGGACCACGGTATGGAGTCTTTGTAGGGACAAATGAGTTGGAAAATAAAAGTCATCTTAAATTTTTTTCAACTTTTTTGCCTTAAAATGTAATTTTTACTAATTGCAATCCTGTAAGTAGTAGTGTTATTGTAAAAAACAAAAAAACAAAAGAAAACAAAACTCAACAACTTCAATCCATGAAGATAAAACTAGGGTAGACATGATGGTGTAATGAATGGTGGGAACGCTAAAGTAGGCTACTGTTCAAAAGCATTCAAGTGTTAAACACTCATCAGCATCCTTCCTGAATGTGCTGAATATACAAATAACAGTATCATAATTGCAAATGTTGCCCACAACGTCCGTGTTTTGTTTTGTTTTTTTGGAACAAGAAAATCTTCATGTTCAGAGTTGAAATGGGACGCGTTTATCTGCTTAGAATAACTTCCACCATAGGAAATTGTTCCCGGGAAGGATGTATGACGTTCAAAGGATTTTCAACACAACTGTAAAAGTGTGTATAAGCTTCGTTCGAAATGACATGAACAAACGCATAAAAAAAAAAAATGAAAATGAAAAATTTCATCGCCCAACGTGGGGCTCGAACCCACGACCCTGAGATTAAGAGTCTCATGCTCTACCGACTGAGCTAGCCGGGCGCTGACGACACTCTGCCCGCCGTGGTTATGATGTTAACACACCAGACCATTTCCTAAACAACCTGCTACCTGTCTTCCTAAGTATTTTTCATTTGTACTATATCTCTATATTTTTAACAACACAGTTTAAACGCGAGGAAACGAGAACGCATTTATTAACACCTCCTCCACCACAGTTACCAACACCCTCTGCTGGCCGCCATTCACTGCCAGTTACGGGAACTTACCTTGACAGAGTGTCGTATCACCGGTGATATTGTGGTAAATGGCTCGAAACGAGACAAACCTAATAAAGTCTGCACCGGATACAAAAACAAAAAACAAGTTTATCAAAGACGCGGTGCAGAAAGCCCAGCAACGTACTGTAACTGACGCCATTTCAATATCACCGTTTATGTTCATTTGACTTTCACAGTTCCGGGAGAAGAGTTGTGTTTTTTTTTCTCTCACGAATATCAACACATGGTGGCAGTGTTTTCATTTTAACGCACTGGCTTTCGGAAATATTTAAAGATTTCGCCAAGACCGTGTAGCGTTGACTGCATCAAGAAAAAATGAAAAAAGTTTCAAACCCATTACTCTGCTCTTTCTTGCTCATCTATAAGTTCACCTCAGGTCCAAAATAAAAAAAATAAAATAAAATTGGGACACTAAAATATCACTAAACATGTCTCATGACCTCATATTGTATTCACAAAACAACATACAAAACACATGAAAGGTCAAAACTAAGGGAAATATACCATCTCGGAGGGAGAGGAGGATCAGGAAATTTAATTTAATTTAATAGTAGAAAAAAAATGCAATGTGGTGATTCATTTCTACATCTGGTTATTGAAAAGAGCAGTTTTTTGAGTTTGGGAAACTTTTAAAAAAAATAATTCCATTTGTGTCTCATACAGGATTTTAATTTTTAACAGTCATGGGTCTTCTTGGATCATATTTCTCATTTTATTATGTGCTAAATGTTTTTAGTTGGTGAGCTGTCTAAAGACCATAGGCAGGCAATGCAGTATTTTGAAGTTGCTGTGAATCTTTTTCGCTGAGAGATACAAGGTATTTCCTGAAAATGACACTGCCTTTATGAGAGTACGTGTTGCTCTAAAACGCCGGCATACCAGAAGTGCAAGCTGTCCATTCCATTGGTCCTAATACACTGACATACTGTAAGAGATCCATCTGATAGCAAGTCGGACTGTCCCTTTCCTCTTTAATCTGGCGGATGGTTTACAAATTGAATTTCAAATTTCATGTCTGAGCAGAAAAGTTTTTCAACTTTGCATAAGCCCGTTATACATGAACTTTTGTCCAGGTCAAATTTTATTTATGGTTTCTTTGTTGCTTTTTCTAGAAGGCACAACAAATTGTATTCTTAGACTCGAAGAATAAGTAAAATGTCTCAGTTTCGGTTTTTGATGCGTTTTCTTTGTTCTGCCAAATGCAGAGAATGTGGGAACCGTGGATGCTTCGATACCCAACATCTGCACTGACTAAGAAGTTGTACAGTGTTCCAGTGTCCTTAAGAGGAATTTGCTATCAAATAATGAGGTACAACAAAGGTGCTACAGCAAAGAGGGGGTCAGGACAACAGGTCGGGGGGGATATATCATCATCTCTGCCATCTGAGAATAGCAGTTGAAAGTTCTGATAACCTAACCTAGTCGGAGACGTTGGGATAAGCGCTATGAGAAGCAATGTCCTCCATGGATAAGAAGGTTCAAAAAATAAGATCAAGGCCAAGAGAGGAAAAGGGTGTTGAACTACCAGGGCAGTGAGATAAAATGTTTGGCAGTGATATCAAGACAAGATAAGCCAAGAAGACAAAATCCAGCACTCTGAGACTACACACTAAGTGGAAGAAGGGAGGCAGGGGACTGACATCCAAGATGGCCTACCATGATGAACTGCTAGCTGAATGTCTCAGGCAGAAGAAACCCGATGTGGAACAAACATGGGATGTACTGGGCTAGAAAAGGAACACCATACTTGAACACCATCACCAGGAATAATGTACATAGTACCTGAGTATGGTTCAGAGGTCCCGAAGTCCCCCCCCCCTCAAGACCCCCAACACCTCCAAATTGTTCCTAAGTGCTAAGATCTTCTGGACTTCCAAATCCAGGCTAATAAACTGGTGATGACCAGTCAGCCAGACATTGTGGTGGTGGACAAGCGCCAGAAACAGGCAGTGGTGATGGACTGTAACATCAAGACAAAGGAACACGAGAAGCTCCAGAGGTACCAAGGGTTGAAAGAGAAGATACAGACAATCTGGAAAGTAAAGGCTAGAGCAGTGCCAGTGGTGATCTGAACTCTCGGGGCTGTAACCTTCAAACTGGGAGAGTGGCTCCAGCAGATCCTGAGAACAGCATTAGAGATCTCTCTCCAGAGAACGCAGTCCTAGGAACAGCTAAGATCCTGCGCAGAACCTTCAAGCTTCCAGGCCTCCGGTAGTATATATATATATATACTCTTTTGGAATCAAACTTGTGCAGAAAACCCAAAGAGAACAACTGACTGAGCAACGGACTTTATTAAAACAGTAAAACAAATTAAATGTAACAGGATCAAACTTTACTATAGACACTTAAATAAGGTTAACACCACCAGTGTAGCACTCTACATGATAATATTTGTCAGATGACACTACTCGAATAGACTCTGTAGACCCCTGTAACAACCCAGAAAGAAAAGTAAATTGTTAAAATCAGTTCTCACGAAGCTGAAATGGGAGGGGAATTTCTCTAATGTTGAAACCCACCTCTGTTGGAAGTATTGACATCCTGCAGGCAGCACAGCGGGGAGCCTGGACCCTGAAACAATGAAGAAGTCTCATTGAAACTGAAACACAGTCAAGTCATAGGTGTGGTCTGTGTCTTGCAGGGTTCCCCCCCTTTCATATGAGTATGAGGTAAAGAGTTTGGCCTGTTGTTCTAGTTTCACCTGTGGTAGTCACTGATGCAGTAAACTCTGGAGTCTGAGTCTACTGCAAAGGCCTGACCCTCCAGCTCCTCTCTGCAGACGACACAGCGAAAGCAGGACGGGTGATACGATTTCCCATGAGCCTGCAGGACCTGTCAATGCAGCACGAGCTGTTTTAACGCTCATCGTCATATCACACACCTGCTCGTATTTAAAAGAAGGAATAATTACCAGCTCTGTGATTGAACACCCACAGCCGTTGCACAATTCTCGAGGTGGATGAACTCCAGAGAACTGAAATAAATGGAGCAAGGAGAGAAAAGGAGAAAAAATAATAACAATACACACAAATCACATCTGTCTGTTATTTTTTGAAAAAAATAAAAGATCACATACTTACCAAAAAGTCATCCTCACAATAGATTAGTCCTGACACTGTAAAAAATGGCTTTCCACTGAGCTGCTTGTCTGACATATAAAGAATAAAAGAATTCAGGTAACTATGTGGGAAGTGAGGGGATAAAAGCTCTTCTACACATGTTTACACTCTTTTTTCATCACATCTGTCTGTTAAAGGGTCTGGTAGTTTGATGCAAACCAGGAAGTTATTTTACTTGCTGTTTCTCGACTGACCACTGGGGGCTGGATCAATCTCCATTATGCTAAAAGTGGATGGATGGATGGTTGTTTTTACTCACAATAAATAGATAGTAGATGGTTGGCAAAAATCAGCTTTGTTAATACTTGCTATCTTCAATGTACAAATATCTCCAGAAATATATTATACTTTAATCAGAATGAGAATTCTGATGAGTAAATGTGTAAGAAAAATAAATACTGTCAGTATTTCATTGACAACTATTCCAGATCTGCTCTTTCTGCCAAATCCAATATTGATCTGCATGTAATGTTAATGATCTGATTAACTCCACTTGTGTATCATTCTTCAATAAAATTCGGTGTTTTATTAGGACAGACAACATGTAGAAAAAGCAAATTATTATAAAGCAAAGTGGTTAATTAAAATACAGCTCTTTAACACATAATTTAAATCACATCTACCTAAAAAAAAGCCATGTAAGTAGTTAAAAAAAGGACAACAAAACATCTTGACAAATCTTTCCTAAAAAGTATATTTTAAGTGAGTGAATAAAAGTGAATAACATGTTTAAAATGATAAAGGAAATGTTAGATATTTGAACACAACTACATATATTTGTGATGTGGGGACTCACTGCAAACGCTGCAGGTGAAGCACGTGTTGTGGAATAAATGTCCCATTGCCTGACAGGCTCCTGTTGTGCTGTACACCGCTTCCCTGCATCTGGTACAGCTCCCTGAACGCATGAAGAGGAGCCCACAGAGCGCTGTGAAACCTGACCCTCTCTCATACTTACACGCCAGATAAATATTTGTATTACACCTACACTGTGCATCTAAAAACTGTAAATATGCAGTCATTTCAACCCTTACCAAAGTACAGACTGGGACTGTAGCTGGGGTTCATCTCCTCCAGGTTTTGCTCTGGTGTCTGGAGCCCGCAGAGCGACTGTCTGAGGGTCTAATTTTACGTACGGAGCAGACAGCTGCAATGGGGAGCTGCTCACTGGGTTAATGGGTGTTGCTTCTTTGAGGCCAGTGAGTTTTCAGACCCCCTGACTCCTCCGTGGGGGCTGGCATGTGGGTGGCAACAGACATGGGCGAGTGACACAAAGTTAGAACACTGTTAGGATGCAAGTGCTTTTCCACACACGCGCATGATAGAAATAATTTTGGTAATCCCAACTCACCTCGTCTGATTTAATGTCAGACTTTGAAGGAAAAAAAAGGCTATGTGGCCTTTTATAGCGTATGTAAACTTCTAGTTTCAACTGTAAACATTATTTGACATTTCCTATCATCTTTAGTTAAAAATATAATAATGAAAATAATAAAAACCTACACGCTTACAATGATACTTAAAGGCTGATTAGCCCACAGTGGTGACATTTTACTACAGTCCTGTACAATAATTTGCATTCCTTCTTTGTTTTTGTTTTGTTTGTTTGTGTGTGAATAAAAACATGAAAAAATGAAACCAAAAGGAGAATATATGTACATATATATATATATATATGTATAGTAGCCTACTAAGTACCCTGTTGATTCAGTAGGTCTTAGGTCCACCTTAGCAACGATGACTTGAAGAAGTTATTTCCTGCATGACTTTATTACTTATATGATATATTCTTGGTGTAGACTAATCCAAAATGTTTATGAATGGTTTTATAGGCCTTTCCACACTGGTGTGCAGCAACATTTGCTTCTCTAAGAGCATTGCTTATGCTTTTCCCACTTGGCATTCTGTTAACAATCACCTAAATGCTCCAGATGGACACAACGTCCACTTTTAGCGGCAGCTGCCTTCAACTTACCCTCTTAAGTCCTACAAACAGGAAAGATGTACTTAGTATTGATTCAATAATTTTTTCTTCCTTTTTTTCTTCCTTTTTTTTTGCTTTGCAAAGGGACAGTATGGCATTTAAAGTGTTCTGGAAAAATATTATAATTTTCAGGAATTCCATTGCATGAAAGAGACCAAACAGCACTCTGCAGATCAGGGGAATGGCATGTAAAAAGTGACAAGGGAAAAGACAGGGAGATAAGAGAACATCAAAAGGAGAATAGTGAACAGGCTTTTTTTTTTTTTAACCTATTATTAGTCCTTGCAGCTCCTGAGAATGTAGGTGTTTTGTCTCCCATTAGCAGATGGCTGGCACAAACTTTACATGTAGTTCTGTCTATGAAGAACCAGATAATCCCCTTGTGAAGCCACCCATTAGTTTTCATTTATTTACTTTTGTTCTCTCAGTGCACAGTGCAATGTTGGTGAGAAGTGATACTGAACCATCTCCAGTTAAAGATGAGCAGAATGAGTAGACCTGGAAGTCGACCAAGAGGAACACCGCCCACCTTCGTTCAATTACCATAAGTTTGCTATTTTAGCATAGCTGGCTTAGCTTAAGCTATCTATCTGTCATCTTACATTTATTCAGAACAAATCTGTCCAATCATGGTCATTTCAAATGTTTCTACCAAAACGACGGGTAGTCAGAGCTGAAACGAGGACTAGCGGAGCTCTGCTGGGATCCACCGGCACTCGTTTCATTCACAGCTCAGAAATCAAGTCAAGGCAGAGCCAAGCGCTTCGAGCAAGTGATAACAGCTAGCCAATAGCGATAGGCAGCTGTCAGTCAAAACACTACACTCGCTTTCCAGACCAGCCCCTGCTGGGTTTGTATCAGACTAGCAAGTCAGATGTACCTCCTTGCTTAGATGATTTAAGATGCAACAAGGTGCGCCTCTAGTGGAATAAAGTGGTATTACAAGACATGCCAGACCATCCTCACTCATTAGCGTAGGACTGTCAGAAGTTCTTTTATCAGCAAAACAGATGCCTGTATGTGGACAGAAATGGTATTGTTATATAGAGAGGCTTTAAAACCAAAGTAGCTCTGAAGCAGCTGTCAATGTGTTTAACTGTTACTCAAGTTTTCTATTTGGCAACTCTCAAAACTTCTCAAAATGTTCTACCTGCCCAGAGACAGACTTTGGACAAAGTCAGTGGTGACTCAGAAAAGCTGAAAGTTGCTCTGCAGCTTGAAATGAAGTAATTGATAAGATGCTGGTCTGCATTGTTTACAACTTGCTCTGCCGCCTTATCAGTTAATGCCACTTTAACAGACCATGATGCAATGCAACAGCAAACGATGTAGACGGATGGTTCTGACTCACTTCATAAAATCACAGTGAAATGTTGCAATTGTTTTTTGACACTTTGACAGCTGAATGCTGCAAGTTCAGACTTGCTTTCTGGCTGTTTGTAGATATCTTAGTCATCCAGTTGAGGCACATAAGACACCCAACATCATATCTGACTCTGTAAAAGTAGGAGCTCAGAATATTAGTTAGACAAGTGGATTAGAAAAGAATTATTTTTCTTTTACAGAAAACATTACAGAAAGTGTGAATATTTACAGCAAATGATCAATTTTGTGATTTGGTCAAGAAAGTTATTGGTGCTAATAATCATTTGCTGCCATGTTTGTAACTATAATTATTGTGAGAAAAATAAACACCAGTGATGATCTATAGAGTCAATCTTACGATGACATCTCCCACCCCTCTGGCCACCCCAAACTGGCTGAAGGGAAAGAAATCTTACTCCACCATATCCCGTATCTCCAGTTCTTGTTTGTTTTCATCTCAACATGTTTAACTGTATGCCAGCGCAACAGCTTGCAAGATATCTGAAATGGATTTAGGCCCCACTGACGGAGAGCTGTCTGTTATTAAGGACCTGATCTAGACCCTGAGATGGAGAAGCATCTCACTGTGACCTGCAGGAAGGCAGGGGGCTTGACATCAAGCCCCGCCCACATCCAAGTCAGTCATTTTGTATTTCCTTACGTCAAGCTTTCACCATTACGCACATCCAGATCAGTTATTTGGTCTGATGTTTGAGTCCGAAAAAAGACAGTGATTATTGAAGAAACAAGACTTACGTCTTTATGCCGACATGTTTAATCAATGTTCCTTAACCTTAACTCTAACTTCTTAAAACCATTATGTAAATATAGGATATCTTACATACATATTGCTTGTATTTAGTCTACATAATCAGTTTTCTGTCGTATGTGAAACAAGAACCTCATTGTTCCGGGAGTGATGTAAGCAAGATGGCTGACTTGGATGTGGGCGGGGTTTGATGTCAAGCCCCGCCATCCAGCGGGGTGCAGTGAGACCTACTTGGGAGATGTGGACCAGAAGATGACTTTCCTGGACCCCTCTGAGACTTTTACAGCAAATTGTTCTGTTCCAGAAAAGCTTTGAAATCTCAGATCTGGAAATAGTTTACTTATTGAGAGCATGTTATATTCTTAAATTTATCACAAATATGTATTTTATGCCTTAATTAGCCAGGAAATCTTTTTTTTTTAATTTTTTAAGGTCATCACCCATGGTACTAGCTTTTAACTTTCTATTTTATTACAAAATTTTGTCTCAAGTAACTACATAAATGTACCCTTGACTGAACTGGAAAGATTTCTCGTCAAGTAGAAACATCTTGCTACATGGACAGATCAGTTCACTAGCACTGAATAATTTTCACCTAGAATGTAGTAGTTTGAGCTTGTTGTTTCTTTTTTTTTTTGTTTTGTTTTTAAACGGTGTTCAAATTCAATTCAAATTCAAAAACATTTAATCCCTGAGGCGAATGTTCGTTCTGTCCCGTCCACTCATTCCTGTCTAACAGCAGGAGAGCCTCAGCTTTCAGGACCGCAGGATGGTGGACAATGAGCTGGACACATTCAAGACAAAGGGGAAATGAACCCAGTCCAACTCTCTGGTGCTGAACTGGAACCACAGCCACCAGTAACAGAGGACTCCTTGTAGTTTATAAGAACTGTATCTGTTTTTGATGAGCTGCTGCTTGTTACTAAATCTCAGTTACACCAATTGTCTGCAGACTGATTAAAGAGATTATTGCATTTTTTTTTGGCACCTTTTTTGGATTGACACATTTTGTATATTGATTTGGCATATGTTTTTACATCACGACTCCTTCCCAATACAACCTTCCTCATTTATCAGCACCTCTGGCCAGCAATATGAGTGGCTAGGGACAATGTGTCTTACCCAAGTTTGGGTATGGGGATTGAACCAGCAACTGGTTAGAAGGGAACCGATTCCACCCACTTCAGCTGCCTCAGATTGTTCATTAAAGATAAATAACATATGAAGATAGTTTATCTTGAGAGGACTGAAGCTTCATTGCATATATTTTCCAGAAAAAAAACAATAAAAACCTTCTAAATCGTGAATATACACTGGTACACCTACAGCAGGATTATTGTTTTTGTTTTTTAATATAACTAATAGGGACATTTGAGAGTATGAACCAGAAAACAGAAATATTGCAACTGGCTGAACTTACATGCTTCAGAGAATTCTGTTGAAGAATAAAACATTTTTCAGCAGCTGCTGAAGCCTTCTGCAAAACCTGAGCACATCTGGGCAGTAAGAGAGTAGATTAGTCTATAATTGAACAAGCAACAACATGCAGCAGAATGTCACCAGATATGGACAAACAAGTGTTGCAGCCTGCAGACCACAACCTGCACCAAGGTAGAAGGAATATTTATTACCTACATGTGATTATGTTTTACTAGGTTGCACAATACGAGAACATCTATATATGCCCAGCGGCATGACGTGGGTGATACTGGTTAATGATTTTCAGCTCAAAGTAGAAGGAGGATGATGACAGACCAGGAAGCAGCAGCCCAACAACCGCTTGACACCTGACACGATCTGCTTTTTAGAAAAACAAGAAAATATTCAAGGGACAAATGTTGAAGAACTAATCAAGAAGTCGATCAGACTTTTAATACATCATGCCTTTGATTGAAAATACCAAGAAACGTCTAAGAAAGTTTCATGAGTAGAGCGTTAAGGGCTTTTCCAGCTCACTTAGCCGTAACCAAGGTGATTGTGGAAGCATTCACTTGTGTCTTCTGGAGCTTCTTAAATTATAAATCAGGCTGAATCGTGTTAAATGCACCAGAGAAAAGAAAGAACATGACTGTCAGAGTGTTGCCTGCTTTGTCTATATAACAGTGGGTTTATTGACGCAGGTGTATGATGGCATCTTGAACTCCAACCCTGTGAGCTTACTCAGGGCCAGTAAAAGTCTTTCCAGGACTTTCATGATGGGTCATGTAAGGACAACAGGTCTATAGTCATTAAGGACCAATAGATGAGATCCGTTTGGTACAGGAACAAGGCAGGATGTCTTCCAAACCGCAACCTCCTGCACATTCAGACTGAGGTTGAAGAGACGCTGTAGAATCCAGGATATCTGGTCACCACAGACCTTCACAACTCTGGGACTAACACCATCTGGACCTGCATCCTTGTTCCAGTTTAGTCTTTTCACCTGATAGAGACAGACAGGTGAGAAGTAGGAGTGGTGGGGGCACCAGCATCTCCCAGTGTGCTTGGAGACAACAATGAAGCATCAGCAAGATTTGTGACGCAAATGAAAGATGAAACAGTTGAGATGTTACGGGGAAACTGTTTGCTCCCTGTCACAAACAAAGTTAAATTTACCTTGGTTTCTAACTTGTCAGAGACTTAAAATAGACATTTATTTTGAGGTAGCTGTATTCTTCTGACATCAACTGACATTTATCTGCAAACATGCATTCAGTTCTCACTCAAAACTGTTTCAATTCACAGAGTTGTGATCGCAAACAAATGTTTACTCTCCTTACCATCTAATCGTAGACCTAGTTTTATTTTAACATAAGAGGAAACAAATGAGACAATATAAATGAACTGGGCTATAAATTGCTCTTTCTAGTACTAAATAGAAATAAATGAACATGTTCATACAAAGCATTTTATTAGTCAGCTTAAGTGAGTTTGGTTTAATACATAAATAAAGTCTGAACTGAGAGCTGGTACTAAATTTCTTGTGCAGTTTACATGTTCATGAGAAGCCCTGATCCTGTGATGTAATACTGCCTCCATGTGGACTTTTCAGGCCCCTCCTTTTTTATAATCATCATTATTCACTAACCTCAGACCCGCCCAAAAACACAGAAGCAGCTCAAGAGTCAACTGTTCTGACTGTAACTGAACACTTTAGTTTGCTTTAATTTGGGAAAAAAAAAGTAATCTGTCTTTTCTGTTATTCTTTTTCAATTATTATTTACTTTTCTCCTCTTATATTTGCTTTGTAATTCCTTTTCATTGCATCTATCCCAGATTCTTGTTCATAACACATCTGTATTGATAAAAAAAGGGAAAAGATTAAAAGAATCTTTGATACTTCAGCTACAGAGTTAACATTTCCCAGTCTTTGAACTGAACTAGATCGGTTGCTTTTGTTCGTTCATTCATTCTCCCAAAGTGGATTCATAAAACAAACATTGGCCATGAAACTCCCTGCAGCAAATGTTTGGCTGCCCTGGATCTACAGTTACATGGGTGGGGTGAAGAAGTCTGACAGCTGCTGAGTTTTCACTGAGGTCCCTTGTTAGGAGGAAAACCGCTGAAGCTGTGTGATTCTGTCACACCGCCCACTTTGCATGTTGTCAGACTGGTTCAACAAAAGAACATCAGTGTTGTTTGTATGCCTGACTGCATAGGTGAGAGTTGGTTTATCTCAAAAAAACACACTTAAAAAAAAAAAACCTTCATGAATGTATATTGTTGAATTTCATGAGTTGATTTTCAGATGTAAAAAGAAAAGGTTACAGGCTATAGGCCTATATGGGTGAGAACTGAACCTGTTCATCCCTCAGTTTTTGACTGTTGGGTTTATCTGGTCCAGATTTGCATTTAAATGTAATATTAGAATAATTTAATAAGAATGATATAATGTAATATAAGAACAGGATGAGCATGTGCAATAATTGTAACAGAATTGTTTTTGTAAGTGGAGCCCTCAGGTAGGTTTCTGTGCAGGAATGTCTGCGTCATGAGGCGTGTGGTAGCAGGATACCTCTGTAACACTGTGTTATTCACAACCTGCGTATTAAACTACATTTTTTCATCTTCACCAGGTTGCATATTTTGCTATTTTCCTGTTTGAGCCTTCTTAGACTTCTTTTTGTGTCTTTAAACGTGGCTGCAGTTCAGATTGGATTTCTTTCTTTTTTTTTAACCATTGTTTTAAGGTAGTGAATCAGAGTGCGTTGATGCTTGTATGAATATGTTAAAGATATTCAAACTGAGTGAAAGTCACTGTTCAGAGCTCCTTTTCCACGCCCTTCCTCGGCTTCATTTTGGGAAAACACAGCACGATGCCAACAATCCTTGGCATGTTTGGCTGCTTATAAATAGGGCGCCCATTGTAGGACACAGCAGGGGCAGTCACACATGGAAATAAGTCTTATCAAACTAGTGGCTCTGATGTGTTTTTAGTTCAGTCCCACAGCGGTAGGGCCTGATACTCCCGTCAAGTCCAGGCAGGTAATCTCCCGGCGGGCCACGCCCTCTGCTGCGCAGAGCGCAGGTAATGTGGAGCAGGAAGTCTCTCTGTCGGCGTCGCGTTGTTGTGGAGAGTCTGAAAATGCTGCCTTGTGCCTGAAACGGGAACAGCGACTTAATTTCAACATTTTTTAAAATAATAATAATATATTTTGAAATCCCTTTATTTTTGTGAGTATGCGGCTCAGCGCGACACGTGCGCTCCTGGCGCTTTTATTTGCTGCAGCTTTGGACTCATCAGGTGAGAAAACACATCTGTCAGCTACAGAAATGTAATTTATCGCTTGTTTAAGGCTTGTTCACGCACGTTCACTCCTGCTTTGTTGTTTTCTGAGAGCTATAGTTTCAGAAATGTAATTTAAAATAAAAGAAGAAACATAGCCTAATAAAAAAAAAACCCTTGTTTGAGAATGAGACTTAATTTAAACGACGTGGGTGGAACACATCTGAGATAAGAGCAGGAGCTCTGTGAACACAATGATCTGTGTCAGTTTATGAGCAGAAGATAAAAGGAAAAGACCCTCAGACAACATTACTTATGTTTTGTCAACCTCACAGATGGAGGCTGAAACACATGATCAGTGTAGGAGGAAATATTTTCAGCCCTCCATGTTCAAACGGTTTATGAGGCGTTTATGGACCTTCCTGCAGGCCTGAATTCTTCACAACTTCATTAATGATTGACCAACAATCTGCTGCTGAAATATGAATCTGGCTGGCGTTTGTCTTTCCATTCAGCTCATTTCATCTTAACTGTTTTTGGAAGGTGATTTGAGCTCCACGTTGACTTCTTTCTTTTTCTTGGTGTCTTTCATGTTCTTTTTCAACATCAACGCGTTAAAAAATTAAACATTTTCCGACATACATGACCCTTTAAACCAGTGGTGTCAAACTCTATTTCACATCATCACCATGGTTACCTTAAAGGGGTCAGTTATTCTTTACTTTCTCAAGAAACATTTGCCACCAATGGCACAGATTACAAAATTTGTGACTTTTATCATAAAATTGAAGCTTTTGTACGAAAATCACAAACTCTTCAAGTGTCTTTGAAATAAAAAAAAAAAAGCTTACATTTTAAAAGCATATTTTGTCATAAAATTGTGAATTTCACAGTGAATCTTTGTCATAAAATCCCAAATTTAGTAAAAATTGTGACATTTTTATCATAAAATTGAGACTTTTGTTCTTCACAAATCAAAAGTGTGTGTGTGTGTGTGTAAAACAGCTAATTTTGTTTAAAAATTTCAAATTTTGAAAGATCAGACTTTAAAAACAAAAAAAAAAAAAAATACTATTGTACAATCACAAATGTCACAAAATTGAGATGTTTCTAACTTAAAATTATATCAATTTCTGGCAACATTTTGACATAAAATTACAACAACTTTTTATATAATTACAACTTTTTATCATAAAATCAAAAGTCTTTTAAAAGTCAATTGTACAAAATATTTACAAAGAATTTGTAACTTTTTGTTGTAAAATCTTTTGCTAAATCATAACATTTTGACATAAAGCAGCTGCTCTCCACCTCACTTATTCCACTTTTCGATGTCGGTACCGAATCAAACATGCATTCACATTTAAATTTCCTCATAAACGTTGAAGTTATTTGATTTTCTTTGCACACTGTTGTGGATAAAATGAAGTGCTGGGCCGGATTTGGCCCACTGGCCTTGAGTTTGACACTCCTGTTTTACACCCTTCACCCCCCCACAGTCTACTTTTACAGTAGATTTTGTTTTAAAATTTATATCAAAAAGCAACATTTGTGCTCTTTGGTGGTGGGAATGTTATCATAGCACACTTTTGGGCCTGGGAGAATGCTGAGTCATGATTTGTGTATGCACTACATCCTCTAATAGTTTAAGTCAGAGAGCAAATTTGATCCCAAACTGGTTTAACGAGCATGACCCTGATCCAGTACGATGCCTCTGGGATGTGATATGTCTGATGATGCATGTGCAGCTGACAAATCTTCAAAAATCACGTGATGCAGTCATGTCGACAAAGAGCAGAATCTAAGAAGAAAAAAATGCTTCTGAAGTCTTGTGGAACCTTCAATCCCAAAGAAGTGAGCGTGTTCAGCAACAAGAAGAGGTCCAACCCACAACAAGCATTATTTTCCTTATATGGACAGAAAATCCTGCCGTCAAAACCGCCTTTTTATCAAAATGGGTACAAATGCAAGGTCAGAGCTTTGAGGTAGTGCTAATTATTTAATCCGCTGTTGTATAAGGTGCACGTTTCTCAACAGGAAATGATAAATTAGTCATGGAACAGTTCCTTTCTGTAATCACTGTGACTCATGCCTGAAATCAAATTGATCTGCTTTGGTCTGTCATTACATGACACAAGAGAGGTGTGGAAACAATGTTTGCTCAAATGTCTGACCATTTAATTTCCAATGAAACAAATGAATTTAATTAAAATTCAATGCGTGCAAAGAATCAATGGAAATCCACACAATTATCATTTAGGTATTTCACAGAAAAGCCTGAGTCTCTCTGTAAATATGCATGTTTCCTCCAAACCAAAGCAGTCACAGTGCTTTTATTTTACATAATGTTTGATGTGTTTCTGCAGAATGTTTGCAGACAGTGGTCCGACCAAACAAAGGCTCCACTGTGACGGTGTCCACCAAGCTGCCTTTGGATCAGTGTGCTGTGTGTACGGTCGGTGGGGAGACCGTGACTTCCTGCCAGACTTCTGTTTCTCTGGTACCCGAAGCTGAAGCTAAACTGCTGTTTAACTGCTCTGCGCCCCTCGAAGAGTCATACACGGTGACGATTAAAAGTTTCGTTGGTGAGTTTACTCATGGGTTGATGATGAATTTCCTTTAACTCTTTCCGTAAGGCTTGTCAGAGTGAGGAGAACCTTCCTTTATTCTTTTTGTTTGTTTGTTTTTCTGAGGCTGTTTTGTGTGGGTGGGGGGAAAAGTAAAAATCTATGTTTTTTTCTGTAAATGCTGGCAACAACAACAACGAAAAAACAAAGAAGCATAGATTATTCCTCCATAAAGACAGGAGCTGACTTGTGGATTTGTGCATTTTGGTTATGAATTTTATATGAAATCAGGTCAGATTTTATGAAACTATGGAAAAGTGAAGAGCAGATTGAGTTTTCTTTAAACCTATGAAATAGTGGTTTGGCTTAGGTGCTGCATGTTCAAGATATGCCTCATGACGCAAATCTATTTGAATTATTATTTTGATACAGGTATAGTCTAAAAGATGCTATTTTTGAATGTTAGAGATGGTTTATTCAGTATTCTTACAGTACATTATTCAGTGATGAACCTCTGTGGATTCAGGGTGTCTAAAGACTACAAAATCAGATTTACACAGGCCGCAAACACTCCAGTTTCCACATCTTTCCATGACTGTTCAGACCTGTAAAATCTGAATCGGTGCTTCCTCACAATCCTAGAAATCCATTAGAAAAGTGAATATATTGCATAAAACAAGGTTTTTGATAAGGATGGTGATTTTTTTTTTGTGTGAATCTATTCACAAATTTCTAAAGATTTGTCTAGATGGCTCGTATTAACCACAGACCACCTCTTTTTGATTCAAAGATGGATGATGGGGAAGGGGGAGGAGCTAAGTTTGATCATTCTGTTTGCAAAGAATCATGGAAAACAATCACCACAGTTAAGGTGTTAAAGTAGGCATTGTTGGGACGCCACATCAGTCAACTGATTGAGCGGCACCCCCTTTTTGTCTTAATGCAGCTGGTTCACATGGTCTTTTACTGTGTAGCACCGTTCCCTTACCCCCTGCCTCAATTCTGGTCTAAAACCTTATTTAAAAAAAAAAAAAAAAGAAGAAGGAAAAAATGGATGTTGTAAGTTAGAACATCTTACTTCCAGTTTAGCAATGAAGCAGTCTCTGAAAACTGCCATTGATCAAGGAACACGCCTCTCCTCTAATGGATAATTTAATGGGTGCTTCCCCCAAACCATTGGAATTTTTAACAGTCTTTAAATGCTGCTCATCATCCAGCACAACATGATACAATTCATTTTCCTTTTAGCTTCTTCTCTTTAGAGTGTGAGCTAATATTGCATGTATGAATACAACAGCATTTTTTTATTTAACGCTCCTCTTGATTTTATGATTTTAAGGTTTGTAAGGTGTCTTAATATGTGTCTTTTGAAGTTATGAACCAAAAAATATGTAAAAATCTAACTATTACAGTTTTTTTTTCTTTTCATTGATATCCAGAATGTTCTAAGGATAAGTGCAACTTACCTGTGGTGGAAATATCATCAGTCAACCTGACAGAGTTTACCAGAACCTTTATTTTGGAGCTGAAGGCGCCCAAGAAGACACTTGTGACTTTGACTAAACTTTCAGACGGGCTTTTGGAGACGTCACAGCCGTGCCAAGATGGGATTCAGTATTCAGTCAACACCTCCAAAAGCAAGGATCCGACTCTGTATTGTCACGGTGGCCCTCTAAACCAACTGGAGCTGTTGAACGAAGCTCTTGTTTCTGTACAAGTTAAAGCAAATGCACAGCTGGATTCTGTGCTTTTTCAGACATCAGCGGGGCCTCTGAGTAAGTACAAACGCTTTCTGGAGCAGTCATGTCTTTAAAGACCTGAGTAGCAGATTTGGTTTAGTTGAAGATCCATCAGATTTGCTTAAAGGGATTTAGAATTTGAATTACTACGAAACACTAAGTAGTCTGTGGCCATTTTTCAATACCAAGTACGCCACGGCTGGACTTGTATTCTTTGAATTTGGCAAGTTTGACTCAGGAAAACACTTTGGTGGAGTGTTCGGGTGCAGTTTGGTCTTTGTGCTACTGGAACAGCAACGTATTTGATGATGTCACGGCTCAGTTAGCAGGTGCCTACATCTCTGAAAACATTGGTGACTTTCATTACTTAATGGAAAGGATTTATTGGCCAATTTCTTTTGAATATGTGTTTTTTTTGGGTTACTGAGAATTCTTAACAGTGTTGCACCAGGTTTAGCGCACAAAGAATAAAACATCTCACAAAAAGTGCACCCTTGATACTCAACAAGTTAAATTATTTGATGGTTTATTACATGGGTTTCTTAAATAAAGCATCAAATAATTAGTTGATTTTTCCAATGTTTTGGTGCCTCCAATTCTGGAATGACACTAACCTAGCAATGATGCTGATCCAGCCCTGTTTTCTTTCTCTCTCTCTTTTATTTATTTGTTTCTTTCTTTATTTTAATTTGTCCCTTTCACAAGAGCGATCAATGGTTGTAACCATTGATTCCAGTACAGCTGTAGTCCTGAGTCGAGACCAGGGGGAGCCAGAATGTGAAGTGTGCATAGTTGATGACTCCACTTCTGACTGCAGCTCAACAGAGAAGACGCTGACCAGTGCTGACAAACTCTCAGTGGAGTTCAGCTGCCTTCAACCACAAGATGTGTTCAATGTGAAGATAAAGAAGACAGTAGGTAAGAGGCTATGTGGGAAAGTAAGTTAAGTCTGTGATAGTCAGGTGTGTCAAGTTCAAACAGGTAACTTTTTTTTTTCTCCCGCTCAGAATGCACAAAAACTTCCTGCAAGCCTGCTGCTACAGAGGTAGATCCCAGTCTCTTCAAGAACTTCAAAAGAACCATAACATGGGACATTAGTGTCCCGGACAGGACTGTTTTAACATTAGACTTTCCTGCAAGTGGACTGAGGGAAATTTCTGCAGCAGAAGCATGCCAGGACGGTTATCAGTACACAGTGACTAGGACTAGAAGTGATGGAGAAGTCAAAACTAACATCTACTGCAAAGGTGGGACAGTGTCTCATCTGAATGTGTTGGGAGCGACAGCTCTAACTATTGAAGTACCCAAAGGAGGAGAACTGGAAAACTCTGTTTTCAATGCCAAAATAACGCCAAGAGGTGAGGACATGTTATAACACCATCTAAAAAGCATGAAGAGCTTTACATATTACTTGGTTGTTTTTTTTTGGTTTTTTTTTGGTTTTTTTAGAAAAATGATCCAAATGCTTATTAAAATCTTTCTTCTTTAGGAAGCAGAATGATGTCTGTGACCCCTGATCCAAACACCATCATCACCATCCGCAGGGTGACCAAAGAGCCAGATTGCAGTGTATGTCTGGATGAAGGGCCGAAACAGAAATGCAACCCACAAAGTCAGACACTCAGGGCTGCCCAAAATACGTCAGTAGAATTCACCTGTCCGGAACCACAGGAGGTCTTCAGTGTGGAGATCAACAGAGAAATTGGTAAGAATGTTAAAAATGTTTTTTCATTTGGGATTGTGTTGACTTTTCTTGTGGTTTTTACAGACAATTTGATTTGCATTTAACATCCAAGCAGTGAATTGTGTATTTAATGAAGCTAATTTTAACCAAGTACTGTTGAAGGTGCTAAATATACGTGCTTAATGTTTGAAATGAAGTTGCTGTGAACCAGCTAGCCTTTACCTGCCTCATCTACATGCAGGAAAATCAGATTTCTGTTGTTTTGGTCTGTGATATGTTTTCACTCCACTTACTTATGTCGATGTGAAAGAAAAGTGCATGTTACATTCTGGAAATCATATCGATTTTCTTTCAAATCCAAATTTTGATTCTTCTTGTTGCAAATGACTTACTAAATAATAGATTAAATGCAATGGAAAACGCACATTTCTTTAGTTTTTCCTCAGATTTTCACGTAGCAGAAACTCGTACGTTTACTTTAATTCAGTGAAGTTAGACATTTGGTTTTGTGTCGGAACGTTTAATGCATGTTGTTCTGCCTCCAGACTGCACGGAGACCGCCTGCTCTGGTAACATTGTTCAGGCCGAGACCAAATTCTTCCCAGACTTCAATCGATCCTTCACTTGGGACCTGAAAGTTCTCTCTACTCGGGCTTTCCGGCTGCACTTCCCAGAACCAGGAATGCAACAGATTCCCAACCAAGAGACCTGTCCTGATGACCACACGTACACTCTCATTACGTATCTGCGCCCTGGACCAGCAACCATCGGCACCTTTTGTAAAGGAGGCGGTGTGACCACAATAATGGCTCGTTATAAAGGTCGCGTGTCCCTGGAGGTGCCCGGAGATGTGAAGATGGACCCTGTTGACTTCAAACTCGATGTTGGGCCTGAGACGGAGAGTGAGTTGATTTTAACAGATCTAGCATGTGTTGCTACATCTTCTTGGAAACATTTTATAGTTATTCGAACAGTTCCAGTGGCTTAGTGCAGTCCACCCAGTGTAATGAAGAACCCAAGGACCCAAATCTGATGACAGCCTGGTTTCCAGTACTCTCTTCTAGATTCTAGAAGAAAAGTGTCCATGATTCATGAGCAGCAGTATAGATTCATTCCAAGGAATCCTTTATTTATTTTTGTATAGCATGTATGAGGCAGTGGCGGCGGCTGATTTTTAAAATAGAGGAAACCCATTTTTAAGCATTCAGGGTTGGAGTGGCTCATGCCATCCCAAAGCTGAAGATAGCAAAGTTAAAAAGAATTAGTAATAACATAAC
>JBAMYA010000003.1:1685142-1703596 GCA_037176975.1 Arrhamphus sclerolepis
GTCATGAAAGTAAATGCAATATTGGGCATATCTCGTGTTTTGTGAATTACTGTTTTACTGTCAATTTAACATTGAAGTTTTAGCAATTTCGTCAGAGAATTTCAGAGGCAGTTTGGCTTCCCCTGCTGTCTGTGACAAATCCCACCTGGTATGAGGGCAACATGATGCCACGAGGAGGTCTTAGTAGGAGTAACAGACAGGTTTCAGGTGGAAGTGAGACTGCAGGAAGGATCAAACCCGAGCCCTTGTTGTTTCCCATGGTGATGGACAGATGACATCAGACAGGAGTCATCACTGACCATGATATAGTTTGTAGTAAAAGTCAAAGAAAACCTGAAGAAGTGGAGATGTTTGCCAGAGAGGAAAGGAATAAAAGTTAATGAAAGCAAGACAGAATACATGTGTAAATGAAAGGGAAGAAGGGTGCAGAAGTTTACATACTTGGTCTCAACTGTGTGGAAACGTGAATAGAGTGCAGTTCTAGCAAAGAAGAGTATCTTGAGTTATTTGTGATAGAAGATGGAGATCAGTCCTCCTCTGTCCTGTCTCTTGTCAGCAGGACTGACCAAGACAGGACAGAGATAAAGATGTTAAGTGTCTTTTGGAGTGAATAGGATGGATAGGATTAAGAAAAAGGACATGAAAGAAAAAAAGAAGAGGTTAAGATAGAAGACAGGGTAACATGGAAACAGATGATCTGCTGTAGCAACTCTTCAATGGAAAATCAAAAACATTAACATTTTCAGTCATCAAAGGTCTATTAAGACCTTTTTACCCTTTTAAAAGCTTTAAAACCATTTATAGGACTTTCTTTTCATTGCTCTGTTTTTGCTTGTTGATCATCAGTGATGGCCATCATGGAAGTCAACTTGCCTCGAGGCGTGTCAGACACAGACTTCTTCACACCCAAATACCCCGGAGACTTCCCCGACAACGAGCAGATGCAGTGGAACTTCGTAATGCCGGAAATGCACAATTACACAGTGCAATTTCTTGAACACACAGTCCCAGAATGTCTGAAGAAAGAAGTGGAGGTGGAGTACAAGAAAGAGGGTAAGAAGGGGATCAACGTTACTCTGACAGCTCCGCAGCCAAAGCATCAGCAGGGCAACTTCAACATGGTGCTGAGGAACTGTAAAACCAACAGCACCCTCCAAGGACTCTCCCTGAACTACAGAGTGTCTGTGATGAGAAGTGGTCACCCTGGTAAGTATTAATAATGATGGCATATTTTGACATTCATGCAGGATTGTTTGACAGGACTTTGACTCAGAGCTCAGTCACGGTGTATGAAATAAGGTGTTGCATTGTCATTTTTCTTTAGTTTTATTTTCCAAGCAGCTGAAAGATGATTTATTCATGTAGGAGAATTGAAGGAGAACCTTTTTTTTTTCTCTCTCTCAAGTTCAGTTGTTGCCTCAGTTATCTAAATGACTATTACATAAGAAGCAGAAATGTCACCTATACAAGTCCAAAATATTGACTTTGTTGTCAAAATTTGTTTAGATAAAAAAAAAAAAAAAATTTTTTTTGCATGTTTGTATGTAAAATTACTGTTATCTAAAGTGGATATTATACAGTATATAAGAATGTTGACAAAAAAATGATAGGATAATTATTATTCTGTCACAATGAAAACATTTTTTTTCACTAAGATTTGTGTTTCCCTGTCAGTTCTTTGTACGGTGGATCTAACCAACCAACAAGGGGTGTCGCTACAGATTGAGAAGGTGGGCTCGGACCCTTATTGTGAGATCAGCATAAACTCTGAGGTCAAACAGAAGATAAATGTGGCTCCAGGCACCAAAGCCAGTCTCTCCTTCCTCGACTGTCCAAATAATGACCTTCGCCTGACTGGCAACAAAATTATTGGTAGGACACTTTATTATTTCATCCAAATGTTTTTGAAAATGTTTACTTGTTTCAAAAACAAAAGCAAAGATATCTACTATCAACCTCTCATTACAGGTTGTCAAAATTCCAAGTTGTGCTCTTCATCTGTCCTCACCGTGCCCACGCTGTGTCCGTGTCTGCCAATTCCCCTTCACAACTTTACCTGGGACCTCATCATCTCTCAGGACAGCACACTGGATCTGGTATCTCCCACAGGGAGTCTGAGACAGTCTCTGCCGGGTCAGGAGTGCAATGAGTCGTTCTCGCTGCATGTGGCTGAGGCTGATGGATTTTCTGTCGGAGATTTCTGCTTTAAAGGTATGATCCAGAAAGTTCAAGTGCACGCCAACGTCTCCATCACGGCTACAGCGGGGGACTTTACAAAGATCAGGGAGCCTTTCCTCAATGTCAACATCAGCCAGGAGATCCCAGGTAAGACAGGAGCGTGTGTAACTATTTTTTTTCACTTGTCTTCTTGGAATTACATTTGATAATTAACTGCAAGTAACCAGGTTAAAAAGTTAACTGAAATTGGCACCCTCATAGTAATTGTCTTGCCTGACAAATGGTAAAACCCAGTAAACATCACAGTGTGTATGAAAACTCATCAGGCCTTAATACTAACAAGTGGACAAATAACAAGAGCAATTTAGAAGGTGTTTTGAACACAAAACGAGAGAAACAAGTAGAGTTTCTGCTGTTCTTTTCCAAGATAAGGTTTACAAATGATCCAAGTTAGAGAATGAGGTTGGACCAGTGTTTCCAGTATACAGTAGCTATCTACGGAGCATTAAAGTCACTCCATATAGCAGTACCACTTCTGACCACATGGCGGCAGCTGCATATCACCAGAAAGTTCAAGCGTCAGTCCCAAAGACTGTCTAAGAAGAGCTGGACACACCACCTGTTTGTCACCCACAGGCTACCTGAAGATTGCTTTTTTCTTTTTGTCCTGTTGCACAGTGCCATGTTGATGAGAACTGATACTGCTCAACTCTGGTTAAAAATGGGCAAATGGGTAGAACAAGTAGACGTAGAAGCTGACTGGATTTATGCCCACCTTTGTTCAGTTACTGGAGGTTAGCTTAAGCTAAGACAGCCATGATAAAATAGCAAACTATAATGCTAACTAATGTTATCTTAAATTTATTCTGATCACATCTGCCCAGTCATTGTCATTTCAAATGTTGCCATTAAAACAACATCTGAAACAAGTGCTGTTATGGCTGAAGCTCTGCTACACACTTCCTGTCACTTAGTTTGCCGCTTATGTCGTCATTGGCTTGTGGTCCATTGATCAAACTAAAAAGAGTTCTGAACTGATCCAAGGTGGAGGTTGATCAGCGGGCAGAACTCAGGTGCTACATGAGGTAGACGGTGATGAGCTAGAGACAGTTCAGCTGTTTTCTTCTCGTTAGCTCTAATTGTGCATAAATTTGTGGGTTTACATAATTTGTCCCCATGTCATGGATGTGAAAGTTATGAGGACCAACTGCTTTTGAATGAGGCTTTAAACATGTTTATTTCTGCTGCAAAGAAGAATAGTTTAACATGGGGATCTATTCCTACTGGGATTGTATCAGACTAGCAAGTCAGACGGACTTCCTTGGTTAGCTGATTTAAGATGCAACAAAGTGCACCTCTAGTGAAATAAAGTGGTATTACAAGACATGCCATACTGTCCCCACTCATTAGCGTAGTACTTTCAGTCACTCTTTAATCAGCAGAACACATCTATATGCCCCCATATGTATAGAAGTGGTACTTTTCAATAGAGTGGCTTTCAAATAAAAAGTAGTTTTGAATCAGCTATAGCCCTTTATTAATATGCACACCTGTCACCAAAATCCTCTGACAGGTGTTGGAATGTTGTTCTGGTCTCACTTCTCAAAATGTTCCTACTTTAAGCTTTTCACAGTAAATGAGCTCGGCTGCTCCTCAGAAACAGATGTTAGACAAAGCCTCCATCAGTCAATGCCGCTTTGACAGACCATGATGCAACACAACAGCAAACAATGTAGACGGGTTTGTGGTTCTGAATCCCTTTATGAAATCACAGTGAAACATTGCAATTGTTCGTTGACACTTTGACACCTGAATGCTACAAGTTCAGACTTGCTCTCTGGCTGTTTGTAGATATTTTAGTCATCCAGTTGAGGCACATAACATTCCCAACATCATATCTGACTCTGTAGAAGTAAGAGATCAAATTATTAGTTAGAAAAAAAGGATTAGAAGAGTTTTTACAGGAAACATGACAAAATTTGAATAGTTGTATAATCTACAGTAAATTATGTACATGTGGTTTGGTCAGAGAAAGTGAACTAATATAAAATGAGTAATTAATTAATAAAGACAATGATCATACTGCTGTTTTGTCACTTCCAACTTCCACTGAGGGGCGCCATTGTACCAAAAACACCAGTGATGGTGCGCACATAATACAGTTAATTTCCTTTCCTTTTTCAGAGACCCTCATCTATACAGTCAAGCCGACGATGACATCTCCCACCCTTCTGGCCTCCCCCAACTGGCCTAAGGGAATGAGACCTTATTCCACCATATCCTGGATCGTGGCTCTTCCGAGTCAATACAAAGCACACCTTCAGTTTGTCAATGTCAGTCAACCCAAATGCGCTGAGAAACACACTGCCATCAGTGTGAAGATGCTGGGGTACGACGAAGAGCTCATGAGCCGCAGGGAGGACGAGCAAGCGGAGGACAAGTTATTGGTTCCACACAGTTTTTATCTCAACATGTCCAACTGCATGCCTGAAGAGGGCCACTTTGGTGTCATGACCAAAATTGTTCTACAGAAGAAGACCAGTAAGTACTGACAGAAGTCAGTCCATGCACCTAAGAATCCCCCCACAAACTAGCGCTTACATCTTCTTATCTTCACAGATCTATTGGTCATACTTCTTGCATTAGCAGGAGTCCTTCTGCTCGCACTTATCGTGCTGGCTGTTGTATGTATTGTCACAAAGTAAGTACACTTGCAAATTATTAATTTTGTTTAGCCTTCTTTTAACAGTTCAATGTGCTGTTTGCTCTCATATCAAAGATGTCCGCTTTAAACGATGACTGCCACTATTCAGAACAGCTGAGACAGCTGCAGAATTGGGTCATTCTACAAAGCTATGTGACATGATGGCTTCCAAAAAAGTCCATAGATCAATCATTTTTATACTTTTTATGGAAGATATAAGGGCAAGTGACAATATTTGTGTTTTAAAAGATAAGTCTTAACTCCCTGTGTATGTGGTGGGATGTTCAAGTTACGTAATCTGCCAAATGTCCAATGTAAGATGAGACCACAGCTCTGTAGAATGACCCAGTTGCTTGTAATACTGAGGATCAACAAGCTTCAACTGCAAAATCAACAACAGCCTTTCATCAGTGATCTTACTTCGCACATTTTCTTGCTTTATTGTAGCATGCTGGTTTTGAAAACTCTTATTTGATTTGTCCTCATCTTTTCCAACAGGAAAAAGAAAGGAAAGATGAACGCCGAGTCATCCATCTACATCGGCAAGGGGAATATCTTCCGCCCAGGTGACCGGCACTTCACCAAAACCCGATCTGAGAACGAATCCCATGTCTACGACTACATAGACGACACGATGGTCTATGGCCACCTACTGGGTGACTCTAACTACTCCGACAGCATGCAAGATAACACGAAAGGGATGCAGGTGGACTCCTATCAAACTTTTACAGGCCCTACTGATGGAGCACTGCCTGTTATTAAGGAACCTGATCTAGGCCCAGAGATGGACCAGAAGATGACTTTCCTGGACCCCTCTGACACTTTCATTCCATCCCGTCCACGCACTCCCATCGAACGACAGGAGAGCCTCGGCTTCCAGGACCGTAGGATGGTGGACAATGAACTGTACACGTTCAAGAGCACAGGGGAAATAAACACAATCCAACTCTCTGGTGCTGACTTGGAACCACAGCCACCAGTAACAGAGGACTCCTTGTAGTTTATAAGGACTGTATCTGTGTGATGAACTGCTGTTACTAAACCTCCATTACAGCACCAAGTGTCTGTGGACTGATGTGAACATCTGTGCCTGGATTACACTCAGGGAGTCTGAGTTCTTGTTGATGCTGTTTAAAGAACTCAGTTTTTTTTAAATATCTTTAAGACAGAAACTGTGAGTTGTGTCTTTTTAGGAATAGTTTGGAGGAATATCCTCACTCTTACCGAGAGTCGAGTGAGAAGATCAACGCTGCTGCCGTATCTTTATGTGAAATGGTAAGGTAGCATAAAAACTGGAAATGGAAATCTGTATCGTGGTATCTGTATTGTGACGTCTTGGAGTCTCGTTGATGCAGTAGCTAGATCCCCATGTAAATGTTGGAAATGTTCAATTGACTTGTTTTTGTTGTTTTTCTGTGGAAAGGTTTTTGTGAGTTTGGCCTTTTTAGAAAATAAAAAAATCATAAATATGCATAAGGACAGAAGCAAAATTCAATTTATCTTTTTTTGTATTTGGCCCATACTGCAAACAGAATACAAACAAATTTTTTCAAATAACCAAACACAACTACATCCATGCTGTTGCACTGCCACTTGTGACCATATGGGGGCATTGTGGCTTTTTTTTTTACCTGTGGAGACAAAAGGTCCGCTGACAATTTTTTGCTAATAGGTGGGGACAGGCTGGCACGTTCTGTAATACCAGTTTGTCCCACTAGGGCTGCATTTCATTGTTTGTTTTGTCATGGGCTGACGCAGGAATATTTTTAGTATATGCTTCCCCCATGTGGTCAGAAGTGGTATTGCTAGATAGTTTTTTTGTTTTAAAAAACTATTTTGTGCAATGTTTTTTTTTTTTCTTTTTTGCCATTGTTTCCATTTTTTTTATAGACAGTGTGGAAATGTGCATTAAAACTTTGCATAACTTTTTAAATTAATTTATTAACAGCTACAATATGTAGAGTTAATAGCTTTCTTGCAAAATGCTATATGAATTCTGGGACTGTTTTGCAATCACCCACCACCACCATTTTCAGTTTTTTTTTTTTTAAATCATGCTGTGCTAAGTTAATGACACTGTGTAAATTACTTTACAAACATGGGTGGTGTGAGTCTTCATTCTGTCTACACTTCTTGTGATGAAAGACTCAAAACTGTGTGTGAGATTTATTTTTGTTGTGAGCTGACATTTTGGAGAATGGGCAACTAACTGTGGTCCGTGTGTTTTTAAAGGTTTTATTTTAAATTGTTTACATGTCTTTGTAAGATTTCTTTTTTTTCTGTACTAATAAATAAAATTCTGTGTTTTTGCAATAAATTCAAGGAAATTGTTCAAAGGATTAAAAAAACAACAAAAAAACCCACCATAACTGGTGGTGGTGAAGCCATCACACGCCAAAAGCAGTGACATTCAGTTTTCCATCCGAAACTGAGACTCTGACCTTTTGCATTCTGGACGGTGGAAATAATTTCAACCGCAGGAGCCGTTTAAAAGAGGGTGTGGAAGAACTTCAGACTTTACAATGGCAGTCAGTGTTTACCATGGAGAGCTACTGGGGGAAAAACACAGGCAGAAGCCAGGTTTTAATAGCTACATTGCCTTTCAAGTCGGTATGTTTTTTTTTCCCCCAACTTTATGGAGCAGGGTTCAACATTTTTAAATGACTCGTCACATGAATGACATATAAGTGACACAAAAGACAATGTAGAAATGAATATTCGTAGTTTATTGAAAGTGAGTTTACTGGTGATGTCACACTAGATGTTATAGGAGACTACAAAGCTTGTAAACTGGAATAGATGAAGATTCGGTTACTAAAAAAAACAAGATAAGCAATATCAAACATGATTTTAGTTTCATGTGACTCTTGTCATTAGAATACAGTGAAGCTTAAACCAGCAGCTCTCAGCTCTCTAAACCAATGACTCCTGGAACTACTGCAATACAGGAGTTCATATGAGGAAATGACGATAAACTTAATAAAATTTGTGATCAGTGCCAGCACCAACACCCTTTATTTCTGTAATTTTAACTGATGAGAGTTGATTGTACTGTTTTTGTTTTTAATTATTATATATATTGTTGGATTGTTAGTTCCAAGATGGATAGAAATTGCTTCAGACCTCATTGTCCCTCAACCTTTCCCTCATTGGACTGGACTGTGTTCCTTTGGTTTCGTTGTAACCACAAAGTATGCTGCAAATGACATACCAGCACATCACTTTTGTCAAAAATAACCTCTTCTCTAACTGACTGTGGCCTCTACATCTCGTTTTGGTCCTGATGCTGCTGAGAGCCACTGATTTAAGCTTCCTTGGGAATAGCAGGCAGCAACCACACACGCACAAAGCAGATATAAAAAGTAAGTTCAGAGTCTATAATGAGATAAAATGTGATCAAACAATGTTGAATTGGCAGATGGAGGGCTTCTCATCACGGCAGTTCTCGTCAAACCACTTCCCCTGGGAGGCTGCGGACAGGACGGCACAGTTTTGGGACTTTCCGCCGTCGGGCTGCGGGGTCCGGAAGTTGGACGTGTCCCAGTTTTTGTATGTGATTCCGAAGCCGGTCTGATCCATCCAGGTGCCCTCTGTGGTCATGTCATTGATGCCCAGCCAGACCTGCGCGTCCGGGCCGATGCTGTGGCGGATGTAGTCTCTGAGCTGGTTGTTCTCGTCGCTGGATGTGGGCGTACCGAGGACGCCGCCCAGAGAGTTGCAGTCTTCACTGGCAGTGTGATACCGTTTCCTCAGAGGCTCAGCCAGGAAGCACTTGCTGTGGATCTTTATACCTTTCAAACAGACTGAAAAAAGCAACAAGGAAACAAGTGATTAGATAAATACAACTAAGTTTTCTCGGGAGGTTAGGAAGCCATACAATTTTTCCCCCCCCTAAAGATGCTCCTTTGATGTTAACAACACAGACAAAAAAAACCAACCCATTTTGTAATAAATCCAAGCTGCTCATTTTTTCTGAACATGGAAAAAACGAACCAAAAACAAAAGAATCATTGAGGTGAATATTTTTTCAATTTTCTGGAGCAACTGGACATCATTTGGTGTTCTAAAGAACAGTTTGGACGTGGGCATTGCCATGTGTTGTCCAGATGAAAGTTCAAAAGCTGCCTGTGTCCCATCTGTCTTTATATTCAGCAGTACACCACATACTATTGACTCCAGCTTGATTACGTCATTGGCCCTGAGCTGTAATCCACATCAGACAGGCGAACACCACTGGGCCCATCAGCTTTATTATCTCAGTCAATTCTGCTCCAGTTCATCTAGAAGCAGCTATTTGCTGGTAAAAGTTGAATAACAAACACAGATACACAATCAGTGCAGGTTTATTAAATGTTAGTGTCCCAGAATGCATCCTTAATGCAAATTATATAAATTATGGGTGAAGGTAAACACCCAAAATTTAGTTACATTAGGCTACTATATAAATCGTATTTAAAAGAGATGGTTTTGTAGTGCAACACTTTATTTTTCATGTTTACTGCAAATTCTTGTCATACGTGATGCTTTCAAAGTTGTCTGTCCCTCCCTGTGGAGGGTGCCTGGGTGTGCCCGGTGGCGATGGGACTCAATCTCAGGCTTCTATGTTCTCTGTTGTGGGTATGAATGGGGGACTGATTGTGCCATATCCCATCCCCCACTTGGATGCTCGCGCAAGGTGGTGGGCTCCCTTCTTCAGGTACGGCACGGCTCTGGGCTTGGTGGATCAGAGTCCTCCTGCCCTGTGGTAGACTGTGGAGAACTGGGGTGCCTATCGAGGCCAGTTAAAGCTGGCTTTGCCTTCCATCCTCTACTCCCCTCCTCCTGCTCTTTTATGTGACACATCCATACATTCACATAGGTCCTCCAGGGGGCTCGTGACCCGGGACGTGGGGGAGGGTGTCTCACAGACCCTGAGACTGCCTGCTCCTCATTTCTTAATTGTGTCTTAGGCATTTTTACATATGACAGATGCACACCTCTCTAGCACACAAGCACATAGGATGGAGGTGGACTTCCTCCTTTCCCTCTTCTGGTCCCCAGTGGAGGGCACTGGTTGCCTAGGTTTGGGGGTCTTCCATGTCTGCTTCTGGTCTCTTGGGTGGCATGGTTGTGGTCCCCTTCCTCCACTTTCAGTGCTGTTCAGGTAAATCCTTGTATACACCTTGCAACTGCACACCTACAGGTGGGTTTACACACCCTCACCTATTAGCATGCTCATCCCTCAGTTTGGATAGTGACAGTTAATTGCAATGGTCTTGATTCAGTTTCAGAGACTTGTTGGTGGTTGCTATTTTTGTTTCTGCCGTGTCTGTTTTGTGTTTGTCTTTTGCTTTTTTATCTTTCTTTCAGAGACTCCCGGTGGTCTTGCTTGTGTGCCTGTTGCATGTTTTCTTGTCCTTCACAGATGCAGCAGTTTATCTCTCCCCCTTCCTTTCTCTTTTTTTCTCTCTCTCTCCCTTCCTGATTTTCTCCCCCTCACCCCTCTATTTAAAGAAAAAAAAAAGCTTCATACAATTATGAGAAAACTGTCTCTGGGCTTCTTCCCTTGCTGTTGCCTGTAGCTCTGAGTAAAAAAAACAACAAAAAACTTAATCTTAAGAATTTTTCCCCACCTTGGAATAAGGCATTTAGTGTTATTAAACACCTTATTCTACTTCATCAGCTGGTGAAAATTAAAGTAAAATAAATAATTTTTAAAAAAGACAAAAAAAACCTACTCTTCCTGGGAAGCATTCACTGTTGCAGGAATGTCAAATTGACAAAATAAAAATAGTCATGTCTGAGACCAATGAACAATAAAATTGGGGTTTATTGTTTGAAAACCACAGATTTAACAGAATATCAGTCAAATAAGTAAGCAGCATTATGATCTCATCTCTTTATTGAATTTCAGGTCTGAGTGGTCTTTCTGGAAATGATCCAAAGCAAAATAAACTTCTCTCAGCTATGCTTCTCGCAGCATAGTATGGTAGTCTGCATATTAACCAGACATAGACTTTTCCTTTGGGATGCCCTTCCTGATGCAACAATTCTCATGTAATGGCAATGTAGGGGGAATCTGGAGTTCAGTGCCCTGCCCAGGGACACTTTGGCACATAACAGATCAATCAGGTGAGTCTAATCATTATTCTACAGCCACCCGACTTTCTCCTCCCAGAAAAAACACCCTGTATAGACCACCAATCCATCACAGTATATTGGTGGCTAAAACCAGTCCAAACACATTCGTCTTTGTGTTGTCAGCTGGAAACAAATAGTTGGTTTACCTGTTTGCAGGGCCTGTTGCTCCTTCAGCAGGTTGAGCTCTTGGACGATCTCATCTATTTGTTTCTGTAGATCCTGAACTGCAGCTTCCTTTGATGTATCTGATACCAAACACAAAACAAATTTAAAGGTGACCTAAAATGAACAATCTGAACAAAAGTGTGTCATAGAAAGAAAATATATCTGTTGCTAAAACTATCCAGCATTCATCCTAAAAAGTGTTCCCTCCAGCCACCTTTTTTCACTGGTTTCTTCCTAGTCGTGGTCTGCTGAAATGAGCATGAGTGCGAGAGCAGCAGCACTCCGAGCAGCACAAACACCCCTCTGAACTCCATGGTGAGACCTGTTGAATCAGGCTGCTCCTACGTGGACACTCGCAATTTATTCTTCTCCCCTCGCACCCTCCCTCTCATCCCTCTGGACAAGGAAAATTACTGAAGTCCATAACTGCTGTTTGTAGGAATAACAGTCCGACCTCAGGAGCCTTTAAGGATGGAGCGCGTGTCTCACATCTGGCTCCAGACTCTTCACGTGGAGGCAGAGTGCTCATCAGAGCCAGGCCTGGGCGGGCAGGTGCAGACGGTGGCGGGACAGTACTGAAGAGCTATTACATAACCCCTCTGCAGCATGTATGGGAAAAAAAAGAAAAGGAATAAACACAGACTCATCTGTTGTATAAACGGTTTACTTCTTGGCTCAAAAGACTTTAACTCAGAAAAATGAGAGTTTTGGTTGTTAAAAAAAAAAGTTTTTTGGACCAGTCTGCTTTGAGCCTGTGTACACACCCTGCAACAGTCTGAGGAAAGGGTGGAAATATTCAGAGTAACATCTGGCCTTTCTGCAAAGCAGCACACTGCACAGGATCCTTGCTGACACGTGGCAAACACAAAAGGACTGACGGCTCCTGTGCAGAGAGAGTACAGGTTGGGTCACCAAAGCTGCTGTTGTTTCCTCCACTTAAGTAAACCGTAGTGGACAAAAACACCAGGCTACTGTCAAAATATTTCAGGTACATCTTTCAAGCAAACAGGTGAAAACCTTCAGGTTTTTATAGTGTCTCGTTTTTTTTTTCTACAAACATCTACTCAGTTGTATAAGAAAGGAGACATACCACACCTCAGAAATACCTTTCATAATGGGTGAAGAATGTAGTTTGCTGAAGAAAAGAAAAAAAGCATGGATCTCCTTGGAAAATATGAGGTCTGGAAGGCAGATTTTATAGCTCTAAGAATGTACTTTTCTAGATTAATGTTGCCAGAAGTGTAACTGGTAACTGGTCTTTGTCAAGTAGACTGTTAACACACAGCACCCAGTTGTAGCACACTTGTAAATGTAATGTAGTTGTGAAAATATAAGGTAATCTGAGTTTTGCTTTGTAATGTCTTGCTCATGTTTTTTTTTTTTTTATAAGCAGCTGATAAATGAAGTGACCCTCCCCAGGGAGCTAGTTCCAACTGGCCTCTTGAGCAGCACAGTTACTCTGCAGCCTAGAAAGTCTAGACGAACCACTAGCAAACTCATATTTAGATGAAGAATAGAGAAACAGGGCAAAAGGAAGAAGTTTTTGCAAATGTTTTTCCACCTTGACGGTCATGTGGAGTGACATCCTTGACTGGTGGGATGGATAAGTTGTGTCCCCAAAATGGCAAAGAATTAATGTTCTTCTTGAGAAGTGGCAGCAGGAGTCCTGGACCCAGCATCTCTCTGGGTGGGTGTCTGATGATGCGGGTGGACTTCAGAACTTCAAAACAGGGCAACAGGAGTGGGGAGTGCTTGCAGAGATTAACATGAAATTGTGTAATCCTGCAGGTGTGACTGACGGATCTAAGTTTCCATCGATGACTGATCACTCAGAGCAGTTCAACTGCGTTACCTGTCGATGCTGCATTTGACAGCAGCACTGCAACTGTTGCCAGGCAACAAACAGCAGTCTAGTGTTTGTGATGATGTTTTTGTCTTTGCATGCAACAGAGTTACTTAGACCCAAATATAATCAATTATCAGAGTACGAAAAGTGACTCCAGTAACTTCGAAACAGGTTAATCTGCTGGACTGTGATTCAATGCCAACTAAAATAGGCTGTTGAGTGCCAACACACATTTGTGCAGAATCTAACAACACAATTTATAAGACCAAGACAAGCAAAGTGTAAAAATTATGCATTTTATTAGAAAACAATGTGTGCGTGTAAATAAATAAAGTAGAAACCGTTGACTTTAACCAAGAAAGCCAACTTTCTGTCTTTTCTTTCCCAGAGTCTCTTCCTGCTGCAGCAGCTTCATGAGTGGAGCATGAAGGGCTTTCCCAACTCGCTTACCAGTCTGCAAAAACATACAATAAAAAGCTTATAAGTTACTCTGCTCGTGCTTTCTTTTTTGTGTACTTATACCCAATTTCCAAAATGCAAAAGGTTTTTTAATTATTTTTTAAGTGAAGGTCAATTGTCACCATTTTTAAACTAGAAATGGCACTTAAAAAAGATAAAAAATAAAATCACACTATGTTAATTCCTCGGCTGTGGCTAGAGGAGGCCAGGTGGTCCAAAAGCCAGACTGCTCTCACCTCTGTCATCTCAAAGATGCTCTCCGGATCCAGGCTGCCTCCTCCCACCTTCCTCGCACAGGTGACCGTGCCCTTGTGTGTGACGGCAATGATGAGGCTCGCCACAGAGCAGGCCTTCTCCTGCAGAGTCGCGTCCACCACGTGTCTGTGGCCCACCTGCTCAGCGAGAAGCAGCCGTTAAGCACCGTCGTTTGTGTGAGAACAGTCTTGACCTCTGATGGTCAGCTGCTAGCTCACCTTGCACAAGGTCACTATACAGGGAACGTGTTCTACATTAAGTCTCAGGCAGTCATAGGGGTCATCAGACAGCTCGATCTCCTTTCCTCCTTCGTCATCTGTTGCTATGTGAACTCTTGGAAGTCTGTCGGAGAGGTGATCACAACGCTGTTTTACACACTGAATAGTTTGGGTGACCACATAACTAATGCAGTAATGCAATGAGCCCACCACATCCCACAACCGACAGCTTGTGGGATGCGGTGATTTCATCTTAAATACTCACTTTGTGTTAAAGAGAGCTGCTTTGATGGCGACTGAGATGGCATCATACAGGTTTCCATCACACTGGAGGAGCTGTGAGAAGAAGCCACAGTGTGAAATTTGATCTATTCTGGTTGGATTTTTACCACCGACATGCAGAAATGCTCTCCCAAAGACACAATCAGTTATTTATTATACAAGAAGAGACAGATACGTCTTCTTAATGAACCGACCAAATGGCTAACCTCATTTCTTGATGAATAAAGTTGAAATTTAATCTCTAATTAGTTCTCAACTGTTATTTATGCAGCAACATGTTGGGGCTTGATAGGTACTAAGACTTCCCCCTTGGTTAAGATCAGTTCATCATCAGTGAATGTTTTGGTCCATAAAGAAACTTTACACTCCTTATTATCTAATAACAGACCTAAAGTTTGTTTAAACTCTGGAATTTGCCTTTAAGAGCTGCAAACCACTTGATCAGCATCAGCACTTAAAAATTAACTGCTGACTGGACATCCATTTTTTCCCACTGCATGTTTAATGTAATATTTTTTATATATCATTGTGTATTTTATTACGTTTTATGACTTTAATCGTCTTGCCAGGTCTCCTCAGCGGGACTTTGTGGACAAATAAAGTAAAAGGAAAAGCGTGTAAAAGGAGCACAATAATGAGCAGAGGTCCTTTGAAGACATGTCTGCTGATCATACTAAATAAATAAATGAGGTTGTTCTGGAGAGTAAAAAAAAAGCAACACCACCACTCACCAGCACATCCACGTAGAGAACCCAGCAGTGCTCTCCATCACTTATGCTGAGGCTCTTCAGGTCCAGGCTGTGTTTGTTGTTGAAGACTTGGTAGAGCGTGTTACTCAGCTCTGTGCCCAGCTCCTCACCTCCTCTGCCCTCAAACTCAGGGGTTGCATTAGCCGAACTGGTGACAGAGGGGGGAAAAAGACACAGGATAGTAAATCTGAAGGATTTATTCTGTCTTGAGTTCATAGCACAAAGGTGAGGGGCAGGATCTTCAGAATAGGATGGATATTTTACTCCAATATATCATTGAAATAAGTGCGATGTCTGCGAGGCCAACATAAGAGAAGGTGACAACACCACCCCCTGGTGGCTGGCTGTCCCAGAAAACACGACCACAAAAGCATTATGCAAAACAAAAAAGATCATGACTTTCAGAATGCAAAGTCCTGGCACATAAAACATTTAATGTGCAAATGTGTCATTTATAGCACTCTGTTATATGTGGTTTAATCAATTAAAACTGCATCTTAAAGTGGCTCCTATAAAATGGAAATAAATATAAACTCACAGGAAAATGTGCTGTTAACCACTCAGCCAAACACGAAATATTAAAAAGAATTGTTGAGAACCATGTCCACACTGCTCGTATGTCCCACTGACAGATGTCAGATCAGCTAAAATAAACTGCACTCATGTAAGTGAAGCAGGTCGTTTAAACCGAACCAAACTGTTCAGATTTTAAATCACAAATGCACATTCAGACAATAAATATTTATGTTACCTTCAAAGTGTGAAGTGAGTTTTTAATATCAGGAAGGTGTAGAACACAAAAATAAATCTGATTCAGCAGAGTAGCAAGGGAGAGTTTTTCTATGATGAACTGTGAAAGCGGTGCATTGAGTCGTCCCAGCTGTCTCTGGAGAAAGTTTGAAAAACATCCAGATAAAAAGGGAGGTAGGTTTTGGTGGTTATCCTCATCTCTCCAACAACATGGCCATGCACATAACACAATCCACTAAACTGAGGTGATTCTTCCAATTTGTAAATGTCTCTAGCCTCTGTGGCATTGGCTTTTCACAAAATGAGTATGCGGTATTTTACAAACAACTTATTTGTGTGCAGTTTGGTAGGAACCTCAGAACAGGACTTTTACCATCCATGCGTCCATCCAGGTTTGGGACACAGCAGCTGGGAGCCCCAAACTTCTCACCCCATCCTAATTTGACAGAGGCAATGCAGACCCAACTCTTGCTCCATTTCTACAGGAACTGAATGACCTGCAGCAACAGAGCCTGCGACCCATACTACCAGAGAAGCCCACGCAGAATGCCTTGAGACTGTTATATTGACCCTCAAACTACCCAGAACACAGTAAATCTGATTCTTCAAGCTACTGCATAGCCCCTCCTATATCTGAAAAACTGCACTTCAAGTTTCCATTAATCCATCCATCATCTACCTGCATAGTCCTGGTCATGGAGCACTTCAATTTTATTCCTAAAGGAAAAATAAATAAATAAAATGTCCAGTTTCTTCCTCTCAATGTTTCTCTGCATTTAAAATAGACATCTGCAGATGTTGGGATCCAAGGAATGTGCATTTCTATGATGAAGGCAGAGTCGCTACGTACCACCTCTCACCTTCAAACCATTCACATTTCTCATTTGTGTGCATATATTTTATGAATTTGTTAACAAATGATTAATAACAGACGGTCATCCGAGAGCTGGGCGATTTATCGAAAATGAATCAAAAGCAACTGTCAGACCCAATAACTGACGTCAGCTTGCTCATTTAAATTCTCAATTATTTCTCTACTTTGAAATATTCATTAAATGTTAAATTAAAATAGTTAAACTGTGCATTCTCCCTTTTGCTTGTTTAAAATAAAAAAATATATACTTGTTTATTATAAAAATATTAGCAATCAATGAGGCCAAAAAATAAAACAATACTAAAATAATTGTTCATTAATTGAAATCAAGGTAAGCTGTTCAATTAATCATGGTACTGATATGAGGTCAAACTCTAGTCCATATGCTTAAAATTTTCTCCACACATACCAATCCACAAAGAACTCCAAATAACCTTCATCCGGCACCATTGGCCTTGGTTTTCCAATCTCGGCTTTAATCCCAACAAGAACTGCTGTGTAACCCTGAAAAGGAAAGCAAATCAAGAAAATGAAGTTAACCCAACAACATTATACCATTATTAAGTAAATAGGTTTTGCTGTCACTAATCTGTAGGAGTGTGTGTGAAGCTGGAGTCATTGACAGGATCCCACTCTGCAGCTTCTTTTGGTTCCCACACACAATGAATAAACATGGAGCCGAAACTTTTTTTCCAAAGGTTTTTTTCTGGCCCTAGTGGCCTTTATTGACAGTGTATACAGACAGGAAACAGGACAGAAAGTTTGCGGGATTCGAACTCGCGACCGCCGCAGGACTGTATCCTCTGTACATAGCCAACTGCTTTAACTACTGGACGCCCCATGGAGCCGAAAGAGTTTATTTTTATTTTGTTTTCTTTACCAGCGTTACTTTGGCAGACCCGTCTGTGTTGGACACCACATCTGTCTCTACTTCCATGTGTCTGTAGTCCTCGCAGCCTCTTCCGTCCACCCGCAAGTCATCCTGACGATCACCAGGAGAATCACGTCAATCAAAACTGTCCACCTTCGCGGACATTCAACGACTGTCGGATCAGATAGAAACTCACCCGGATCCCGTGTAAGATGTACACTTTTTCAGCCTCGCTTAGCTGCACCGTTGCCATGTTGCAGAATTATTAGTTCTTCTTCTTCCTTTATGTTATTTTCTTCTTCGTCATCAACCAACGTAGCAACCAGCGTTAGGAGCATTACTGCCACCAACTGGCATAAAAAATAAATAAAATGGAATAAAAAAGTGATCAGATTATTTTCCAAACACGATTTGAGGCGTTCAACTGTAAACCAGTTACATAGCTTTGATTTTTTTCAGATTTTTTATTTTGTTTCTCAGTTTAATTATCTCAGTTGTTTTAGTTTGTTTAATAAGTCCATCTGTTGTTTTACTTCTTTTTGCTTTGAAAAAAGGTTTTGGTAGTTTTAGTCTTAGCTTCAGTTTTTGAGATGTTGACTTATAAATATTGACCAAAAAAAAAAAAAAAAAAGTTATCTTACATTATCATACAGTAATTAAAGTAATTAGAAAATGTAGCGTCAAAGGTCAAAAGGCACTTTTATCCTGCTTTGTTGCAATGTTGGAGCAACATCGCGGCGGATTATTGCAAGCTTAAAATTCTGGCTTATCAGGCTCAATATCGCAAAAAAAGTGTCTTGCAATTGACCATATTAACCCATATTCAATTCCAATTCTGGCCGGGTCAAAGGCTTCAAGTTGCAGAGATGTCTATGTATACATGTTTTTATAAAAAAACCAAACATGTATACATACATTTAAAAAAAAAAAAAAAAAAAAAAAAAAAACAAAAAAATCCTCTCAACTGTGAAGCAAAGGGGTTG
>JBAMYA010000003.1:1703606-1753427 GCA_037176975.1 Arrhamphus sclerolepis
AGAGATGTCTATGTATACATTTTTTTTTTTTTTGTTTTTTTAAAAACAACAACAACAAACAAAACAGTCATATCACATGTGGAGCCAAGTGATTGTAGATGTGTTTTCATAGCAAAAAATAGTTTATTTCCTGTTGATTTGTTTTTTGTACAGTTTTGCACAGAAAATGCATTTTGGAAATGTGAGAAAAAAAATGTAAAAGGGTAACGTGGTTGATGCAAAAGTAAAATATTTTTCAACTCACACCAACTTCTAAGTTTGTCAATGAGAAGCCACTTTTAACTTCATTATAAAAAATAAAATAAAATCAAACTAGACAACTCAGAAGTGAAACCCTTTCTCCACAGTGCGTAGGGGAAAACTTTTACAGTTCAGTCAAGCGGCACAACATTGTCACCGAGATTTGTTAAGGCACAGCAAAGATGTACAATCTTTTCCATCAAAGTTTTGTTATTGGCATCTTTGGTCAATAGATAATCCGTAGGTAGACGCCCACCAAGGATTCTGTAACGCTGACGCACAAGTCCTATGACTCGCTCCACATGGATGCACATACTTGCAATTTTTTGGTTGTCTATGGCCTCTGACGTGGACAGTTGCTTCCTGCCGTTCATGGAAACAGGACTCGTTACTTCTGCACACATGAGGCCAATGCTGTTGCCACCATTGAACCGCCTGCTAGCTAAAACTATATCCCCTGGCAACAAATGATCTAAAAATCCACTCTCTTCTGTTATATTCTTGTCACTTGCACAGCCACCCCAAGCAGATGAGATAAATGATATTGAGCCCTGAGGTGTTACTCCTATCAAGAACTTAATCGTATTGTGGTGTTTGTATTTGGACCATGTCTGTGCGTGTGCCATCAAGTTGGTAGGTCTGTCAATAAAAACATCAAAACAATCTATAATAACAGCAACACGTGGACCAAAGATGTCCCTGAAGTTTATCGGCATTGTCATTTGTATTTCCTCACGTGATGGCCATTTAACAAGAAAACCGGTTCTTTTATACAACACATCAAGACAAGTGGCAAATGTTCTAGAGATTGTGGAAGTGAATGTATTGAATCTGTATGCCAAATCCTGTGCTGGCATGTTCAGACGAAGCTTCATCAGTACCATAACAAACTGCTGAAATTTGTTCAATGAACTATGGGCAGTAACGCTTATATGGTCTGAAACAAGCCCAAAAACCAACATCAGTGTGGAAAATGTGGGCAGGCCTGTATAAAAGTTAACTTTCTTATCATCATCTTTAAACATTGCTTCTCCAACTTCAAAAGCTGCCAGTTTATTTCTCAATTCAAAGTTCTCTGCAGCGAGACGGTTTGTTTCATCCTGCGTGCCAGTAATTACGATGCCAGGTGGATCTGTCTGACAGTGGTTATCAGTCTGCTCTGCCACCGGCTGCTGCATGTGGACCTCCATGGGTTCACATGCACTTGTGTGTAGCGTACGCCTAAAAGCTGCAGTTCTCGTGACTTTTTTAAAATCCTGCTTTTGCTTCCCTCGGCTCTTGGCACGTACTGCTGGGGTTGGTGCTCGAACCTTTTTGTTGGCCAGGTTCATAGAAGGCAACCAGTCAGTGGAGTCTGGAGGGAACAGAGGTGATGGATGACCTGAGGAGATAAATAAATATTACTAATGTGTTTTAAGGTGGTTTACTTATTATAGATAGATAGATTTATAAACAGACTGATTATTCATGTTATATCATGATATTAATACTACTTTTATCAGATAAATCAAGCAACCTTGCATTTGATGTTAGATGTTTTTGAGACAGACATACAGACAAACAAAAACAACTAAATTAAATATATACACACACACAACCTGTAAAAACTTTGGACACACCTTCTCATTCAATTTCTTTATTTTTTTTATTACTTTCTACATTGTAGATGCATACTGAGGACATCAAAACTGTGAAGTAGGAATATATGGAATTATGTAGCAAAGGGTGAATATTTTGAAGAATCTAAAAATATAAAACATGTTTTGAGTTATTTCACACTTTTTTTGTTTGATTACTGTATAGGCTAATTCCATGTGTTCATTCACAGTTTTGATGCCTTCAGGGAGAATCTACAATGTTTCTAGTCATGAAAATAAAGGAAACTATTGAATGAGAAGGCGTGTCCAAACGTTTGGCTGGTAGTGTGTATCCAACCAGAACAATGGTCAGCACTTTTTTTTTTTTTTAATGGAAAGTTTTTTATAAGTAAAATGTATTATTATTGTTGTTATTATCATCATTATTATTATCGTGGTCCACACAGCAGAGCTGGGTAGGCTGCATGCACCACAACTCTATATAGAAAGAACTAACTTGGCCATAGGACCACTAAATGGCTCTGAGTTCTAAAAGACAAGTGCTGCATGCATTTAAGTTTCATCTCACCTGATATAAAGTGAAGATCGCAGACTCTCATGTTCTTTATGCTGCTTTCCTGCGCGTTAATTCTTGAAATCCGTGAGAGCCAGCCTGCTCTTCTCCTCTGTGAAACTTCGTTGGTCTCATCTCCTTGGCGCATGATAACAGTCGGTATTCGAAAGAAAGAACGGCCGACATCGCGGTCTGATCTTTTCCCACAACCAACAACAGCACAAAAGTTTACCATTGTATGAGTGGAAACAAAAGATCCACCTGCATCGCCCTCCTGCTTGTCTTCCACAATGGCCACGGCTCTCAATCACTTGTGACGTCTCTTCTTTATTTGATTTGTTTGGCGGCTGGCAACCGACTTAAAGGTGAAATACCGCCACCTACCGGACTGGAGTGTGTATCAGTAAATGAATGAACCAACCAACCGTGCGGAGGGAGAATGAAAAAACGAAATCCTATTCATTACTTTATGTCCTGACCTGCTAAATTCAAGGTGGGATGTAAAAAGAAAATGAAAAGCAAGTTAATATAATCAAGTTCATATTATATGTTTTGCATTGTTTGTTTTAGTTCTTACTTATTTTTCACTTGATTAAATTGATTACTTTACATTTTTTATTTCAATTAACAGAATAATTTTTTTCACAGGTAGTTTCAGTTTTAGTCGTAGTTTTTATTAATTCTGGTGTCAGGGCACTTTACAGAGACAATAAGCATATTAAAAACCACCTGAGCTAAATACAATACAATAAAACCCAATTAATTTAAATTCTAATCATAAATATCTGACTTTCTTTGTAGAATTTGAGATTTCCCTCTGTACTCTGGCTGTCTGTCTGCCACATTCAAATAACATGCAACTTTAATGGTAAAATACACTATTTGCTTTACTTCACTTGTTTACTTGTAAGGTGGATAGTTTAACAGGTTACAACTGTTCTGTTTTTGAGTAGAATGTATGTACCCTAACAAATGACCAGTGGACATAGACAGCGAGCGCTTGAACATATATATTTTTTGTCTTTAATGGAACCTCTTGCATAAACTTCACTCTGTTCCAACTTTTTTGTAGTTGCGTTGCTGCCATCAAAGTCAAAATGAGTTAATATTTTCCATAAATTGGTAAAAAGTTTCACTTTCAACATCTGATATGTTATTTATTGGTGTGTGAGATTTGCAAATCATTGCATTCTGTTTTTACTTATGTTTTATAAAGCATCCCATCTTTTTTATGAATAGGGTTGTGTAAGAGTTTAAAAGAGCCACAGATAGATAGATACTTTATTCATCACAAAGGGAAATTCACAACATTTGTAGTATTTAGTGTTAGGAAAGAAAGTAAAAACAGTACGACCACCGAAAGATAGACTTTTCTTGTGATGTGTCTAGCTCTAAACCTGATCAGGGGCTGGTTTAGATAATAATGTCACATTGAGATTGGGGACTGCGGAGACGACGCCTGGCAGACGCAGCTGCGGGCACAAGAACCCACCACACCAACAAGAGCCATCAGACTTCCTGGTCGGATCGGGTTTGTTGTCTTCCTCACACCCGCGTAGCTCTCTGGATGTGACCGAGGAGGAAGCGCCGAAACACTGGCTTGTTTTAAGGCCCCGGCTCCAGTTAGCACACGGACTGACACATTACCACCTCACAGAAACGAGAGGCCCGGAGCCGCGGAGCTGCTGGGGGCAGCTGTCCCGCACGTGAGTGCTGTTAGCCGGGACTGAGCTAACGAGCGCAGCGGCTGGGCGGACTGGTGGTGATCTCACCCTGGCTTCCCTTAGTTCCCTAAAGACTTCAAACTACCAGTAAATCTCAGGAAATCTGACGACAAAAGCCTAAGGAGTGAGAGGTGGGTGTTGGCTAAGTAGAAGTCTTTTTTCTTCGGGAGTAACATTGAAATGTTTAAAGTTGCATTTTAAATCGGTTTCAAGCTATCGCCTGCTGGAATTCCTCCCATCCTGCTCTGCTCCATCTGCGGGAGTTAACTTCCTGGTAGGGTTTATCCTAGTTATTTACAGCCAGTGGTTTATCCCTTTAGTATTTCTGAAATTACATTACATGTCGCCACATTATCTATTAAAATTGCTTATTCTCTGAAACTGAATGAGTTTCAAAGTCCTGCTGATGGACACTTGCACCATCGTCTTATTCTAAGTGTTTGCTTTTAAATGTATCTATTTTTCAGTTCCTACAATCCTAACTACATAGTTTAATATCGCATAGTTGACTGGACAAGAGGTTGTAAGATGTCACGGCAGACGTTGGGGACTGGGACAGGTTGCATTTAGAGATGAAACCAGAGAAAGCTGCGTAGAAATGATGCAGAAAAACTCAACTGATGTTGCAGCTGCCTCAGGTATGATGGTGTAGTTAGTAAAGGATGGAGCTACACCCACTGATTGGTGGACAGAAGTGATTTAAACACACACACACACCTTGTCTCAATCACAGCTAGATCATTGTGGGATTCTCCAGTCACACAGCAAGAAGAAATAATGTGATGCACCAGAGGCGATCCACTGTGGTCCTTCTCCCTTTTGTTTTATTGATGGACAATAATTCTTTGACTCTAAATTAGGAATAAGCAGGTACAGATGTTATACAATATAACAGGTATGATGAGATCCCATGCGTGGCAGTGAAAACACCTGCCAGGTCCATTCACAGGCATCTTTCTGTAAGTCCGTATTAGTCAACTCTCAGTTTCACATAAACTGCTGTCAATACACACAAAAAGAGGAACTTTTGGCCTCTGCTTCCATCGAACCTTGGACATTCATGACAAAATAGGTAAGTGTTAGAAGCAGAGGCCATGTACTGACTTTTACAGACTTGAGACAAGGTGGCAGCGACCAGAGATTACTGTATAAACAATCCTTTTTATACATGCATATTTTGTACACATACAAAGTTCAAATTACCTGGGTTTATCTGAAGGGGCCCAATCTACACTTTTACTAAAGTTGAGTAAGTTGAATGACATTTTTGAGTCTTGAAATATCTCCAACCTGTTTCATTCATTTCAGATGGGGGAAATTTGGTTTGCATCAGTGGTTAAAAAGATAATAGACAATAAACAAAACAAGCTACATGAAGACAAAATTAACACACATTTACAAACAACCTGAGCAGCCCCTGTTACACTTGCACTAAGATATTATCTATAGATGGAATTGATAAACAGCCTATACAAGATAAAGATGATAAATATAATAGACATGTTCCAGTGCAATTCGATGGAAACACACATTCCATACTAAATCAGAACTACTTCGATTTGCGACCACAATGAAGGTTTATGCTCCTTACCATCTTGCAGTTGTTTTTAACTCCACAGTATTTGACTAATTTGAGTTTATTTTTGGTCATCTGCTGCCAAATCAAACCCATGTTGGTACCAAGTCTAGTGCTTGCTAGTTTTACTTCCTAAGATATTGCAGTTTCACATGGCTTGCGGAAAAATACTCTTGCAATTGTGAAGATTGTCACAGCGTTAGACCTCCCTTTTTTTTAAAAAAAGTTTTTGGCTTGTGTTTTGGGTTTGGCTGAAGCTGATTGGGTGTCGGGGTGGGACCATGTATTTGGCAAATGAAACACTGAATGTGTCACGAGTGACACTGAAATTTGCTGTGTTCTTTCAGGAGGAACATCTTGCCCGACAGGTTCAGGTTTTAATCCGCAAACATTTACTTTGGATTACTGAAGTTGTGGCACATTGAAGCTTGAGCTAGAGTGGCTGTTTTGTCCCTCAGAAAGTTAGCGCCATCTGCCTCCGGTGCTGCCAGCTCTCAGCATCACACTGTGTGATCTAGTACCAGGGTGCCAAACATACCCATGAATTATTGAGTGTCTGAATGTGCTGCATACATTCTGAGTGAGCTCAGCGCTTCAGTATAAATCTGGTATTCTCACAGTTTGTGTCTAATAATGCAGACGTAGCTGTGGACTCATGGCTTTGGGTCGAGAAGGCCGCGGTGAGATCCTGCTGCAGTGGAGCCAGTCGTCATTGTGAAAGTGTCTACTTAAAAACTCATTGTCAGATTTTCTGCGGGTCGTTTCTGCCTCATTGTCGTTCGTGTTTTCCCATCTCATTTGATCTTTTGGTTTTTTGTCCCTCTTGATCGAGTGAATCATTACCAGTTTTATCACGTACCCTTTCACACAGAAAACATGTTTTTCTCGACTTGCGTTACCCGAGTAGATTGCATCTTACGAATATTCAAGTTGAAAACAACAAAAATGTAAATCAGAACTACAATTAGCCCCGGAGATTGAGGAATAGGGCTGATATACAGAGGCAGAAGTGTTCTTGAAAATTGATTAATATGTATATATAAAAAATGTCCAAATCTACAGTTAATTTTCGGGGGCTCATTAGTATTTGTTACTTCGCGACAAATGAAGCAGAATCAGTTTTATTCACTAAGTATGTGCACACATATAGTTGTTGTCTCTCTGGTATGTGATGTGATGAATGGTAAGAAATGTAAATATATATATATATAATGACTATATACTAGAGTTGATGTCGGGTAACATCACAGAATCCTGGTGTTTGCCTGCACCTGTCACCTGGATGCTGCTGTTTGTGTCTGAAGGTACTAAAGCAATCCCTGACTTCTGCTGAAAGCCGAAGTCTTCAGCAGGATGATGTGCACTCGACTCCTGCTGTGAGATGACTCGTGAAGTGAAAAAGGGTTAAGAGGCTACACAGCAGGGTTCAAGTAGGTCAACGATGCATTCTTTTTTTTTTAAAAAAATCAAGATGCAGGCTGTGATTTATCAGTGGCCAACATGCAGTCTGTCAACATCTCAGAAAGAATTTGAGTCTTTAATCGTCTGGTTTCACAATCAGATTCTTCAGACAAAAAAAAGTGCTGCAGGTAGTGGCCTTATCTTGGCCTGTCAGCACGGTAAATAGTTCTGAAGACGCTAAACAGCAGGAGACGTTGCTGATCTCATCATTTTGTGGATTCTTTTAAGCCTGCACACTATGAACAGAAGAGCTTTGAGCATCCTCATAATTGACACGAAGCATCTCAAATGATCTGTCTTCCCTGAAAAGCTGACAAAAAAAAAATAAAAACCATCAACTCTAAACTGGTTAAAGGCAAAAATAGACAATTCTCTGCGTAGAGCTTGTGCACGCAGCATCACAAATATCCTCAACAGGTTGATCTATGAATGCAGCGCAAGTTGGACGTCAGCTGGATGTGGTGCTGCGAAGAGAACATCTGTTGATTTTTTTTTTATTTTTTATTTTTTTGGAAAGTGTACACGCAGGGAAATGGATCTGGTTAATGATCTGGACTCGGCCTGTAATGGACCGCGAGATGTTTTAGTTTAGTTTTTCGCTGGCATTCTAATTAAATTCTTGCCCATTGGGGTGATGTGCATAACTAACTGGATCATATGTGGACAAAAAAAGGGAGATTATGCAGTTGCTCAGTTAAGACTAATGGATAGATGCAAGGGCTTGAAACCACTCTAAACTCAGACTTTTAGTGAAGCGAAGGGTGCAGAGGCCCAGTCATCCTTGGAGAATAACTGTTTTTTATTCCTGTCTCTGTTATCTCCACATGATCGTGGCATCTATTTTTGGTTTCCAGACGTTTTGGCCCCTTTGAAGTCCCATTATGTTTGTGGCCACACACACTCAGACCCTCACATTGCTTATTCATGAGCCGAGTTTCCAGACAGAGCTGGATGCAGACACTCGAGGCCAGTGCAGTCCAGGTCATTTTGTGTGGGCTCTTTACTTGAAGCATGGTTTTTGTTTCATTTTTAAGGCCTTTCGGTGAATCACGGTGTCTAAACCCAACTGCTGCCTCCTTTTTTCTCTGTAGTAGGAAATTGCATTTTCTGCTTTTATGGCATCAGAACAGCCAGTGTTTGTTCTTCCTCAAGTGATGCTTCCTCAAGAGTATTGAACCTGATTTACTGATTCATTCTCTCTTAATAGCTTCTGTACTTTTCCAATATTCCTTTACGGTGCAGTTTCTGCGGTTAATCTATTTACAGCAACACTTAATTGTCTTGGGACAGCATTCTTACATGATGATACCATCCAGATAAGGCTCTTCTCTCTTTTTTTTGTGACAGAAATGTTTAAATCAGCAGAACTGACATAAGAAATAAAACATTTGTAACTCCCCTCTTTTCCACATACTCTGTATGGATTCATCACCTAATTCTCTCATTCCTTTTCCCTTTTTCTTTATCTTCTCACCTCCCTCCGCCCAGAATCCTTCAGTGTCCTCGCAGCATGTGGTTGGAGCCGCGGGCGGTCTAGGATGAAGAGCCCGGCGCACCGCACCAGGGACATCGAGCGGCAAGCTGGCTACCTGAAGCCCGAGCACTGCGTGCCCCCCCCACCCCGCAGCGGCTCAGGCACCATGTGGTTCATTCGCGACGGCTGCGGCATCGTGTGCGGCATCATCACCTGGCTCCTGGTGTTCTACGCGGAGTTTGTAGTGGTGTTTGTCATGCTGCTGCCCGCCAAGAACGTGGCCTACAGCCTCTTCAACGGGGTGGTCTTCAACGGCCTTGCCTTCCTTGCCCTGGCCTCTCACGCCAGGGCGATGTGCACGGACCCAGTAAGTCCCATTTCATTTGCAATGATTTCAAAATGGGAGGGAAAAATTAGGTAAATATCGGGGCTATAAAGTTTATGGTAAAGACAAACAGTGGGTACCTCCCCTGGACCTTTGGACCTGTGGAGGAAACAATTCAGGAATGGAAAGTTGTTCAGGGAAGGTTGTCACCAAATATGCTTGTTTCCTTTGGACCTGTAATTATATTTACCCAGTTAGATTATTTTGGGTTGAATAGCAGAGTTACTGTGTGTTTGTTTATTTATTTTTTCATTGATACTGAAATTGATACGGGAAAAACTCTCAACACGCAGCGCAGATGTGCCAGAGAAAATAGTGCTCTGAACCGTCTAAATCAGTGATTCTCTGGTGGGCCATGACCCAAAAATGTGTCACAGACCTGTTTTCAGTAGGTTGTGGGCCTTTGCCTGTGCAAAAAAAAAAAAAGAAAGCTAAAGGTGCATATTTTTCAGTCTTATGGAAGCTAATTCTCAGAAGTTGGACTGTTTTATTTCACGTTTGTGCGTTAAAGCTCTGTTGAATAATCAGTGGTGCCACTGACTGAATATTATCAATACTGGGCTGATCAGTATGTACTGAGTGATACCAGGTTGTCACAGACACAGTGGCATTAGTAATCTTGAAACCTTGTCCCTAAGATGCACTGTTGGTTTTAATTATAAAAAAGGGATTATTTTCCTCTCTTAACATCGACATCTGCTGGTCGTTTTGGTTTAACATTGAACTTGTTTTCTTTTGTCTTAGTACAGAATATCTCAGTATGCTATCTCAGGTTTTAACTGAACCATCTTTTCATCAAATAAATTAGAGAAGTTGAACATTTTTGCGTTGCGGCTTGTCATTAAGGGGCGATGGTGGGTCGCTAAAGCTAGACCAGTTGGGAACCACTGATGTAAGTCTCTATAGGCTCTACCTTATGTTGTGAACAGCTAGATTGCACACAAATGCTTCAACAGTTGCATCGTGTTATAGTTAGGGTTTAAACTAGGCTGGGGGGGTGGGAGGGTGGTCGTGTATGCTTTGTTCCAGTAATGTGTATTTAGAGACCTGCAGAGCCAAACTTTTCCATGACTACACCTTTTGCACCTCTCTGCATGCTTGTTAAAACATTTTCATCCGACGTTAATACATAAATTCCTCATTCCTTTATTTCCCCTCACTTCCAGGGAGCTGTGCCTAAAGGGAATGCAACCAAAGAATTCATTGAAAGCCTGCAGCTCAAACCAGGGCAAGTAGTGTACAAGTGTCCCAAGTGCTGTAGCATCAAGCCTGACAGAGCTCACCACTGCAGGTAAAGAAATAAACAACTCAGTTGTTGCTGCACATTGCTCAAGTTACCCAAGTCTGCTGTGACTCTCCCTCTGGGATCTCCTGTCCTCCTCTGTTTGTTCCTGCACTGCTTCCCCTGTGAGGAGTTTCTGTTTTTTTTTAAAGACTACTTGTGCTGCAGTTCCCAATAGACTCCGCAGCTTGATAATAGGAATTCCCTCCATTGGTGCTCAGCTGTTTCTCTGGAGCCTCAAAGCGTGAAAAGCGCAAAAACACCTCTGAGTAATTGAATTGCCCAGTCAGTGAGTCAAACTGTGTCAAAGCCAAAATGAGTGAAAGTTTGAATGAAATGGATGATTACCAGCTTCATGTCATGAGACATTCTTGTGTGTAGTGCATCCAGTAGATGCACAGCAGTAACACTTTTCTCTAATAACAGTATACCACACAGAGTGGGAGTTTAAACAAAGCTGATTGTGTCTCTCTGCTTAGTCATATGATAAATTAATAGTTATCAGCCAACTGCAGCTCTGTCTCATACGTAACCCCTCACGCAGCCACTTACAGTCTCGCATCTATCAGGGTTAACGTTTGAGAGAATTGACGGAGCTTGTTTGTGTTATTGAGATGTATGCGAAGTTAAACATTGTCTGTTTTCAAACGTCTGCATCGTGTAGCTGTCTCACAGATTGTCACCTTATGTATTCCCAGTGTGTGTAAACGCTGCATCAAAAAGATGGACCACCACTGCCCCTGGGTGAACAACTGTGTCGGAGAGAACAACCAGAAATACTTTGTGCTCTTCACAGTGAGTCCTGGAGCAGAAACAAGCATCAGAATTACATTTAGGCTCATATTTGGACTTATATAGAAGTCTGTCTGCTCAATATCAAATTACTGGGCTCTGACTTGTCAAAAACAATGTGCAGCTGTATGTTATGTTTTGTGTTTTGTTGACATCCTGTCTGTTTCTCTTCTGTTTCCAGATGTACATTGCACTAATATCCTTCCATGCTTTAATCATGGCAGCCTTCCACTTTCTTTTCTGCTTTGAAGAAGACTGGTCAAGTAAGTTCTGTTACAGTGACTGAGACCAAAAGTTGCTGATTTTCCTTTAAAGCAACACAACGGCGTCTAAAAATATTTTAGCAGTAGTTCATCTTATAACGAGACAAATCGCTCTTCTGAGTCTGAGCGTGTCTGCATCACCTGCATTAGGCCTAAGTACTCTGGCAATGAAACCCGCGCTCAGGAAAACACGCCTCCCAGCTGCCGATCAAAGTGTACAACTGGCTTTACGGGACTCGGTGGGTTTAATCAGATGCCAACTATAAGATGAAGCCTTCTAACGTGCGTTACACTACAAACGTCACGGCAACGTCCTCTCAGCTCGACAAATGCGTGCGTGTTGTGTTGCGATGCTCCTAGTAGGGAGGCTCACGTAGCACGGACGATTACGCTTCTCAACCAGAGAGGGGTGCTAAAGAGCACAGTCTGACATGGCGTCGCTTTAAAATAAGAGTTGTATAAAAGACGAACGTAGCTTCTGGGTGTGAAAAATGAAGATGATGTTCAGCTGATTGAAATCTTAAATCAGAGTTGACACCATTTATCCCTCGATTTGATCAGTCATTAGCTTTAACATTTTTAAGGCAATTACATGAGCACACAAACTAATAGTGGCTATATTTATCTTTAATGTACCTGCCATTTGACAAACTTGTGTTGTTTATTGGATGACTTGCAACTGTTATAATTTATCTGCAAGTAAATTTCACATATTACCAGGTTTAATCTTATCAGTGTTGGTAACTTTCACTTTTATCATCTGAAATGAAACTATTTTTAGGATTTTCTGTTTTATTTAAAAGCTAATCATTAACGAACACAGAAGCCGTCATTAAAGTGCATCTCTGTTTTTGAGACTCGTAAATGTCTTTCTCTTCCTCCAGAATGCAGCAATTTCTCTCCGCCAGCAACCGTCATCCTCCTCATCCTCCTCTGCTTCGAGGGTCTCCTGTTTCTCATCTTCACCGCAGTCATGTTTGGGACTCAGGTTCACTCGATCTGCACCGACGAAACGGTGAGTGGCACAGCTGTAATCTCACCCATGCGCTCCATCTGGAAAGTAGGATTTTCGCTCGCAGCGGCACATCGGTGGTTTGATGTGAGGTTGTTCAAACATCAGCTGCCTCCATGTCAGAAATCTTTCACCTGCTGTAACACCTCTGAACATTTGCTGCATTAGCTGTGACTTTTTACCACCTTCTTAGCGTACTGCCATTTTCATGACTTCGACTGAGATGCAAAATCCGAAAAGCAAAATCAAAAATGGCAACAAAAAAGCTGAAAGATCAAGAATGTTTTACATGTGGAACCAAAAATGTTGTATAACTCAAAAATGTGTCATTTAATAAAATGCAGCCTATATCCGTCAGCAAAGTTGCAGAAAGAATATTTGATTAAAGATGACATGAACAATTGTTGGCGCTGCATCTAATTTCCTGCACTTTTAATTAAAAACATTAAATATACCCAAGATAGTGAAGGGAAAGACAGCTTTACAAGACCAGCACTTGTCTGTGACACTGACCAAGTGACAGGAAGCAGATCTGGAGGTGGCAGAGTTGAAGATGTAGAGATTTTCTACAGCACTGACGTGGATGGATAGGTTCAAAAACAAGCACGTCAGAGGAACGATCAATGGAGCTAAAGAAAGACAAGCTAGACTGAGGGGGCATGGATGTGGTGGAACGGCATTTGCACTTGCTTGGTGTGACACAGGAAGATGTAGATCACTGGGTGAGACGGTGAAGCAAGAAGAAGATAGTGAGCGGGAAGAAATAATCTCTGTAAAGTAAAGAAGGTTTTGGGTTAGAAATTCCTGACTTGACTTGAATAAAAAGCAGTTTGCAATGCAGGCTCCTTCAGCTGGTGTATAGTGGCTGCGAGTTCCCAAAATGAAATGGAAATGATGAAGGATAATGGTTCTGAAATCAGGTTGTCTGTTTTTTTTTCCTTTCTAAATCAGAGAGTGCAGATGGAAGTCGGGAGTAGGTAATCCACTTAAAGCCCTCAGCAGGGTTGAGTTCAGTGCATTTTCTGCTCAAACCACCCACGAGGATGACTCAGTGTGTCACAATATTCACTAAAAGATCATACATTTCAGTCAATTTCAGCCTAATGGAGCCTACTGTTATCAATTCTGTCGGTGCAGTGTGAGTGTGTGAGTGTGTTTTGCGAGTGAGTGGCTTATCAAGACCCGTGAAAGGGAAAACAAAATGCAAAACACGATTAATTCTCCCGTTGTCACATTATATTTAAAGTAGTGCTTGCAGCTCATGCAAATGTTGGCTGTCAGCTCTGAATGGTTGGTTATACCTTTGTCCCTGCAGGGTATCGAGCAGCTTAAGAAGGAGGAGAGAAGATGGGCCAAAAAGTCTAAATGGATGAACATGAAGGTGGTGTTCGGCCACCCGTTCTCTATAGCCTGGCTCAGCCCTTTTGCAACGCCGGAACACGGAAAGGCAGATGTGTACCAGTACATAGTGTGAACGCTGGAAACTAAAGCCGAGTACTGCTGCACTGGACACAGACTGAACAATCCCAACATGGACAGTTTGTTTTAACCATCCCCATGTTTTCTTTCTTCTCTCTTTATGAATAATGGATGTTTCAGGTTGTTCTTTTGTCACCTTTTAGGTGTTTTTTTTTTTTTTTTTTCTCTCTAGTCATCCATCTTTTTATGACGTCCCTCTTGGTGCTGACTGAGATTAATGAGGTGTTGCTGCATGACGAGGTTGTTCAAGGGAATAATATATCTCGAATCTACGCCACAACAGCCAGATCAGCAGCAGTTCAGAGTTGGCGAAATCACCCGCGGGAGACGGAGCTCTGTATGTGCTGCAGTCGGTCTTGATCGTAGCACATCCAAGTAATTTGAACTGAAGTCCAGAAAGTTTTCCTTAATTCAGTGTAATCCAGATGCTGAGACGAACACCAGGTTCCAGATGCATAAATGAGTGAAAACTGATATTGATGAAGACTGTGTGGTGAGGATTTAAATGCATTGTTTGAGCCTTACAAGTATGAACTGGTGGGTTTATGAGAGTTGCAGAGAGAGCAGAATTAATTGTAAAAACAAATTTTATGCATCTAGTTCTTAAGTCTTGTAAAAGTTGCCATGAACATCTCTTCTTTTGCTGTTTTGGTGTATTTGCATTAGTCTTTTGCTGAACGCTACATATAATGCCTTAGAAAAGTGCATTAATAAGCGCATCTTTCATTTTTAAAGGGGACGTATTGTATAAAAAAGACAATAAATCAGTGCTCGGGTCTCTGACTTGACGACAACATCAAAACTCCACCCAAATGCGACTCTACTTTAACGGAGGGGGTGACAGGACTTGAAAATATGTTTTCAATAAGCTGTGCAGATTTTCAAGGTACTGTGACATCACAAATCCAGATCAGAGTAGAATTTTCCAGCTTCCGTCGTCTTTAATTTTTTCCCAAATTCCCATCTTGTTGCGTTTGCTGTCGCACAAACCAGAAAGACTTGATTTACAATGAAACGCTGCGTGGGAGAGGGCGTACCCATCCTCCTAAAACCCGCTGGTTTGAATAGAGCTGTAAAATCACGGTTGAAAAAGGGTTAGTTCTGACTTTATCCATGTAGTAGTTTGATCAAGTCACATCAGACAACATTTCATTAAGGCCTCAACAAATTGTGTCACCTTTCGGCGGGGAGCACGGGGGGAAGAAGTGCCATAACATGTTTCCTTTAAGAATAATTCTATTAAATTGCCTTAATGTGACAATCCAGGTTCATATTGCTTTACTCTATTTGAGGTGAGTCTGCTGAAACCTTTGACAAGGTGCCGTTCTTCATGAATGCAGTAAAGAAAAAAACAAAACAACAAAAAAAACCCTTTTTGTGGCATGCTGGGAAAAGTAGTACAGGTGACATAAATAAGATTTGATTTCTTTCTTTTTTTTAATCATCTGAATGAGTCCCACATCACTTCCTCTGAATCGCAGATTTGTTGGTAAGCAGCTGCTGGAGTTTGTTGCTTTCTACGATCAGTACGTTTATGAAAACGAACACTACAGCGTCTCTGCTACCAGTGTGTATGTTTGTTTTTGTGAATATCAAAAACGGTTAAATTCCACTGTTTATTCCAGTGGCATAGTTCAAAGGTGTTATAATGGACCACATTATAATCAAAAGTTTATTTTTATTTTTTTTCTCATCGATTTGTCCTCCTCATGTCTTCATGGAACCATCTAGAGCATATAAGCTGTTACGTTTGTGTCATCGATAGTTATGTTGATTTTCACATGTCAACATAAAATGAGAAGTGTATGTGCAGGCTCTAGCTACATGTCTGCCTAATGAAATCTTAACCCTTGATCATATTAGGGTTTAGCTAAACTATTGATTTTAAAGCAGAATTTATGTTATGAAAAAAAAAAAAAACTTTATATCTGATCTCTCAATGACAAAACGACAGCAAGAGATGCACTAAGTTGGTGTTAACACCCTTCGGAGAATTTTTAGGAATCACCAGTTAGTTAGACCAGCATGCTTTTAGTTATTTGATAGCCGCATGCGCTCGACCTCTTTGCTCGATAACCATCACCAGCACAGATGGACATGCAGGAAATAAAGCAATACACACTGCTCTGGAGGAGTACAAACGCCTTACAGGATAAAAATGTTGATCCAGGACAAGAAAAGCTCCGTTTGACTGCCAGGCCTGAAGGCTTTAGATTATATGAAAGGAAACGGACCACTTTGGAGCAACTAAAAATGCCTTCTTTTTTTTTCTATAAGTATGAAAGCCTTACTGTAGTTGGAAGACGTGCTTTTTAGAATCATGAGAGTAGTTTGAATATATGTGGGTTAAAACTGAACGCTTGGAGGAGGAAGTATTAAAGTTACCATTTCAAGAGTGGATCGTCAACAGGAATGACATTGTCTTCTAGGCTTTTAAATGTTTTAACCTTTTTTAATTGTCACCGTTATGTTGAGAAGCAGCACAGAACACCAGCTTTCTTTTATGTTTTACCTCTCAAACTGATTTGTTCAATGTGGTCAGATTTGAATACTATTTGAGAACATTATGTTTGTTTCTTCTTTTTTTTTTCTCTTGACTATTTAAAGGCAAAATAAACTGTGACTGACACACATTGTTTAAGGTTTATTGCTTTAAATTTGTGATGGAAATGATGTAATATGATTTTTTCTTTTTTTCCCCTGTGGAAGCACATTTTGATATCGTAAATACCCACTGTGCCAGTGGCATAATTAGATGATTAATGCTTTCAAAAAATGGTGCAGCTCTTTTTTTACATTTTCAAATGCAAAAGTAGTCATTTTTGAAACTGCATATTACACTGCCAGTGTATACTAATATAGTTAAAATGTAGCATGTGAAAAAAACAACAAAGAAAACAACTGGTGTGCTACTTCCAGTCTACTTTGCATCTTATAGTCCATTCAATGCGCCACTACAGTCACCAGCTTCCATATTCATCTTCTATTGACATACTATGTCCTGACATCACTAGTATGCTTCCATCAGCGCCGCCTACTAACATTAGTGCTTTAGATCTACTGCTGAGATGTCCCTCTGATGTCCCTCTGGCTCCACATCTCTTTCTGTTGTTCTCCTCCAGCTTCTACCTTCTTCCTGACCTTGTATTTGAGTTCATGTCGAATTCTCCTCTGCTCCTCTCTGTCCCCTGAAAAGAAAGGCCTCTTAATCTGGTTCAGCGGGGCTTTAAGTGCAGTCTCTTGTTTTCCCTGGTGTGGAGGGAGAGCGGAGGACAGTGAGACATGATTAAAGTCTCCGCTGATGAGCAGGAGGGCCTGGGGGTGTTGACTCTGCATGCAAGTCACTGCGCTGTGAAGCAGCTCACAGCTGCAGCATCGGCTGAGGGATGCACATATTAAGCACGATAACATGTTAAACATCCCTGGGATGTAATTTGAAGGAGAATTTCTTTATGTTTAGGTAAGCTTTGTCCGGCTCTTGCTGTCTTCTGTTTCTGCTATCAGGAAAAACCAGCCTATGTAGCCTCGTCGTTTCTTGCTACAGCTGCATATGACGTCACCGTGATATGTCCAACATCAACAGCGATGAAACTAGCTCTCAGAGGTACAGTGGTCATCATAGCAGAGGCAAGTAGGACTCAAGAAAATCTGACTGACTGGGAAAAGAGGCCAACGAGGAAATCTTGGACAAGGTGACTAAACCTCCGTGTCCATAGGTTGATCGAGGTGAGCAAAAGATTTGCAAGTTTCTTTGCGCTGCTTTAAGTTAGGCCCAACTCATGACCTCAGGACGCATTTGACCTAAATAACATTTGCAAGAACTGAACATGTCAAACTTCATATTATTCTTTTTAAAACATTTGTATCCTGAGGAACCTCGTCTGCCTGAAGCTTCTTTGATTGTTATTCTGGTGCAGGTTGAAAACTGAATCATTTTGTCTTTTTTTTGTTTGGATAGGCCATTTCCAGTACCTTATATTTGTTTAACGTTAGTCAACTTTCTTACCTACTGGTGCTAAATCTGATTTTCTACTTATCGCAATACTTAACTTTAATTTAAACCAGTTCCATCTGGTTTATTGATGCTTCTTCCCTTTTCCCCTGACTGAGCTGGGTTGTAACAGAAGGTAGTTAAAAGACGGATGGCTGTGACTTAAGTGTTTCTTTCTCTACGTCAATGAAACTGAAATAAAGTCGTCACTGATTTTACATACTGTACTGATGGGCTGCTATTTCCAGTTAATCAAATATAAATACTTGGAAATTTGGTTTTGTTGTGCTCACACGGGATGACTTGGTGTCTCAAGAAAATACAAGGCTGGAATTGTGCATAAAGTTTTATTTAAAGCCACTCTATGCAGCAATACCAATTCTAATCACATGGGGGCAATATATCCCCAGGAAGTTCATGTGTCATAAGACACAAGGTGCACCTCTACTGGGTCAAAGTGGTATGATGAGATGCTCTGGACCATCTCTGCTCATTAGCACAATATAGTCTATGGCTTTTGTTTTTCTTTTGAAACACAGCAGATCTATCGGCCTCCATGTGGACAGGATCAGTACTGCTACATGGAGGGACTTTAAAGTAACATCACACGGGACACAACAGACTTGAGGACGCCTGGTGTTGCTGCATACATAGCCCCGCTGTGATACATCACTCAGCTAGCCTTTAATATGAGTATTATCACATTTGTTGCTGCAGTCACATTAACAGGAATGAACGTTGGTAAGATTATACAAATCCTGGACAGGAACAGTTAAAAAGACGTCTTGTACATTTGTGCATTGCTGCTGTGGAATATTACAGATATTACAGCTACCATTATACATTTACAGGTAGATTATGAAATATAACCAATGTATTCATGTAAAACGCCATTCAACAGAGCATTTTTTAAAACATTTTTATGCAAATCTCTGCATACATACTGGCTTATTTATGTACTGAAAACTTCCATCCATGTTTATTAATGCTTGCAAGTTCCTCTGTTAAATATGTCACAGTGTTATGATACATTTCAGTGTCATTGCGCTGACAACTTCTGCGTGGAACTTTTAAACAAACTCAAAAGCTTTACAAAACCTCATCAAGAAAAAAAGTGCAAAAGAATGATTACAGAGCAAATTAAGCACACGAAGCTCAAAAGGCAATCAAAAGGGATATTTCTAACGTTGCAGAGATGGCGGGCCACTTAAGTCACAAGTTTAAAGCAACACTTTACAGAAACCTCGCTCTGATGTGCACTGATGCTCCAGGATGCTTTCGTCTGATTTATTCAGGCCTTTGAGCATCTGTGATGAAATGAAAGAGCAGCTGCCTCGGGATATAAATACAGTATGTGTCATGCTCACTCGTAACAGTTAAAAGTTCAAGCATTTAAGAAAGGCAAATCAAAAGTAAACCCAGGCAGAAGGCAAGGCCTTACCCTTCAGTGCTACATTAGTGGGATTATTACTTGTAAAAAATATGAGTGCACTTTGTTAGCAGAGTTCTTCCGTCAAGAGCGGCGCCACACGTGCACCGCAGCGTCGGTGTGGGACGTTTACAGTGTTGCAGTAGCTGAAAGGAAGGTGAGATTTAACAAAGCTTATACAGAACGCACAGGCTGCTGGACGGTGACATCATGCACGTAGACAGTGGTACCTGTGGTGCACAGCTGACGAACAAAAGCAGAACTGACTTCAGATCAGCTCTTTAACTCTTATGTTTCCTATGCATGTACCGTTATTACCTGGCTCCAACGCTGACTGTATATAAAAGAAGGACCCTGCCTCCCAGGTTTAAGTAATGTGTTCTACCTCATGACCAGCAGGGAGGGTTGCTCAAGAGTTGGCAGAAAATCATGAAAACGTTTGGAAAAGGTGACGCGACTCCTTTCTTTATCTGTGATCCCAAACAATCGTCTGATGTGTTTATAGTCACAACCGGTTGTTTTAAATCTTGCACAGACTCTTCTTTTCTTTTTTCCTCAATTGTGGCTCAATTTGGAGTAAAATGACAGTAAATCAGGTTATACTTTGGTATTGACAAGCTGCTCCGTGCAGGTGTAGATAGTTTCTGTGACTTTCAGACACAGCCACTTCTCTTTTTTTATATTTATTTTTAAAACGGCAACACAGCAGCTTGACGACAGTAATCCGACGGACGACGTCACAGTGGTTGCTTCCGTCTTTTATATGCACTAGGGCTGCACGATATCAAGAAAACATGCGATATCATTGCAAAAATACTGCGGTGACGGTATGCGATATCTGTATATGCAATAATATATATATATATAGATAATGTATGTACACACACAAAATAAAAATCAAAAATGCATTATTGTCATGGCTTCAGTTATTTCTGTGTAGCGCTTTGACGTTTTCTTGTAGGGAACAACACTTGAAAACTTTGATGGAGAGACTTTTGTTTGCCTGCTGTGTCGCTACTCGAGCCAGGTTTGTTATTTCTGCTTTTATCAACATCTTTTTTTTTTTTTTTTTTAATTTTTTAAAGCTCTCGTGCTGTTCTCTGTGGTGGTGCTGTAGATGACTGTGGACATTGCTCGTGTTTCCTCGGGTGGTAGCCACAAATCTTCGGCATGACTTGCAGATTACCTGTGTTTGTAGTGCGTCATCCCGCTTGTAACCAAAATATTCCCAGATAGCAGACGTACTGTTCTTTTTAGCAACAATTTCTTCATCCTCATTCTCAACGCTCATTTCTTCTCGTCGGTTCTCTAAATCCGTTTCTTCATGCTAGCTCTGACGACGCTCTCACCTAGCTCTCATTGCCGTCTTTGCAGCTGCGGGGGGCGGGCATCTGAGGCAGTATAGGCTCCATCTGATTGGCCAATTATATAATTGACATAAAGAGCCTACTGCGTTGTACCCAGAAATAACTGTTATCGTAGTCTATGCTCCCTTAAGCGACATTGATATTGCACGCTTTAATATCGCGGTTATATCGTGCAGCCCTATATAATATGCACTCTGACAGACTCTTCTTTTTTAAACTTATAGCTCCAGATTTAAAGGATTTCTACCTGTTTCTGTTCTTCAGAAAGGTCGGATGAGGAAAAAATAAGAATATCACTCTCGTGTTTGTACAAATATGAAGTGTTGACAAGGACGTTGTTTTCTTATTTACAATGAACATATGAAACACGGGTGAACGCGCTGGACCCGCTCTGTCAAAAAGTAACAAAACCCAAGCAGATGTTCGTCTCTTCTGCACAAATAGACTAACATAGTTCCACCCATAAACCAATATATTATTTAGAATTATTTTCTGTTTTTTTTGTTCTTTTTTAGATTAAGAAAAGAAATAGTGAGACTGAGAATCATTTATACTTTGCCAGGATCACTATTCTATTTCCAGACTATAACAACTGGCTGCTGATTGTAGCTTCATATTTATTGTACAGACATGAGGCTGGTGTTTCAGCATGAGACACTCACTAAGGAAGCCCATAGGTGTTGTTTCCCAAAATATCACATTATTATTATTTTTAACCTTTTTGCTTCTGTTACATATTTCCTTTTAGTTCATTTGTGCTCTTTGCACCAGATTTAACAAAACGAATATAAAGCTAGATGGGTTTTTGCCTCCTTTTGAGCCTGTGGACGAAGACGATGACAGAGTTTGCAGGAAGCTGTTACTCATTGTCTCCACAAGCCAGACTGCGGAGATTATGCGTATTATTCGTCCTTTGTGGCGACAGCATTCTGGTGGCCATCCTGAGGTGAAACTCTCTGCAGGACCAACAAACCAGAGAAGGTCAGAGAGATCCCAACCCACCACAATGTAATCTGAGGCTCCCCGAAGATCAGCTGGCCCAGGAAAGCCTGCAGCATGAGACAAAAATAAGCGCTCAAAATTGAGAGCAAAATTAACAAAGGAGCTAAGAAAGATGCCTTAAAGGGAAATGTGCAACTTTGAAACGAGCAAGGCAAAAAAAGAAAAAAAAAAGTCAGTTACTTTTTTAACACAGTCCAACCTACTTTCTAAAATAGAGCAGCTTTCTAAGGGAGAAAAGATTAAGGTCATTTAAATTAACTTCGGCTTTTATTGTCTGGTGTAAAAAGCCCTCTGCTGGTAGGACAGTTATGAGGCTACAAAAGAGATAAAATGCGAGAGGCTTCTACTTACGGAAGATATGAAGTTGGAGGCAGTGGTGGTTACAGTGGTCCGTGCGGAGGAAGAGGAATACCTGAGTGCTTTGGCGAGGAAGGTCCACATCACAGCGTTGCAGGTGAAAAGCAGCCCACCACACAGCAGCCTCAGAGGGATGTGCAGCTGGAAGATGAAGGAAATTTAAAAGGGAATCGCACTAAAGACTGGTGTTTTATGTCTGTTTAACATGCACAGGCACGTGCACAGGTTGGACTATAGGTGGCGCTCAAACACCCGTCCGTTTGTCCTCAGAATGACCATTTAGCAGCTTCACGATAAAAAGTAGAAGTCTCATGTCAAACAATTGTTATTTTTAGAGAGTTGTGATTTAGATCAAAAATCCTTCTAAACCATTTACTAGCAATTCAACAAATTTTGTGACTTTATGAACAAAAGTTGAGAAATTTTGTGACGGTAGTCCTTTTGTAAAAATTGTTTTACAACAAAGTTGCTGTATTGAAAACTTGCTACTTAGCAAAAAAATTATGTCTAAAAGTTCTTATTTTGTGAACATCAACTTTTTTATGCTATATAGTTGTAATATTCAGTAAAAAGTAGTGATTTTTTTATTTTTTTATTTGTGATTTTAAAAGAAAATGCAGTAATTATAGGACATAAGGTGGAACTGAAATTTGCTAGTTTGTGACATGAAGTTGTAATTTTGTGAAATTGTAACAAAAAAGTTACAAACTTCCAAAATTTGCGATTTCACAGCAAACATTATTGATTCTAGGACAAAAGGTTCATATGAAATTCACATTTTTTCCACATTAAAGTTGTTCTTTTATTTCAAAAAGTTGTGAGTTTTTGTAAAATTAATGATTTTGCATCAAAATGAGTTAACAACAAAAGCCATGGGTTTACAATATTGCAATCTTGCAAAAACTGCAACTTTACAGCATTTTTTTTAAACGTTATTATTGAAAAAAAAAAAAAAAAAGATTAAATGAGTCTCCATGATTCAGCACGTTGAAGTAAAATTCAGATGTTTTTTGTTTGTTTGTTTTTTACAGGACCATTCCTCGTAATGGAGATAAGTTGTCCCCATTTATCTCTTCTTTTAAGAACGCCTTTTAATATCAGTCAGAACTGTGACACATTTCTAACCAGTGGGTTTTTTTTTTTCAATCTTATTTTTATTGTTATTTCTCTGGTTTTATGTTTTCAAGATCATGTTTTATGTTTTGAAGCTTATTTTATATACATTTTATTCTCAAACCTGACTTTATTTATGATTCCTGGTTGTCTAGGTGTCCTTTGTTTTTATTTACCATTTGATGTAAAGCACTTTGGGTGCCAGCTGGTTATTGTAAGATGCTATATAAATATATGTTAATTGATTGACTAATAAGCTTCAACGCTTTATACTTAAAAGTAAAACCACCCCCAAAACCCCGCTATTGGAAACACACATACCGTATAGCTGCAGAAATGACCACAAACGCCTTTCTGTATTTGCTTTTGCCATAACTGCGTGACGTCATGTAGACGGTGAGCGTGAAGGTCACAGGATACAAGAAACGTGACCCTCTTTAAGATGCCACACTGACACCGTCATAAACAAGCAGGCTACAATACCATCTGCGTTAACAAATTCACGCGATACTTCGCTGATGGGCTACGAGCTGCAGTGTCCTTCAGCACGAGAGAGGCTTTGGCACGAGCCGTGCTCGCGTGATGCAGCTGCTGATGCTGAGGGAGTCAGGGAGGAGCGCCGGGGCGCCAATTTCCTCCGTGAGAAACCACTCTGCTTGGAGACGCATACACGTCGGACCTTGACAGTGTTAATAATGTACACTAACTTTAGCTGGCACTTACCCGGTCACAGGCAGTAGTTTCGTCCGCTTGTCTAAATTTGCGCTGCTCACCCCACGTCCGGAGTCCGGTTTCACAGACTCCTTTCAGGTAGTCGGCTCCCAGGGACAGTTTGGCCGACGACGACGCCACAGCTCCGAGGAAACCCGCCAGCAGTGCATAGAAAACTCCCGGGAACATGATGACAAGCGAGGCACATTATTCTTTAGTCCATCCCTACTTCTTTTTTTTTTGTTTGTTTGTTTGCCCCCCTCACATGTCTGCCGTCGCTGCCGCAGATAGTCCGGGCTCTTCTGCCAGCATGGCTGGATGTGAGCGTTTCAAAAATGACAGTGGGTCCCTGCACTTTCTATCGACAGCCGTCCGGCGGCAGTCACGCAGTACGTACTGAAGCGCCCTCTTGCATCATGGGAATTGTAGTTCCATGTTTCACATCCTTGACTAGCCGGAGTTATATAGTCATATATAATTCAAGGCCCGCGATGAAATTATAGAAAAAATGCAATTTTACGTCTAATATATTGCAAAAAAAAAGTAAAAGAAGAAAATTAAGTTAATAAGTGACAATTTTGTGGCATTTGTGATTGTATGATAAAAGTTTTGCATCAAGAAAGAGACCTTTTTTTTCTTTTTTTTTTTTTTAAAAAAAGGAATGATTTTACAAGAAAAAAAAATAAAATTTTGTTACAAAAGTCTCAGTTTCATGAATGTCACAATGATGTTATGACAAAAAAATAACACCAGTCATAACAGAAGAGTCCCTTTGTTGTCGAACAAATGAATATAGATGGTTAAAGGGAAATGCATAACTATGGTTGCAGGCAACAGGTCAGGGGAGACTAGTTGTCTCTCTGTGTTAGTCAGGTCCTATCTCTTGTAACTCTTTTATGCCTAAATCAAATGTGCTACTACTATTATTATTATGGGACTATTTTAGCATGATCTGCAGCTTGCATGCTATGGAATTAAACTTCATGAAAGCATAGAAAGTGTCAAGTGATTACAGTCTTGCTTGATAATCATCGAGAAATAGATAAATATTAAGTTTTTTTTCAACATTCCCCCATTAATTTCAGCTGGAGAATCATACAATCAGCACCAGTGTAATGCTATTTATATATGGTATAGCCCATTTACAACTGGTTTTAATTCTGCTTTTGTTAGTGTCTGATAAACCTATTTAAAACAGTTCAATGTTCTTGAGTGTGGTTAATTACATGATCTAGACTGCTTGAACTGCAGGGACGGACCACTGCTTGCATTCAGCTCACTGATGAGCTGCACTGTGAAGGCTCATTACATTAAACCACAGTGGGTATAACTTTAAAGGATGGGACTGGGAGGAGTATGTGTGTAGTTACACATGATCCTTCTGTGCCCTTTATAGAGAGATAAGCCTGTCAGAGAGGCTGAGCCAGAATTATTCTCCTAATAAGAGTCATGAAGTGGATTCAGAGTGTTGAATGTACAAGCCCATAATGAGCTTATTAAGCGCAATGTAATGAAGACAACAGTCATCAGAGACAGACTTCTATCTCTTCATCAGGCTGTACAGATGAACATTTAGTTTTAGATGGACAGAAGACAAAAGGGGAGGTGGGTGTCACCATTTCAGTTCATTTATTTATGGCTTTTATGACCTGAAACGTGAATCACAGACACATACTACAGCACTGCTTATGCTTGTCCTGGCAGCTTTTATTCTACACAAATGTTGCTTTAGAGAGTAAAGCCAAAACAGGACAAGTCACACAATAAAATGATTACAATGAGCTTTCACTCTCAGTTTTAGGTGGACAAATTTGAAAGTGTGACGTCTGCTCTATCAAATGATTTGCTGATTGATCCTACTTCAGGTTTTCACATATGGACTTTAGTAACAAGAACCAAACATGGATGCCCAAGAGGACTGGTGAACACTTTTGACGCATAAACAACAGATGGGTTTGTTTTTCCAGTGGAATTATGTTAAAACTTAAAAAAACAAGTCTTCACAAACAAGACAACATGAATGAGAAAATAGATGCAAACAAGAACTGTGTTGAGCAAAGATATTATACACACTAAATCAAGAATTATTTATTGTCATTATGCACACACAAGAAAATTTATTCTGGAAAAACAAAACTAAGACAAAGACAAAAACACAGTTAGATAAATAAAAAAAACAAAAAACAATGTGTGCAATATAAAATGAGAAACAACAGACAACTAAAGTGCCAGCCTTAAGGCCTGATGAGTGTGTGTGTGCGACTGCAGGGGTCTGATGGTCTAAGTGCATTTGTCTGCAGGGGGGAGGTGCATGTGTGCATAGTGCACGAACGGGGTGGTGGTGTTGTGTCGATCCTGACTTCACAACTCTGGAAATAAAGCTTTCTCTGAGCCCGTTTGTTTTTACCCTCATACTCCTGCAATGTTTTCCTAAAGGAAAGACACAAACAGTCCATTTGCAGGGTCTTCTGGACCCAGCCAGATCTCGGAGACTACTCCCTACGACGTCCTGTGCTGTTCTCACCACCTGTTGAGAAGAATGTTCTCTATTGTGGCCTCGTAGAAGGTTTCAAGCAGTTGAGAGGACAGTCCAGCTCATATGTGTTGGAACCATATATGACACGTCAAAATGGTCACTTTGAAGATGCCTCTTTTGGTATTTCCTATCGTCTTTTCATTATTAAAGCACACATTGTACTTGCTGCTTTCATAGTAATTATGTGTAAAAATAAGAATCCTTTTAACAAATTCATTAATGTTACACCACTACTCAGTTTTTAAAAAAAAAAAAACTGTGTTGTAACTTTGATGTTTAATGTAGAATTTCTAAATCCTTGAGGAATTACATCACCTCTTCACATCACTTTCTCAGCCAGTTTCTTTTTAAGCCAGCAGATGTCTATAGTGTGCTTCAGAAACATGTACATCTCACTTACTATGGATGTAAATCATAGACTTGAAGACCGCATTCAAGCAACTGAGGCAGCGGTTATTTAAAAAAAAAAAAAAAAAAAAAGAACAACCTGTCTAGTTGATGCTTCAATTACATGTTTCCATTAATATGTGTTTCCTTTGACATTTGTGAGCAATAGTATTTTAATTAGTTCACAAAGAAGCCATATAGGCATTTGCATGTCAGCTAGGTTTAATAAATGATTTCAACAAAGATAGTATTGTAGTGCCAAGCTCTGATCTCACTGAAACAAGCTTTTGGTGGATGATTATCCTTGGCCTGACGCATTTTCAAAACATTATTTTCCCAGAATATGCTTAGCAGGAAAAGTTTTAGCCCAAGGTTCCTCTGTCAAGTCAGGGCACTAATTGGAGTCCTTCTGCTCTTTCTCAATTGAGCGATAATTAAGCCCGCAGAGAGCTTTAGTGGCACTTATGCTCAAGGTCTATCACTGCCTTCTTGTATCTTTGTCCACCTTTTCTGCCCTGGGTCTTACAAGATGATGTAAAAAATCTCCCATCAGTTGGAGGGTTTATTAGTGTAATGACATTTATGACCTTAAGGGTCTGTCAGTTACGCGTTCTGCATTTGCAAAGGCAAAGGGTACCATTGATTGGTTAAAAACATAACCTCCTTAAGTAGTCTCCCATAAGCTTGTTTCCTTAACCTCATTTAGGAGGAAAGATCTCTGGAGGAATTTTGAATTTGATGAAGACTCTCATGCTGAAAGTCTAACCACTCCTGTCATCAAAAGAAATCTTCGATGTAACTTGTCGAGCTTTCCAGCACCTGTGATGTGTGTGGCATTGTGTCATTGGATTTCTTTTAGTCAGTCCAGGAGGTGCACAGGTTAGTTTGTCCGACCTTACAGTCGTAAGCGACTGCTTTGTCAATCAGTAACTTGTGCTTGGCTCTTCTGGAGCTGCTTCCAGTTCGCTCATGTGTGGGGCCATGTGCCAACTTATCTTGGCCACTGTGATGCCTGAGAAGAGCTCCATTTTGTGTAATGGCATGCTGTTGGCTGGTAGCTGGATGGAATTGCCCCTTTCTAGGGATCCTTCGTGGTTAGCAGCATTTGTCCTTGGGTCAGCTACTCTTGGTTGGTCCCATTGATCAGGATCTGGTTGGTCTTCATAGAGTGCTGCCAGTTTCTTTAACCAGTAGATCTGTATCATGTCAGGACTTTGTGCTGTCCAGCTATATATACACCTGAGACTCTTTCTTGGATGTTTGCTGTTATGATGGTCACTTGTCCTTCTTCTGAGCATGCTCTCAGTCTCACAGCGAGCTGTGAGTCTTTAACAGTTTCAAGTCCGTCAGGTACGGAGATTTTGTTGCATTTGTTAGGAAGTTATTTCTATCTTTCAGCTGCTCCCCATGAGGTCTTACTTCAGGATACTGTTTCTTAAGGTAGTTGTTGGCATTTGTGTTGGTTCCAGTAGATGTTGTACTTTATGTAGTGTTGTATTCACATCTTTAGAAGGTACTTTGTTTCTCAGCCTCAGTAAAAGCTAAGGGGTCTCATTGAATCAAGATCACTAGTTGTCAAAGATGGGCTCAAGAACAAGAAGTTTACCTCATTTTAGCAGCACACTATTAATGGTTTAGTAATGTAGTCAAGCCACAGTGTGTGTGAGCAGCTGCAGCCAGGCGACCAGTGGAGGAGCTAATTTGAATATTCATGTATCTCTGCATATCAAATGGGTAATGGTGTAGGACAACCAAGTCATTTTAGGACACAAGTCAGGTTTTTTTTTTTCTAGGTAAAAAAGGATTTAATAAACATCAGAGGCAGGAGTTAGACTCCCTTTTGTCTTTCGGGGGTATTCTGACCTTCAGAGAAGCTGATGGCCAAAAAAAAAAAAAAAGCAGAATAGCAGTGCCTCCGTATTCATCTTCGCCATTATCCAGGCTTATTCCTCAAGCCACTCGATGAATATGGATGACTTTCATATTCATGACTGATCTTTCAGCTCAGCATGGAAAGAAGCAACATGCAGACGAGTACGGTCAAACGTTCACTCACAGCCACGAACGCCAAATAATTTTCTGCCATCAGCTTCCCTGTCCAATTTCTGTCTACACACACATGGTGAGCTGATCTTTTCTGATGTACAGGGTCAACTGCTGCCTTCTAGTTCTACTTTGAATAATTCAGGCTGTTGTTCAAACTTACACAAACGTTTGGCAAGCCAAGCATCAGTTCACGTTGTTTAGACAGGCTGCACTCAGCTGTGGTTCAGAGGTGGTTCGGGGATCTGGTCAGCTCGCCTCCTGGAGACAGATGTTTTAGGCTTGTCCAACTGAAAGAAGCACTCACTCCAATGAAATTAAAAGGACTCATAAAATGCATTAGCTGGCTAATTAAATTTGTTTTCTAAGGTTTCTAAAAGATTGCCTATGTGCATTTTTACCCCATCGTTGTCGTGATGAATGAGCTGCACACTGATTGGTTGGTTTACCATGAAGCAACATCTCCATGGCGGTGGCGGCTGGATGTCTGTGGAGGAATGTTGAGTTTATCATGACATGAAGCATATTTAGAATTGCATGATTCACAGTAAGAGAGCGAACCAGCTCAAAAAAACTCAAAAAAAGTACAAAGCTGATGAATAAAATGATGGTGACAGCTACATTTGTAGTTATTCCTGAAAACAGTGGCTATTCCTCCTCGGCCCGATCTAGTGTTCATTAATCCAAACTTGGCGGGAGCCAGCAAGACTGCAGCATCAGCTGTTTGGGGGAGCCCGAGACAGAGGTTGGAGGTTGTGGAGGTTGTGGACGAGGAGAGCAGGGGCCGCGGGGGCTGGGAAACTTCATCCAGGCCGATGGCAGATGCCGACCAGGTGCCTAAAGGATCAAACACACATTTTTGATTCAAAGAAGAGATGCAGAGCAGCAAAGTCAGTCGGTGAAGCCGTAGAAAAACACCCCAAACCTTCAGGCCTTCAATTTCACCAGCTGACTACTAAAAACACATATTTTAGCCTTAAGACAAACTGGTTTTCCTCTTTCGTATTCTGTCAACTGAGCTGCAGTGACGAAGGTCTGAACGTCCAGAGTCCTGCAGAAAGACGGCTGGTATTTGTTAGAGTGTCCGTGTACAGTGTTACGAAGCACACTGCAGGTTTTCAGATTGGATCGTGTTTCAGCTGAATATTTAAGTTGTGAAATTTACATATGAAGAAAGTGACAACAGGATTTGATGTTCACTGCATGTCCATCTGACATGCCAAACCATCATTATTTATGGGACCTTTAATGAAAATTCTGTCTCACGCATTGACCCAACACTACAATTTTAAGAGTGTAGAAGCTGACAAAAATAAAACATAACACTGATCTTATTTACAGACCAGATAAGATTCTTTCCAGAGAGAAACATTGTACAGAGACATCTGGATGGGCAGCAAAGTTTGAAACGAGTGGATAAAATGTTTCCAAAGCAAACAGAGTCATGGTAATCTCAGTTTCCATGGATGTCAGGGACAATGAGACCAGGGGAAATGCTAATCTACTGCAGCTGTTCTTTGTACGTGTAGTGTCAGCAGAAAACCGACACAAACCAAATGTGGTATGTATCGTTTAGTGAATTAGAATTAGAATTAGATTTTCATTTGGACTCTTTCTGATATGTACATTACGTGTGGGGACTGGTACACAAAGTGACTGGCAGTGGAAATGTCTCTAGGACAAGGACACAGCCAAGTACTGATAAGCTTGCTGATAAAACACAACAGCTCTTATTCAAATACACAGTTGGCACCAAAACCAGTCCCCCCAAATAAGGAATTTTCCCAGTACACTTTTTAAGCAATGGCTCACATACCTGCATACTATCACTGAACACATCTTTCTCCATCCACCTACTCACCGCTATCACTTTTGAGGTGTTAGGACACATCAGAAACGATGAAACATGGTGAAAAAAATGCATGCATCATAGGTGGGAGATAAGAATGTGTGCAGAAGGTGACATCTTCACAAAACTTTATTGAAAGATCTGTGGATTTTTCTCAGCTGAGCTTTGCAATCAATGGAACTTTTTTTCTGAAATATCCTGGATGAGACCACTTTTAATGGAACATGGCTAAAAAGAATGAAGAGACATTAAAATCCAACCTTGTGAGTGTTTAACATTTCATCGTAAAACAAACAGCAGAGAAAAATGACTACTTCGATTGGATAACATCTTTGCACTGGACACCATCATTTTCAGAAAGTTGAATGTAGCTCAACTTTTTGAGGTTCCGCTCAGACACCCTGCTCATGAACAGAAGCTACAGTCCTCTTAGTTGCAGTGAAGCCATGCAGTCATGATGGATGCAGATTGTAGTTTAGCTTTGTCTTGCTGAAATATGCAATGATGAAAGACACACTGTCTGGATGTGGGCAAATGTTGCTCTAAAGCCTCTCTGTACTCTTGAGCGTTGATGGTAGCTTTCCAGACGTGTAAACTGCCCACACCGTAGACACTAATGCAACCAATTTGAGATGCAGGCTTTTTAACTGTCATTGATAAGCCAGGTGGTCCCTCCTCTCATTAGTCCACAGGTCACAGTGTCCATGGTATTCAAAAATAATTTAATATTTTGATTTTTCTGACCACAGAACAGTTTTCCACTTTGCCTCAGACCATTTTAGATGAGCTTCAGCCCAGAGAAGACAGTGGTGTTTCTGGATCACGCTCACATGTGGTTTCTTCTATGGATACAGGTTTAACTTGCATTTGTGGATTGTAGTGAACACTCTGTGTGTGTGTGTATGTGTGTGTGTCCCTGCGTTTCTTTGCTATTTTAAGTTGAATAACATCAATCCATCCATTATCTATACCCGTTATTTTCTGTGCAGAGTCACGGGGGTCTGCTGGAGCCTATCCCAGCTTACTTCAGGCGAAAGGCAGGGGCACACCCTGGACAGGTCGCCAGTCCATCGCAGAGTTGAATAACATTTTCCTGAAATTATTCCACAGTTTTTCTACAACTTCTGCCCACCTTTTCATCTGAGAGACTCCTTTTATACCCTGTCATGTTACTGACTTGTTGCCAATTAACCTAATTAGTTGTCAAATGCTCCTCCATTTGTTTTTGATTTGAGCTAATTATTTTTTCAGCATTTTGTGGTCCCTTTTCAGCTTTTGAGATGTGTTGCTGCCATCAAAGTCAAAATTAGCTAATTTTTCCATGAAATGATTAAATGTCTCAGTTTCATCATCTGACATCTTTATTTACGTTATACTGAGAATAAGATAGAGGTTTATGGGATTTGCAAGTGATTGCATTCTTTTTTTATTTTTACACAGCATCAGAAGAGAACAGTAAGGCAGAGCCAAACATTACTACTAACTCTGCTCATGTTATACAACAGAACCTGATCTGTTACAGGCCATCTTTGGCCGCAAGATGGTTCTGCCGTTCATCTTTGCTCCTGTCTCATTGTCAGATCTTTGACCACCATCTTTGCACTATGATGGCCGATTTTTCCACAATTGCACATCTGTCCTCAGAGATGTCCAGAATTGTACAGTATGAACCCGTCATTTTTTCCAGTTTTCATCCTGTAGGTTCCCTGCCTCATCTCAGTCCCTGAATTTATTTCCTGTTAGCCTTTTAATATGTTTCTCTTTTGGATTTTGGCTTTGTAGATTTGTGTTTCAGTTTGTTGGACTTTCCTACTCCTGCAGCATATTTTGTTTATTAATAAAGGACTTTACTGACTATGCCTACCTCCCTATCTCCTGCATTTAGGTCCTGCCAATACCAAAATGTAGTTGTTAATTGTACTAACATACAGTAACCTCACAGCTCCTCCAGTGTGGCTCACTGAAGGAGCATCATTTCAGGGCCTTTTTCCACATAGAAGTCCCTGTGGAGCAGTGGTCAATGAGCCCACAAGTCACAGGCTTATGTCTGAAGGCTTTCCTGACTGCAGTGGGTCTTGGGCTGTTTTTGAAGATGCATACTGAACTATAGTGTATACTGATTTTATCAATATGTTCTTTAGAGTATGCAAACAGTGGCATGTTTTACCCCTTTCCTCCGGCCTGGTAACTCCACCTGCAGCATCCTTCTAACAATGTATTCAAACAGCTATAGAGTAAAGAACAGACAAAAGTCTGAGAAGCTCAGCAGTGCATCTTTACAGTTCTGATGAGTGGCTGGAAAGCCCAGGTAAGAGACAAGTTAGGAGTAGTACCTGAGAAAGAGACTAACAATATTTATTCTCAAGATAAGGTGCATGTTTGCAATAATTCAAAGTTATATGCAAATGTACAAAGAGTGATCTCAAAGTTCTGACAGGTGCAAGACAGTGAAAGGTTCTGATGATATTCCTTACCTCAAAAGGATGTTGTCCCTTGTTCCTTCAAAGCTGACATTCAAGAGAGATTAGCTTTTTAAGTATCTCTTTCTAGGCTTTAATAGCTCTGGTGCCAAGAGCTGACTGGTGGTGGAGGATGGTGAGGGCCAGCCTCCGGCAGCCACGGGTAACATAAATCTGAGTAGGTTGATAGAAGAGAATGGCGCGATGTCACTGAGCAGTTGGGGACACTAACTGGGTTACAGTGCTATGACATGATCGAGGAGCTGCTACTGAGGGTCCTTTCCATCAGTGAATGCAAAGGACATAACTAACTGGCATGCTGTTACGTTTGTTGTGGTAAATTTATGAAAAAGTTAACTTAGCATCCTGGTAATAAAGTGAGCAACCTGTCTTAATATACGCTCCTGTCGTAAAGTATGATGCTACATCTAGCTGTTTAGCACAAACACTGAGAACTGGGGAAGCAGCCAGTTTGGTTAAATCAGAAGTTTAACAAAGCCCATCCTTCCATTCTCTATGCCTGTTTGCTTGTTGTGTCACTTCATATTCTATATTTTATATATATATATATATATATATATATATATATACATATACTTTCCTACCTCTGCCATGATATCCACTGTGATTTCTAGCTAGTTTCAAGATCAAAGCTTTTTATTATCACATGCACTATGAAAACAGAGTGGAACATAAATTGGGCCCTAAAACATAAAACATCAAAGATTGAAAACTGAAATAAAACATAAAGAATCTAAAAATAAAGAATGTAAGAATTGATGAGATTATTTACTTGTAATGTGGTGAAGTGTTACATGGTTGTCGCACCAGGACGGCAAAAGACAGACAACATCCCCTAAAAGTAAACAAATATTTATTTGAATAAAACTGAAGCTCAAAAAAAAACAACAACTGAAATTCACTGGATATTTTAACATGAAATACTATCTTTTGTCACTTTGCTTCGGGGAAAAGGAGACAATATAGATGGATAAATTGTGTTATCTCTTCCTACATTAGTAGAAGCAGAAGTTGACCTTGACATCTGCAGGTTAGCAGCATTTGACACTATTGATCGTAACATTCTTATTAATAGATGAGTGCAGGTTGTTGGACAGAGAGGAGCGGCATTAAAATGGTTCAAGTCATATTTATTAGACCGTTTTCAGTTTACCCATGTAAATAACGATTGTTCCAGTCATACTTGGGTCAGATGTGACTTCCTTTTGCAATACTAAGGCTTTGCGAAAAGGGCATGGACGTTACACTTAACTGTACAATGAAATAACTGGGAATGATGGGAATAAGGCTAGAACTGTTTGCGAAAATCCTTATTTCTACAAGGATCTAATCACATTACGTTTAGCAGACGCTTTTATCCAAATTGACTTACAACAGAGGTATACAAACAAGCTACAGTAACATAATAAATTACAAAGTAAGCGCAGTACAAATCAGCATTCAGGTGAGTGCGGCATACAAATCAGTGCAGCTAGGACACGATTAAAGTGCAGGTTAGGAAGTTGGAGGGAGAACACAGCTTATGACAGAAGGTATTCTTGGAAAAAAAAGAGTTTTCAAGAGCTTCTTGAGCGTAATTAACATTTTATAACAATGATGTCAGAGACAGGTTGCTGTGACCCTTCATAACAAAATGCAGCTGACCTGAGCGTGACTCTTGGCACAAGCATTTAACAAACCATTGACTCTCTGTAGCCCAGAGATTCTTTTCTTTTTTTCCTTTACTCTCTTGTATTGATCTTTGCTTTGTGGCTGCCTCAGCTCACATGGAGCTGAACATATCCACGCTCTGCAAAGGGTTCTGTGGAAATTCACTGGGCATGCCTTCGATTTCTCAGCACAGTGTCGGCCTGTTCTTAATAGCCTCCAATGCTCTTCAGCCTGGTCTTCATTAACGCATTTTTTTTTTTTTTTTAAATCCTGGTTGTCATGGTCATGATTTTACAAGCGCAAACATGAGCAGGCTGATACTTGCTTAAGAATATGTATTTCTTCTCACATTTTGCAAAGCTGTTGATGTTCCTGCTATCGAGGGTGTTTCTTGGAAAGAAAATTCAGGTGCTTTTGCACATTTTCCTGCTTTTAATTCACATTTTAACACAAACAGTCCACATTAGTTAAAAGTGCATCTTTTCTTCCAATTCTGACCTTTTGCATGTGTGGGTTTTTAGTGCTCAATCAATGTTTATAGAATTAAAAGAAGTGCAATAATTAAAAATATCATGCAAATAAAGCTCCTAAATATAAAACCTTGCTTGAAAGAAAAAATATAATTTCAAAAGTGCACTTATTAAATACTGGAACGGGTAATCAAACTATGGGTGGTAAAAAGCTTTCTAGGTCAGGACAAATTATAGATCTTGATAATCAGTCCTGAAGATCAGAGAGAGAAACTCAAATTAAAACTGTCCAAGAAGTCAAAGAAAAACACAGGAGACATCCTGGACCTGCATGTTGTTGCCTGAAAAACCTTTCCAGAGTAAGACCGTTTCTCTCTTTAGCCATCATGCTGACACGGCTTCATGCTTTTACTACATGTAATGCTCTTTTCCTTCTTCTCCCTAAGAAAGAAACATTTCACAGTTGCACAGTTGTTACTTCAAAACTCAGCTGCACATATGCTAAAATCAGAAAGAGTGCACATACTATTACACCACATTTAAAGTCTGTTACTTGCAACCTGTTTCCTTCAGGACTGACTTTTACTGGTTTATAAAACTCTAAACGGTTTCTGTCCTTCGTAATTATCAGTGTTGCTTTCATTTTATGAACTTCCTTGGACCCGTAGGTGTTCCGGTGGGAGACTTTTAAATTATTACTGATGTGAGAACAAAAGCATCTGGTGACGCCTCCATTTACAGCCCACACTTGAGAGGTAATCTGCCAGAGGACAGCTGAGAGTGTGGACACTTTAAAGACTTTTGTGACTCTTGTTGCGTTTTATGAAAGTAGGGCACAGAGAGGGGTGAAGAAGGCTGTATGAAAACCGTAGCTTGTGTACAGGGTGCCTAGTCAACCAAGTGATCTACCCAGCTTTACAGGATACTTTCAAAGGGAAATTCAGAATCCTCCTTTTTAATTGATCTTTTACTCTACTCTGAGCGCGTGTTCACTGCATGGGTTTGGATGGTTCAGTTGGACCTAAGCCACTTCAGTACCCAAAGAAAAATTTCCATTTTAATGACTTTTTAAAACCTGAATACTTATCGTGAAAGAAAGAAGAAAAAAATATCAAGTCAAGAAGCAGAGCAACAACACACCTCCAGGATAAAGTTGGAATGCAGCCTGGTGTTACCGTGGCTAAAGGCAGCAATCATGCAGGAGAAAGACTGAGCCAGTCTGGAACTAATATGGCCGCTCAGTTGAGGTCCAAGTGTTGTTAGATGCAGGTGAAGCCAAGCAGTCGCTGAGGAGCAGCTGGTGAGTTGGTCCCAGGGGAAGGAGAGACAGCAGACAGGGCTGGAAGCTGACAGACTCAATATTTTCTCAATGTACTTTGATTTGAAACAGCAGATTCTTTACTTTACTGTTTTCAGTTACTTTTTGGTGGTATTTACATACTGCACGGAGAAGCCAATTTATGTTATAAAAGGCAATTTATATATATCCTTTAACATTACTTACATTCATTAATCTGGCATTACGTATTTTTTGTCCTTGACTTTTGACTGATTTTAATGTTCTTTCCATTTTAAGTATTTTGTGCATTAAATGGAAATTAATCTTAGCAGATCTGCTATCTTAAGCTTCTGAGAAGAATCAAAAATATAATTCCACTTAAATCATAGTGTGGATTGGGCCCACTATTTTTTAACTTTATAAGAATACAGAGGGTGTATAAAAATGTTTGCACACACATCTCTTTCTCGTTGCCACTACGTTGTTATAAGTCTGTACAAATGTCATGCAAGATGCTGTTAATAGATGCAGGAGGAGGAGAGATCATAACATAACATGTTAACTGTCTCTGGCACTTTCTACACCACATCTCCACATGACGACTTGCAATGGCACCAAAGACAGTTCTGTGCATGTAGGTTACCATGGCAGCCATGTGAATGACAGATATTGGATCTAATCACAGGAAATATATAATGTAAATGGTCAGGCAGGATTGGATTCTGATGCTAAAAACCAGAACTGGGCCAGTGAAGTGAACATAGCCATTCTGCTGTAAACCAATAGATGACAGGGATGGGAGTCTATAGTTACTTTGGCTGATTTTTGTCGACAATAGGGATGGGAGACTGAGAGAGCTAGATGATACTTCCTAAAAGTAATCAAATATTCCTTAAAATGAAATGAAAACTGACTAACATAAATACAACTCTCACGTATAAAGTCTCACCCTGAACACTCTTGGAGCAGTGGTATGATGGGCAAGGGCCCAAGTCCTGAAGTCAGTTTTGATTTGAACAGAAGCAGGTCGGTGATGGTGCTGCAGAAGCAGAATGTTCCAGAGTCATGGACCAGCAACTGCAAACCAACGGTTGCCCCATGTTTTCGACCTCATCTGTGGTACGTCTAACAAATACTGTCCAGCAGAAACGGAGGGCTCTGTTGGATCGATGGAAACTTAAAACCTCACATAAATAAGAAGGGGCAAGGCTATTAATTGCGCTAAAAACAAACAATAAAAACTTAAAATGGATTCGGAACTGAACTGGATGCCAGGACAGGTGTGATATGGTCATGCTTCCAGGTGCTTGTCAACACAATAGACAAGCCAGGAGCTAAAGAAAGCATGAAAGGCTTTCTCAAGGTCACAACGGCTCAGGAAGGGCCTGATTTTTGTAGAAGCTCACTCTAATAACATACTTAATATGTTTTAAACAGCTGTCAAATGTCAAACCCAGATTTCTGACCACATGGTTAAGGTGAGGGGCCAGGGGATCAAGATCTGGGACTACGGAAGATGCTGTACTACTGGATGGTTTGAAAGGAGCAAATATGGTGAGTTCTGTTTTGTTCTCATTTAAACTGAGGAAATTATGAGATAGCCAGAGTTTAATGAACTCTAAGCATCTGAGGATGGATCCTAATGTACTTGACAGATTGGGAGAAATGGTAGATAGATCTGCAGATCATCTGCATATAGATCAAAGGGGGCATTACGGTGACAAATTATTGACCCTAACAGCAGCATATGTAAGGAGAATAAAACAGGACCCAAAGTGGATCCCTGTGACACACCAGAGGTCCAAGGGGATAAAGTGGAGGAGAGGTTAATAATCATGACTGGGAAACTTCGGTTTGTTAAATATGATCTAAACCACTGCAGTACAGGTCCCTGCAGGCCAACCTGTTGTTCCAGATGTTTCAGAAGGACTGAGTGGTCAACGGTATGTGCTGCAGTAATGCTGCAGAACAGGTTTTTTAGCCCCTGGGGACAGAAGGATGTGGATGTGGTTTCATGATATTAGAGATTTTTTTTCCAGCAAAGACAGCATTTGGATGAGAACATTTTCTTTTCAAAAACCCTAGATGAAAAAGATAAATGAGACACTGGTCTAAAAGTGGAGAGGACTGTGGGATCAAGATTAGATTTATTGAGTTGGGGCCTGACCACAGAATGCTTATAAGCAGCTGGTATAGATCCTGAACGAAGACAGTTGTTAATGAATGAAAGGAGACAAGGGCCCACTGTGTTAGAAACCTGTTTGAGCAGTCGAGATGGAATAGTGTCCAGAGGACAGTTGGTTGGACTCAACCGCTTGACCACTTCTGAGAAGAGCGATAAGGTTACCGGCTCAAACTCATTAAACACAACAGAAGGCACAGGAGAGGAACATGTACCAGGACTGTAAGACATATTAACACTTATCACATCAGCCCAACAGAAGTCACTTTATAAACAAAATACTGAAGAAAGTGATCACAGGTTGATTTTGACATTTCATGTTTACGAACATTAGAGATTTGTAACAGACTGAATTTTGTTATATAACATCCTATAGGCCAATTAGAGTGGAGATGACGTTTGCCAGATATTGACATTTAGCCTCTTTAACAGCATTTTGATCATTAGAGAGACTGTCCTTTAGTGTACCCAGTGATAACACGTAATCTGTCCTTTTTCCACCTGCGTCTGCAGCGCCATCTGAGAGAGCGAGTGGTGTCATTGAGTCAGGGGTCTGGCTTAGTCCAAAATCCGTGAGCACATGTAATGAAAATACGAGATAAAATCTTCAAGGCACAGAGGGGAAAACAGTTCGCCACGGGTGAAAAGACTGGTGTTCATGAAAGCAGCAGCAAATTGTCCAGCTGTAGTGGATGTGAAGATGTGACACTGGCAGGCTGGGATGAGGAACTAAAAACTCAAATATGACAGGGAGATGGTCTGAAATACAGGTATCATGTATTTCTATGAGTGATACTGTAAGTCCATAGGAGATAACATGGTTGAAAACATGACTATGTGTGGGAGCATTGACCAGTTAAGTTGGGTCAAAAGAGGCATAAAGGCTCTGATATTCATTTGCGAGTTGGCTAGAAGGACAACAGACATGAATATTAAAATCCCCACAGATGAACAAACTGTCTCTCTCTTCAATTCAGAGAGCAATTCTGAGAATTCGGGGATAAAGCTCTTATTGTATTTGGGTGGACGGTAGGCAGCAGTACACAGAACAGGACATTCAAAGCAACTGTAGCTTTTAGACAGGAGGCAGCTGAAGTTTTGTTTGTAAACAGAAGATAGGCCACCACACGACTGGACACCCGTGGGTGTATTCAGGAAGGAAAAGCGAGGAACTCAGAGATCACATGGTTTCAGCCAGGTCTCCCTAAGCAGCAGAATTTATCTGCATGAGCTGCTACCAAAGCAGATGTGGTTACTCACAGTCTATGACAGGAGTGTCGCAATCTAGTCCTTAAGGGTCAAGCTGGAAAACTTTTAAGACAAACAGGACAACAGCCCTCAAGGACTGGATTTGCTCCATGGGATACCGATGTCTATGGTTGAAGGACTGGAGAGGAAACTCAATACACACTTGAGGAAGTTTCCCAACTGTGTTGGCTTTCCATTGGAAACAGGACAACTACAGCCTCTGTGATCTGTGGTGGAGGAGTTCAAGGTGGACAAGCACGGGGTGGCAAGGATGCTCAGAGACAAACTGGTCATCTTTGCTGGAGTAACAAGGTCAGGTTGCCAGTGGTTGTATGTATACGTTTTCCAGTTGAGTTGAACTGAAATGAATCCTAGAACTCTTGGAAACTCTACAAACCGCAGTGTGAAAATGAAATGCTCTGTTAGCATAATATGGAAGTATGAGATATTTTAGAAGCAAGTATATTCAATGTTGACTTAAAATTAAGCATGTTTACCGTATCTATCCTGTTTAATTCCACTACAGCACAAAGTAGACCAGTTTCAGCCTTGTTACAGAGCATTATGTGTTTATTCTGTCATATATATGTTGACTTTTTCTTTCAAAAGCTGGATTTTAGATAATTCCCCCCATCCTTCCAATGAAACCTTTAACAACAGAAAAAAAAAGCTTCCATGATGCAGCTGATCACATTTCATGTCTACACAAAAGCCCAATCTTATCACATGCTTCATCTTCTAAAGGTGGCTGTTAAGTCTATCTGTCAACTATCTGGCTGCTGCCCTTTTCTTGCCTCCAGCTTTTGGTTCTTTATTGATCTTCTGTTGCTAAACCTTGTTGTTCTGTGTGTTTGTCAGGACGTTTGACATGTAGGTTGTAGGATATGTTATGTAAAGATGTTGCCTTTTTTTTAAAATAACATTTTATTTAGGCTAATTCATTGTAAATGATTGATTGATAAGTAGGCCTATACCATCTGCTGTGGAATTTGAAAAATATGTTAAATGACCCTCAAGAAGAAGAAGAAAAAAATGCTTTAATGTTTTGTTCTTTAACCTTGAAACAAATCCAGAGTTTATTTTCTATAATTCTCCGTGGTATGTTTTATGATTTTTTCTTCTTCTCTGTAATCTTGCTATTCATAGATGTGGTGTTTTGCCGCAGTTATTTCTTTAAAAATGTGTCAGTCATAAATGTGAGTCATCTCAGGCTTTTCCTGGCTTTTTTCCCCCCGTTTCCTTTTTTTTTTTTAATTTTTTTTGGATCATGATGTGTGTGATAGGATTGCATTGTAATATCCGGGGGCAGGTCCTGAGTGGAGTGGGAGTGTCTGCTCTCCTGCCTACCAGGAAAACGCTGGAGCAGATACAGTTTGACAGAGCCGCGGTTCACGCTGCAGAGGAAGAGGAGGGTTTTTATTATGTCCGCTCTCCAACTCACACAGGAGCGCTTCAAACGCCGTAGCAGCGCTGCCAATGCACAGACACTACATCTCCTTTAAGTCAGCAGTGTCCCCCCACATGCTTGGCTTAAATCTTCCCTGTTAAGACTGCTGCTGCTGGTCCATCCTTCCTCCTCTCTCTCTGCTCCTCCTCCTCCTCCTCCTCCTCCTCCTCCTGCTGCTGCTCTCTGCCGTCCCGTCGCCAGGATGGAAAAGACGCTCCACAGTCCGCATCCCGGGACCACCAGGACCAACTCCTCCTCGTCGGACCACCGCGGGAGCTCGTCGTCCAGGAAGCCCAGCGGTCGGAGCGGCTCGCACAGCCCCGGTCCAGGCTCCGGCTCCGGCCACGGGTCCCTGGGCGGCTCGGCTGGTGCAGGAGGCAGCCGGGGAAGTGTGCAGGGCAACAGCATGAATCTGCAGCCACAGACGCGTAAGAGGCAGCTGGAAGGAGTGCTGAGCAAGTACACCAACCTGATCCAAGGCTGGCAGAACAGGTAAGCACATGGCTGGAGAGGAAGAAGAGCTTGTTTGACACCAGTCACTTTTGGTTCAGCTGTCAGCTCACCCTTCGTGTTGATATTTGCTCCGTCCACGTTGCACTTTTTTAGCAGCACGTCACTGTGAGGGGGGAGGATGGTGGAGAGGAGATGAGGGGATTTAAGTCACAAGAGCTCATAGGAGGCCTGCTGGATGATTCTTACCATGAGAAGATCAACACTAACCACAGAATGAAATTTACTGACAGTAGACAACTATAGATTTCAAAATCTTTCAAATCTTAAATCTGACCAACTTTTCATTTTGAGCTTCTATTCATTGGTCATGAATTTAGAGCTGGGAAGCAAAGGAGCTGCAGAAAATGTGTATTTGCTTGTTTTCTTGGTGCTTAAAATTAATATTGTAGAAAAATCAGAATTATAACCTAATATCCAGCAGGTTAAAACGTTGAGGTTCTCGTTGGGAGCGATGAGGATAGACAGGATCAGGAATGAGTACATCAGAGGGACACTAGCTACATATGAGATGTTTTGGCGAGAAAGTCGAGAGAGGCCAGACTGAGATGGTTTGGATACATACAGAGGAGGGATAGTGAATATATCTGTGGGAGGATGACTGCCAGGTAGGAGACCTATAGGAAGACCAAAGGGGATATTTATGGATGTTGTGAAAGAGGACATGAAGTTTGTTGGTGTGAGGATAGATGATTTGCTGAGCTGAAAGGAAAAAAAGAAGAAGATATTCTAATATCTAGAATAAATCCTCATTGTCCTAAATTTGTTTGTGAAAAGTTTGAGTTCATTAATTGGCCCATGTTACTTTTTAATGCTAGCCTCATACAAGGAGTACAGTACAGTTTGATAAAGTACACAATTAATCAAGTTAACAGTACCACAATAATCCTACTGTGTTGTTCTGGTTTTGGACATCCTTACGTCAGACTGATGGTACATATTGCGTCTGGTTGGTAGATTTGTTCTTCCTTGTTTTTGTTTTTGTTTTCCACTACTACTTCTTATGTATCCTTTCAAGTCCTGTAGAATGATAGTTTCCAGCTAGTCCTGCTAACATGAATTTCTCAGCTCCAACTTATGGCGGATATATTTTATCTGCTCCGTTACCATGTCTGAGCAAGGGATCTAATGATCCATTGATCAATACATCGATTTAATGATGAATCCATACAAACTGAAAATATCAGTCTGATATCAGTACATGTAATGATCATCAATATATGTTATCAGGTGGCCTTATGTGGTGTGTTTTTCATTACTGGAATATATCATTTATCATTTGTATATACTTACTACAATTTGATATGAATGGAAGTGATTATGTTCAGATGAATGCAAGATATTGTCTGACATTGATTGCTAGCTCCTGATTCAAATCAAAATCATTTTGTGGCAGAGTTTTTGTTATAATGGATGTAATATTGTGTGGTTATATTGTTGGTAAGAATAAAAACTGGCATCTTGTATTTGGAGGTGTAATTAAAGAGCGAAGCAAACAACAACAGACACATATGGAAGGACAATGCTTACTTACATGTAGCCTACATGCATAATTGTTATGTACAAACAGAGATTAGACCTTATGGTATGCTGCAGGGTCGGTTTGAAGCACTGCAGTCAGTTGACTGGCTGACCAATGATTATCTCTTCTGTGTGATGTTGAGATAAACACAGGATCTCGTTGAAAGCTCACCTCTTCTTGCCAAGAAAACAATGTAGTGCACGTCCCCCACGGTTCTTTCTTAACTGAGTTGTGCTCTTCCTTGAGTTTATGGATTGGAGACACTGCTGCGAGGTTTTGATGAAGCAGTGTTGAGCCTAATTTATGCTTCTACATAGCTACTACTGATGTAACCTACTGTATGTACAGGGCAAACATTTCTATTGGTGTTTATGCTCGTCAGTTGTCATTCGCCTCACTCTGTAATTACACCTCCTAATGCAAGGTGGCAGCTTCTTTTTGTTTGCTTCCTATGTGTAGCTCAGACATACTAATGGAGCAAATGAAGTATATCTTCTGTGAGTTGGTGCTGATGAATGTTGAGCGTCAGTAATTTTTTTCAGCAATTTCATTTCAGCAAACTATCGTTCTATTTCACCTGAAAAGACGAAATAGTAATAGTTGTGGGAAAAGACGAAGAAGAACCATTCTACCAACCGGTAGATTGGTAGCTTTTGTTGTGTTTGCGTAGTTACATTTGGACAGAGTTGCATGACAGTTTGGTTTAGCTTACAGGATCCAACCTTATGACATAGGTGCGCCATCGGTTTGACACAGAAGCATATATCAGGCTTTCCGTAGCAAATGTAGGTGCAGCCATCTGGCCAACACACCTGGCAGTTGAAGCGTAAGCTAGAACAGGAATTATTGTTCCATGCTATACCACGAAAACCCAAACTGAGCTGTGCAGCTCAGTGGAAGCATGGCATGGCACCATTCTTTACCTCCTCTTAGGCTCTGAGGATGTTATCGCCTGTAAATTCTACGAAAATGTAAATGTACGTAGATGTATATACTTTATCTTAGGACATTGCTAATGATGTATGCTAATGCGTACAACAAAAGTGTTAGCTTTAAGTTAGTATTCAACACACTCATAAAGCTATGTAATGATATAATAATTCAACTCTGCTTGGAACATTAGCAACATTAGCTGTGTGGATGCCTTGCTTAATTATTGACAAATTAGCAATGTTAATGTTTTGATTGCTAATACTACATTTTGCTATTTCATTACCATTAAATAACATAACTTTTGTTATTAATAATACATGACAACTCATGAAATTAGTTAAGTTTGCATGAGTTACCTTGCCTGTGAACAGTCAGTATGTTTGTACGCACAATTTAGTCAAGCTACGGTTATAGCTAAATCATAACCATAGTTTATGTGCTGGACAGCTTAATTTTTCTCAATATACATGCATGTGGATGGAATTGATGAACTGAACAAAGTATCTGAGACACCACCGCGATAGGTGGCAGTAGCACCTGCATTCAGCTTGTTAGTGGATTATTGTTAGTGTATTGTATATATATAGTGTACTTTGTTTGCTTTTTTTATTAATATTCTTTCGATTGAATGCTATCAGCTTCCTCCAGTACTTCTAGGTCAAAGCACAGTGCCGGAATTCTCTCAGTCCACTTTACAAGTAGGAATTAGCTGAACTTCAACTGCATTATCTCGGTGTATTAGTCCGATCATGAGAAGTGTGATCCAGTTTGATTTCAACTGGAGTAAGATTTTAAAACTACAATTTCAGCTGGACCAATAGAGTGGTTTGATTTTTTTTTTCCTCTAATGCCGTGCACTTGTACTGTGTGATGAAAACAACAACTTCCAAAAGCCCATGTTACATCACAATGCACTTAAACTGATTTTCCAATTCAATTCAATTCAATTCAATTCAATTCAATTTATAAAGCATCTATTACAATACAAATGTTCTATAGGCCAGTGTTCTTCAACCCTGGTCCTCAGGGCACACCATCCTGCATGTTTTAGATGTTTCCCTGCTCAAAGACACCTGGCTCTAATTAGTGGGTCAATGACAGACTTGTTTAGATCTTGAAGACCAGCTGATGGCCGTCCAATCAAATGTGACTGAGCAGGGAAACATCTAAAACATGCAGGACAGTGTGCCTTGAGGACCAGGGTTGAAAAACACTGCTCTAGGCACTTTCCTGAGACCCAGAGCAGGACCTTTGAACAAGATTTTTGTTGGTATTGTTATGATTGAGAAATCCCTAAGTGCAGAAATGACAACCTTTGCACTGAAACAATTAATAAAACTATCACAAAGCAAGACTGGTTTACAGAAGGGATTACAGAAAGGATTAATGTTGGAAATAGTAAAAATAGCTTAATGTGTCACTTAATTGTCAGCACGTTTGTTTGATAAATAGTTAGCTGGTGAATTGCTGCAGCTTTAAACGGTGGCTCTCTGAGCCATGTAAATGTACATGTACATTTGTGTGGAGCAGGTGTGATGTAATTGCACATCACTTCAGGCATGCTGATATTAGTCCCATGTCCTGTGAGCCTCTGTTGCTCCTTAAGCACCGCATCCACTCTCATAATGAAATGCAGGACATCTCAGCAACAACTGTTGAGATCACAGCAGTGCGTTATTGTGCTCCTGTACCTCATGCAGCATTTATGGGTTCTCTCCCTGCCTCGTCTGATTTACTCCACTTGGGCACAGATGAGAGTTTTCTTCATAAGAAGCCATGAGTGAGTTTTTGATTTACAATTAGTGCTCCGGGCCGAGGATATTGTCGCTAGACACATATGAAACATCTGGTTGTCTTTTTCTTTTCTTTGATCTATAGAAAGCCATTTTTCTACAAATGTCTTGCTGAGCAGTTAAGGTGAATTATGCAGGATTTCTGTTTCATAGCTTTAGTGGGATTTTGCAGCGAAATTAGCTCTCCATATAAAAATAATGGTCTTGGAGTGTCTGATTATGGCTCTGCCATGGTAGTAGTGCAGAAAAGAAGAAAGCTGTGGCTGTATGGAAGTGTGTATGTGCTGGGCCTGATGCCAGTATATGTGACAGGGGAAGGGTATAGAGAGGCGGAGGTGGAGAGGAAGAACGGCTGCTCCCTGCTCTGTAAATTGACAGATGGAAGATGCACTTATCTGCATCTTGATGTGCACCCACACAAATACCTGTGTTAAAAAAAGACATGTCTATTTGCGAGGGAAAAAAAAAGTGATGTGATTCATTATAATAAATTTTAAACTTTGTTTGTTGGGTTTGTGTCTTGTCAAGAAGCACCGCAAACTTAAACAAGACATAACAAGGTATGATGGGAAATGTGGTGCTTGTTTTAACGCTAAGCTATTATCAGAAGTGATTAAACTGATTATATTGTTCTTTTAGTTATCACTCCCTGTTCTGGCTCAATTTCAAAGAGCCTCAAGGAGATGATCTAGCTTTAGAGGAGAGGTTCGCTTTTGATGCAGCAACCAGAGCCACAGCCACGAGGCCGGTAAATATGTAGGTACGAATTACGAGCAATGACATTAACGTTCTGAAAAATTTAGCTCGAAACAGAAACTACAGTCAGACCAGAAAAAAAGTCTTGTGAGCTCAAGATCCTTGAAATTCCTGAATGCTACAAATGTGTTCCTTAAAGTGAACAAACCTAAATTTACTTTTGCATTTTGAGCTAGTTGCTCCACATGCAACTTTGCTGCAAAATGTAACTAATTAAGTTAGTAATGTTAATCTCTGCCCTTAAATTAGTTACACCTGTACAAGTAAGTTAAGATAATTCCTGGAGTTATATTGTCATTGTGTTGTATAGACAGAATTGTGATATTCAAGGCTAATAATTTACTTGTATGTTCATGAAAACTGTAAAAACAACTGTATTGGTATTTGAAAAATACATGCAGTTTATAAAATGAACCACAATTTTCCTCCAAATTCAGAAATGATCTCATTTTGGATTTCATTTCCCATTTTTCTTTAGAAGAATTTAGTTGGGTTTCCAGACATGGGCGTTAACGGAGCAAAGATGGATGCTGTGTTTCTGTCTGCTGCATGCATGCAACTGCAGCGCTGCCATTGAATGAGAAGAGATGGTTTGTACTTAAAGTGGATATTTTAAATTCCTGTCCATAGAATATCTAATCAACACTTAGTCAACGCCCCCACCCAGTAGTTTTTTTGGGGGCTGCATTCTTGTTCTTGTTCCTGAATTCTTGTTGTGGGGCTTTTCCTGGGTTGTGGAGACATGCTCCACAACTGAGGCTCTATAAAACGACCCTGGACCCCCACTAATGGAAACCCACCGTCAGTAATTCAGACAGTGTAAATATAGTATCTGCCTCATATAAAGCAGCTCTCCCTCTGAACGTTGCGAAAGTAACCCTGGGAATGTCCTCAGGTGTCTGGCACAGGGATGCTGGCAGGAACTGCTTTAGGCTTTGTGGGTGGCGGGGTGGATGCTTGATCAGATCTGGGATCTGTGAGGTTTTGAGGCCAGTTCCTTTCAACTGCTCCCAAGCAGGCTTCGTGACATTATAAACTGACTTATGTTCTTCAAAATCCATTAGAGCAGAAAGAAAGAGAAACGCCTGGACAGTCCACCAGTTACCAGGTGTTCAATGTTGGCTGATATTAACAGCTAATATCTTTAAACGTCTGCAGCATTTAATTATAGGAACATTTCATGAAAGTAAGGTCATGCTCGGGTGCAGGACTGTTGTTGTAGTGATTACGGTTGTCAGTCACATATCCCAGTCTTCATCGCATGCAGCAGCCCATCATATGTGTCGTAGTGGGCAGCAGACCTGAGTGGAGCTAATTCTGCTGCTGCGTGGGCAGCTATGTGTGAAGTGTGGCTGCTCAGTGTAGGTGCTGTTTGTGTGTAGACAATGTGCAAGCTAGCTATTTTAAAGAGGTTGATGCTTTCATATGACTTAAATGTTTGGGTTTTTTTATATCCCAGTTCTTGATATCAGGCCCCGCTCACATTGATCACGCTGCAGTTATAGGCTAAATGTAGCTCACGTTTATTTTGAAGTTACCTCAGTTTTGCAGCAAACTGACCAAAACTGTTTCTGAGTGGTGTTTTGACAGCAAACCCCTTCTGTTGCTGTGATGGCTTGTCAGCTGTGAGCCATTATTACCTTGCAGTAATTGCAGAATAATTTCCCTGTTTCAGCTTGACCTACATTTCATTTGTGATCAGTGAAAGTGACAATGTGCAACTCATTTGTATGGTTTCAAGTAGCGGTGCACCAGTTGGGAAGGTCTGATTTTCCATCTAAAATAATAGATATTTATAATATTTTTGTTTTACTCTTCAGTTGCATAAAAAAAACAAACAACTACTGTTATATTTTCCCCAAAATTACAGGTGATTAAAGGGTCTTCTCTTTCTTCTATGACTGGAAATCCAAAAAATAAAACATTTGTTCAAACTCCAACATAGAAGGATGTCTTCTTTTATACATTAGATTAAAGATACAGTACTTAACCTTTTTCATGCAACTCTTCTCAAGCTTTCATTATGTTACGATTTCTCTGGACTGCCTCTGGTTATCAGCTCAGCTCAAGGAAGTCTATTTATGACACTTCTACAATGGTCTTATAATGGTTATCTACTTGTATTGATAATGGTAATACATAAAGCTAAACTGTTTCATCTTGATACATAGACCTCCTTTTTATGATTTGTTATTGATAGATTGTGTTGTCATGGGTAATATTAAGTTATTGTAGCAAAGAGATATCAGCTTTCATAATTGACCACATGACTCTTAAAGACAATGAGGATGATGTATCGTGGCAGGAGACGTATCATGCTTGTTAATGGAGCAATCTGGAGTAAAATCAGACCCGTTAGATGGTAAGTTGGGTAAGCATTTTTAGGGACTAAAATGGTGTGAACTGAAGCAGTTTTGAGCTAGCATGGAATATACATGTGCAACAAAATGACAATGAATGTTAGCACAGGTTTGAAATGGAGCTACTTTGAAAAAAAACTACTAGTTTAAGCCTCTTACAAGACTTTGGTAAGGTAGACTAACAAAGACTATTTGTACAATAAGTTTAATTTAATCTATCTCCTTAATGATTTGATGCAACTGCCTTTTATTATTGTTAAAACAACTCTACTATTAGGTGGCAAGTGGTGTAAAGTAGTCACTAGGGACTGTTTGGCAAATTTTTATTTACCGAAGAACACCATAGACATGAGTCAAAATGAGAGTTCCCCTGAACAGTCCTGAGACAGGGACATTTATACAATTTTATTTCCATTCTTGTACATCACAGCAATGATACGTGGTACACAGATACACAGTGATCATAAACCCAGGAGCTTCTTCTGAGTCCTTGGTTGCTAGTATGGAAGACTATGTAAACGTCTCTCTGTTCCTTTCTTGTCTCTGCTGCCTACGTAATTAGACTCT